>OZ026824.1:3034918-3634918 GCA_964023185.1 Macaria liturata | reverse complement strand
ACTAAGGAGATAAAACGACCATCTATAAACAAACCAACATACATACCTTCCTTTGCCACATTTGTTTTAAAGTGATTTTAAATCTGAAATTTTAATTCAGAAAACGTAATGAATCATACTTTGTAAATATTTATATATTAGTCTAAGAATATTGCATGTTCAACAGGACAACACTTTTTAAACAATTTTACTCTAAACTTGATTCATTTTATTCAGGTAACTGTTCTTGCCTAAAACAAATTTAAAAAACTTACATTTCATCAACTTTCACGTGGCGTACAAGAAGAGAGGCATATGCTCAGGAGTGAGCGATAACATGCTGCTGCTGATGATGATAACTTTCATCACTATCCAGAGTTTCAATTATCCGGTGTTATGCTAAAATAACGCTTTGCGGTTTGAGGCTCAACTGTGATATTATCCGAAATAGGTCGTGCGGTAAAATCCACTGCTCCGGCCAATCCGGGACATTCTCGTCTGTGTTTTACGACTAAATTTACATACTTCGTGGAAACTTTCCTATGTACTTTGAGAGGTCAGACACTTGTAAAAGAACTGTCGTTTACATGGTAGCTAAAATATTTTAATTACGATAAAACTTAATATTCATATTATTAAGTATGCCGGACGTAGTTACTTTTATTGTTTATAAAATTTTGTTAATTAAATTCTGTTGAGACTGATTTTTAATATAATTTTAATAAGTAAAAGCTTGTAAAGGTTAACTTAGTTACAAATACCTTTAGTTCAAAGACGCGGTAGTGATTTTTTACAATTGACATTCAGTCATATGATACATAAAGTGCCAATAGGCCTTAAGGTACAGGGTCCATGTTAAAATAACTAGTTCTAAATAATTTCAAGTCCCTAAGTAGACAAAGTATCAATTTGCCTCACTAATACATTACGCCTCCAGCACCTCACTCCCGCAAAGCCGTAGCTACATGCGCGACACAAAATTCCTTTTTACGGCGCACTCGGTTAATACGGCAACAAATAGCTGTGCGTATATTTACCGTACATGTTATTTCCCAATGGAAACAATCTGAAAATTGGCGGCAACACGTGACAAAGTGCAGATTTGGCGAGAACCGAGACAATTCCCCGCGGGATCAGCCAGATAAAGAGCTTACCGAGCGCGGGACGGAGTCAGGTGATTGACACCTTTATTTATGAAAAAATGGCCGAAGCATTATTTCGAAATAAAAAATAGCCTTTATACTAAATATTATAAAGATCTGTTCAGTTGCTTTTACATGCTGAGCGTTATCTTTTTAAATAAATAAACAACACAGATGAGCTAACAAAAATGTAAAAACCGCAGAAATATGTTCTGTTATTGATTTAAAGTATTCCCAATATTTTTTTGAATATATTTTATGTATAGATGTCTGGCCCTCTTTAGAATTATTAAAGGTCAACTTAAAAAAAATATATTAAAATAACATTTGTTTACTAGGTAGTAAAAATATAGCTAAATGCAAGCGTCTTTGTGCAAATAGGCCTAGCTTATTACAGAATATCTTTGCGTCAATTTTTAAATTAATGATGTTACTTAAATCATACGTAAATGCAGTATTGTTTTACCTTATGAGCTTTCAATTACGATTTTTTTTTCTAAACATTCCCTTTTAGACTATCCTGACTGCGCCCAGTAGACTCCTGCCTGATATCTTTCCTGTAGGGTTGTCTACAAAGAGCCATTAAGTAAGTGAATTGACATGCAAAGCCTCTTATGTTTGAATAATTTGGCTAAAATACCTCTTTTATGGCTCACGGTGGTTTATGCGCGTTGAAGTTTCTTTGCTTTTCGATATGAACTTTTAGACAGTATACCCTAATCCCGGCAGTGTTACAAAAGTTAATCCGAGATATACAATGCTGAATGTATAGGTATATTGTATATGCCATGTACATATATGCCTAAATTCTTATGTATCTGCCTCTGTTTTTATTCAAATGGTTTCTGCCTTATAAGCGTAAAAGAAGAACAACGCAACACATATTATACAATCTTTCGATTACATAATTTTGAAGTTTTAATGTATGAAAGGAGTCTTTTAACATTAACTTGTTATATATGTACATACATAGATACATATCATATACCAAATAAGTGCTTCGCTTATATAACATTACGCGTTCAGTGTGTGTCATATAAAGTACCTACCTCTTTCTTATAAAAATAAGTAATAAGTATTATAATAAACCTAACCTAAAAGGGTAACTTTACAAATTATATGAGTGCCTAACATACATACTTGGTATAAAAGACCTTAATTCTAGAGATCCTAGATTTCTGAAAACGGTAACGTTGTGTTGATAAAAAAGGTTGGCCTCTGGGAACCCTACTCGATCTGATTGTATTAAAGGGGTCTAGAAATCCATACGTCATGGAGCTCTTAGGCTAAACAAAACACTCTACGGTTACGGGTTGAGTTGACCGATGCTTTATCAATATACATACCTACAACACATAAGGATAAACATACATATAAGGTATTTTTGGGCAACATGCGTGTAAATATTGTTACTGCTGTCCTGATTGTGATGCTGTTTTCTAGGAAGCCTAAAAGTTACGTTTAACATCTGGCAGCCAATAATTTAAAAATAATAACGACTCATCTC
This sequence comes from Macaria liturata, assembly GCA_964023185.1. Lineage (NCBI taxonomy): Eukaryota > Metazoa > Arthropoda > Insecta > Lepidoptera > Geometridae > Macaria > Macaria liturata. The sequence goes on along the minus strand of OZ026824.1, from coordinate 3,632,290 downwards.
TAATCGTGTAAATCAAGATAGACAAAGCCAATTTTTGCAATCATCATAACGGCCCTAAAAATTGAGGTGGCCAAAGAACAACAAAGAATTAAATTTCAAGAATGAGACAGTAAAAAGAAATTTCATTGATTTGTTTTTGAGATAACTTTAAAGTATAAATCTATTTGAACTACCAGTGCTTCTATTCTATTGTATTCTAATATAAATAGCAACTTTAATCAAATAAAACATAACTTATTCAAACAGTTGAAGCACGAGTGAGTTAAAGTTAAACTAACCGGCACTTTAGCTTGAAGGGGCCGTCGGCTAGTTAGCAGTAGTTAGAGAAGTTAACTGCTCAATGCTCATATTTAGTTAAACCTTGAACTTTATACAAGTCATATATACTCGTATGTAGTTTAAAAAAGTTTTTTTTTAGTTTCTGTATTTCTAAAAAATAAACATCGTGTTTTAAATGATATTGTTACCTTCTCACATTTGATGATTAGTCGTATTTTGATCATATTTTTTAATTAACTTATATCTAAATTGACATAATTTTGAATTCAATGAATTATTTTTGAAAATTACTATGCATATTTGCTGAGTTTGGAACAGTTTGAAACGATGTTAATCACTCGACTATAGAATATAGGATGTAAAATCAGCTATTATTACTTTACTTGTCTACTTATATGTTGTTCATTATTTTTATAGATTTGATCTTTTTCACAAAAAAAAAATGTTTAACTCTCAGAATCCAACATGAGTGTTGAGTACGGACTTAATTGAACTGTAGGTTTATTCTTATGCGTCACAGTGTTATTTGTTTGTAATCTTTTAGCCTGCATTTTGTGTATGTACCTTTTGTAAATAAATAAATAAATAAATGTTGCAGCCGTTTCTAAAACAAAGAATTATAAACAGAATGTATAAACAATAGTATCAAATGTTCCAATAGCGTTAAAAAGACACACATCATAGTTCTGTTACTGTTGAATATACGCCAACTATTGTGTGCAACATTATTCATGGCTTTACTTGCTGGATTTCTGTTTTGCAATATTTATGTATTGGAACTATTCCGTAGTTAGGAACGCTTTGTTTGCGCTTTCAAAGCATTGTGCGGGTTTCCTTTGACATGCAGCCATTTTTATTAGTATTCGTCAGGAATATTTTTATGGATTTTTATTTTATTTGCTTGCATAGGTATTTATCAACCCAGATTTTAGTTTTGTTTTGATTTCCTTATATTATGAAGTCAGTTTTAAGTAAGTCAACTTAATTATGACTAAGAATTTTCTCGACTAAATAATTTGAAAACGAAAATTAATAGTGAGTACAACGACATAAGGGAAAATTTGTAATGCTCATCAAAAATACATCGTAAATTATCTCATTAAAAATCATTCATGTTATATTGCTTACACCAAGTTTACGTTAAACTCATAAAATCGCAGTTAGACGGAGATCAAGCCAGAAAAGTAATTATGGGTATAGGCGGAAACTCATCGAATAAGATTGGAATTCATCCTGTCTGTCCATTTAACTTTAGATTACTTTCTCAATATTTCTTTTTCTAATACAGAGGGGACTTCAGTGGCAAATTAAACAGTTCAAGTTTAAGTGAAGTGTGTTTGAGATTTTCGTCTATGTAAATATTTTGTAAAATATGTTTATTTACATAAAATAATTATGTTGTTGCCTGACTCACCGTTCCCTAAAAACTATAATCCAACGATCTTTAAAGCGAGAGTGAACCGGTTCTTATCTGGTAAGCACAATCCATATTAGACCGTAGCTATTGCATACCATCAGGCAAACTATGGTCCAGTGCAAACCTGATTTAGTTAAAAAATATACTAATATTAAACGACCTGACGAGGAAGTACTCTGATTACTTTTGCTAGAATATTACGAAAATATTGGATGAAAATGTTTACGTGTAAATGAAAAACTTTTGCTAAAAGAGTAGTTTTCATTAAATAGACAAATAGACTGGCTGTTAGCTTAGTTGGTAGTGGCTCTGCCTTCTAATCTAGAGGTCGCGGGTTCGATTCCCGCATGACACAAGAATTTATGTACTTTAAAAAAATATATAATTACTTGTGTTGAGTCTGGTCGTTTGTATGTATAATAAGTATGTATTTACAAAAGAAAAGTATATAAGTATTATATCCGTTATCTAGTACCCACGACACAAGCGTTTGCTTAGAGTGGGGCTAGATGGCGCTGTGTGCAATGTCCCGGAATATTTATTTTTTATTATTTATTAATTAAAATACCAAGTTTATCGATACGGTTTGCTAATTAGTGTTGCAAATTATTTGTTTCATTCATTTCGGTTTCTAACTTTATTAACTAGCAGCAACTGGTGGTTTTACGCGGTAATTCGGGATTCTAGAGCCTTATGTGTCTCCTTACTAAATTTTATTCAAATTACAGATAATTTAGAATTGTTTGTAAAGAAAGTTGTACACAATAGCTAGACTTATAAATTTACAATTGTTTCACATATCTTATTAGATCATGTTCCTATTTTATCATAAGTGTTAGTTTGTAAGTTGTTTTTTGTCTATTATGAATAAATAAATAAATAAATCCTCCAAGTTAATCACTGCGTATTTTAATTTAGATTTTTTTCATGAATAAATTTTCCCAGGGTGTTTCAAGTAAAAAGTAAAATAGACACTGACAGTGACATTTACAAAATTACATTTTAAAATGGTGCAACTTAGTATTTAAAGTAAGCAGGTAACCGTGAAAGTCAGTGTGCATTGCATCCCGAGCTGTAATTATGTACATGGACAATGAAACACAGACTGGAACTATTTTGCAAAGATGGAACGCGCTTACAACGAAATACAAATGATTTCAGAATTATGAAACCTTACATATTCACCTGAGGCTGCTTTATGTAAGTTATCTCTTATTTATGTACTGGAAAAATGAGTAATTTTTAAAGAAGTAAATGTTTTGTTACCGTGTTTAAGTCTCGTTAATCCATGTCAAAGGCCGGCTTGATAAACTCTTGACTCTAGAGTAGACCAGTCTCATTCGATAAGAAGAAGACTATAACTCACCTACTTTTTTAACTTATTTTTGGAATTGTGGACTGAATCGGGAACAACGTTCTAATTCTCTTTTTTAGCGCACATGATAGGTCCTGCACGAACAATCCGCTTTTGGCCTTTAGAAACTTCTTTTGAATCGAGTGGCATGTTAGCCTAGTTGGTAGTGGCTCTCTCATCTAATATAGGGTCGCGGGTTCGATTCCCGCATGACACAAGTAATTATAAATATTAAATCTGTAATTACTTGTGTTTCGTCTGGTAGTTTCTATATATAATAATTATGTATCTACAATAAGGTACGTAAGTATTATATCCGTTATCTAGTACCCACGCCACAAGCGTTTGTTTAGTGTGGGCCTAGATGGCGCTGTGTAATGTCTCGGAATATTTATTTATTATTTAATCAGAATATCGTTTGGCTTCATTTGTTTATAATATTTCATCTTCAAATCAATAAATTATTAATAATAATATATGGTGAGAATGTATTACATTCTATTACCACACCATTCTGTTACATCAAAGCCAATATAACACAATTAAATGGTAATTGAAATAGTGACGAAGGTTATTCGTCGTCTGTCACTCTCAATATCATTCTAAGAAATTCAGTAGAAAAGCGAATAGATAATGTATTCTAGATAAACATCTTCCAATAATATCCAATTTTACGCCTTGTCGGTCACAGATGAGCTTTTTTGGGAACTCTCCAAAGAATTTACCAAAATTCTTGTTGTGTCACAAAGATAATTTCATTAGATCTTGATAAGCCAAGGCATTGTAGAGACAAATTTATTTTTATGTACATACTTACTAATTATGTTGTGTTTGTATTATTTACTTTGTGTTGAGACATAATTTGTAAACAATTTAAAAGATTATGTCGGGTATTCTCAGGTTTTTTTCTGAGCCGTGGTCGAGTGACCTACTAAATGAGAGAGATATGCTCAGCAGAAAGCAATAATTAGATGATTAATACGATCACCTATTTGCTACTTGTAAATCTTTACCAACAGTTCAGTCAGGTTAATTAAATACCGGTTTCTTCTAGGCAAGCGTGCTAGATCGTAGATTACAACGCTGCTTAACATCAGGCAAGTTGTAGTCAAGAGCGAGCCTATCTAATGTAAAAAAAAAAACAACAAAATCAGATTTATATCTTGAAGACATTTATTTGAATCGATTCCAAATAAATACATAAAAATGATTAAAACATGCAATTATAATTAAACTTATACATAAATACATACAGCGTTCTTATATAATATGTAGCTAGATTGTTATTTTATAGCTTAATCATTAATGTAGGTCAAATGCACATGAAATATTGTATTATATTAATTAATATCAAATTACTTAATGTATTTTTAAGCTATGGATACATACTACATATGATTTTAGTAAATAATTTACTGTTAAATGTTATATTACAGTGGAAGTAGATTTCGTAGTTTAATATTAATTTAATTTCATACCTACATATATACGGTCCCTCATACCTTTCAAGATGTCATACAGACTGATAATAAAAAGATTTTTAGCCTTCTTTCGTAATATACAGGATATATCACAGAAGAAACAGATGAAATTAAAGCAAGGCTTGGCTTGGCCGGGTTGAGACAAATTTTTTTTGTAAATCAGTATAATGTGTTCCTGTTAATATTTTTTACTTTTTCAGATATGATATCATAAATATATTAGATAAAATATGCATATATCTTCACATGACATTGTATATTTACATATTTTTTTAGACTTACGCAAATTATACACAAAGTATGTTCCACATCTTCTAGAATATTTTCCTACATTCATATTGTCCTTATTTTTTTAAAACAATAAACTGTACATATTTTATTTAGTCCTTGTATAATAAATGCATATATATGTATAACGAGAAGATATTTACACAGATCTAGGACAAGACTAGAAGAGGTTTTGGATTAATCGTTAATATTTTTAGCTTTTTCAAATAAGATAGAACGATAACTGTTTTTTTTTTATCTACAGAATTTCCCTTTTTAAGTAATAATATTAACTAGACTATACGTTATAATATTTAATCTCAAATATACTTTTAAACATCATTACCTTCGATATGCTATAAAATTGTATATTACAAATAGCGCTTTGTTTCCCAATTTCATTCTTATAAACTAGATGATTAATTAAACTAAGTTTTTAAAATACAAAAGCTTTGGCAATAATTAATTCAATTTAAAGTCTTACACTTAATATTATACATTTTATGGTGCTGTCTGACCCTTCTTTAAGGAAACGTTGAATTTTTATGTACAGGGATTAATAATATTTATTTTTGGTAAAAACTCAGACGTGACGAACCAAACATGCTTTTGTTACTTTTTTATTTACACGTATAACAGTAATAAGCTATTGTATCTAGATTACATTTGATAAAATATTATGCAAGAAGCATAGTTGATTAACACAGATAAAACTGAATTAACAATGTTTTCAAAAGTACAACGACTCAAACTGTTTCGTAACTATCGTGAACAAGTATGAAATAATTATTCATTTACAGAAAAATGCAATACGCTACTAAGAATAACTAGCATTATAACACATTAGCTTTCGCATACAACTTATCCAATATATTTATACTTACATTATTCCATTCCTAACTAATATTCAAAACCTTTTCGATTAGGACTACTATTGGCAGGACTTGGTGTGGTTAGTTTTGAGATTTCAGCTTCATTTATAAAACACAGACCATTTGGTGATTTTTGTTCGACATCTGTTTTAGAAACTTCCGCATGGAAAGTCACCACCGGAGTGCATGAATTTCCATAGCTATTCGAATAATGATTATTTGGAGATTTCAAATTGTGCAACGGTTGACTATTATTGCCTATTGAATCGCTGTGATTGGCAGTATTACTGGCTGTCGCGTCGATGTGATTAGTGGAATCTTGCTCAAGCTCAAATTCAAGTCCAGCTTGGTTGTGATTGGTGGAGATGTAGTTGGGGTTGTCGTTGTTGGTGGAGATGAAGGCGAGGTGGTTGCGTAGAGGCGACAAGGCGGGAGAGGCCGAGGGGGTCGCGGCGGGGCCGGCGTCCTCCTCAGGCAGCGTGCGCAGGCGAGACAGCCTCCCCCGCCCCGCCCCTCACACGGGGGACTGCTCCCCGCTCGCGCTGCCGATGTAATCCTGCGCAGGATAAAAACTTGAGTAACTAATGTTAGAAATTCAAATAGATGTTTAAAATAAACTTTTTTTTTTATCTTTTTTTAGATAAAAGTTTATATGTTTATAATACAGCGATATTCTATGTTAAATCAAGACATCTAAGGGCCTTGAAGTACCTTATTTAATTGATTGTACTTAATTTACTTGAAAAACCACGACCGAATTCTAGTTTTTTTCTGGCTCACCATTGCCTTCTTGCGTGGTAATGCGGCCAGTATGCTGGGCACGCTGCCCTCTGGCAGTCTAGAGCACTTGCACTATTTTTGGGCTTTTCTACAGAATTTCTAAGTGCCCCATTTTATTTTGTTGTAGTTAGAAGTAGTATGTTTAGGTTTTGTTCCCTTGTTTTAATGTATTAGTATTGTAAATAAATTAATAAAAACTCATTTTAATAATCATAATAAGCCCGCACACTACAACAGGAAACTGGTCTCAAATATCAGTTTCTGGCCAAAACAGCAAATTAGCGCAAACGCGTACATTTTGCGTCGGAAATGCGGTTTCCTGACATGACATGAATCAGAAACTGTTCAAGCACCGCGCTGTCGGGGAAATAAATTAGGTATCGGTGTGATATTTACTTCATAAGTACACTCGTTTGCCCAACGATGCGGAATAATTACGTGTACGAAAATAGAGCGATGCCATTAGTAAACAAAATTAATCAAACCCAGTCTAATTTTGTGAACCAAACTTAATTTGTTTCATAATATTGTAATTATTTTCAATTTTAATAAAAGGAGTTCTATTAAGTCACTATTGGTGCTAGTCGTCAGATTTTTTGCTGATTTGAAGCTAGTAAGTAATTAATTAACTTAATCAGCAAATGAATTTTTAGTAAACCTGTTAGTTGTAAGGATTTGAAGTCACATAATGATGAAGTTAAATATCGTGACGAAATCAAATCTACATCAGGAAGTATCATCCGTAAAAGGAGAGAGCACTCTATACGATATATTTGTTCAAGAGAACATTTTTCCTTACTTAGCATTCCATAGAGACATTCTGACTTATCGAAATTTAAAGGAAGCTATTTTTATCTTACAATGAATAAATTCTATAATAGTATTTTATGCAACTGTCATATAATGAAGGGTATTAAAACACGAGTGTGAGTTTATGAAACGAGCGCAGCGAGTTTCATAATAGTAACGAGTATTTTAATACCCGTGTTATATGCAGTTGCATACACTACTTTATCTTCACTAATGCAATTAATCAAACAACAAGAGTAAAAGCTGACAATAGTTTATCGTACGTGTATTGTCACAGTGATTTTGCCGCCATCTAACCAATGAGAGCGCAGCTGCGCGCATCAATAAAACGCGACCAACCTGATTGGCCTTGCAATCAGGTTGGTCGCGTTTTATTGATGTTATAATGAGATATTACGATATCGATGTGGATATTATACCATCATGTGAAATTGCTTAAATTGAGTGTTTTGTGGTTTGCGCTATAACAGTAGTAATTATAAGTCAAGTATTGGAAACATAAGTAGAATGTTACAACATTAGTGTAGATAGAGATAAATAATGAATCTTTATTGATACTGTAAAGTTGTAACATACATACGAGTATGTATATGTATAAGTACTACTATCATAGAAAATGCTACACAAATTACAATATCTCGTCAAATTGAATTAAAAACATTTAGCTTTAATAAAATTTTAGACGGTACAATGTCTAGTTTTATTATGAAATAACGTAAATTTTTGTTATTAAACATAATATATAATTATGTATATGTGTCAACTAAAATAAATCTACTGTCATTTAAATATAGAATAGTCACGGCCCCACCGTAATGAGGAGTACGCCTCAAGGAGGAGTAGACTAGTTACCTAAGCAGTACTCACAGCATGATGACGGCCCTCCAGCGGTGGCAGCAGCGAGGTCCGCGGCACCAGCAGAGTTGTGGTGGTGGTCTCGGAGGCAGCACTCTCGCGCTTCGATGGGTGGTGGTACAACCTGCCCATACTTGCATGTTAGATACCTCTTTTTTGTTAGTAAAAGTGGCAAAAAGGTAAAGCAGTCGCCGTCGCCTATGGACGCTTGCAACGCAAGATGTATTACAGCGCTTTGCCAGCTCAGAGAGGTTTTTGAAAACGCCTGGTCTAAATCTCCCAATACGTATAAGTTATCTGCCCATAACTGGATGTTAGTACTTTATTTCATGTATTTGTAAAGTATGTGAGATTGCCAAGCGTTTTGTGGTTATCGAATATTAATCTACGAGTAACTAACTAACTGACGCTGATCCCATCTACTTCCCTCCGATACTATAAAAGACAAACTATCTAACCTATCTTCATAGCCAACTAAATTAAATTCCAGCGTGAAAAAGTAACAAACATACTTAACACACACGCATAAACTGTAGCTTTTATCTGGTAGGTACCGTAAGCTATTAAGTATGGGGCTATATGCCGCTGTGTGATATGTCCTGAAATATTTATTTATTTATCATATTCGTATCAGTAGAATATTGTACTCATAAGTACGAACGCTTTCAACGCTTCTAATCAACGTTATAAAAACATTATTTCGGTTGGTATTTCACTGTAATATATATTTATAACTCTATTACCAGAATGTTCGAAAAATACCTTTATACTTGTAATAGGCAATTTTCCCACGTGTTTTTCTCAAATTGTCTCTTACTAACTTCTTATTTCGGAGTAAATTTGTAGAATGTTTTTTGTACCTTTGCTTACTTTGGTTTTCAGAAATAAACAGTTATTACAAGTAAACGATAAAAATCAATAAAATTCTCAATGACATAAAATTAAATCACGAATAACGTGAAACAAGTTTAAATTAAAATTCATTAATATGTGATTTTAAATTTAGTATTATTATTGACTATAAAATGATTACTTTACTCCTTACTTAAATATAGGTACTCACCCTTATAGTACAAAGCAGATAGGACCCTGAATATTTAACTCGGCATACACAATCAACTTTATTAAATATTAAATTCCACCTAATTTATATTATGTTCTCTTACATTTAGAACTATTTTTTACTTCGATCAACAATACCAACTAGTATCGGGTCGGCGCAAAAAAACGTCTCGATAAATAACAGCGCACTTGAAACGTGAGCTCTTATTTTGTTTAATTCGCTTGTAACACGGCCAATGTAAACACGTTTCACAATGCCGCAATGTGTATTCAAGAGTTGCAAAAATAATGCCCGAAAAAGCAATTTATCGGCCGGAGTGTCTTACTTTCGGTAAGTACATGTAAATTAAGTTATATTATAATTTTTAAACTAGCAAATAATATCTATTTTTGAACAAAATTACCGATTTTAAACCACCGCTACAAACGTTTGGCCACGGTTTGGCCAAGGTCGGCCAATACGTGCCCAAACTTTGGTGTAACAGAAGTAGACGCATGGAGTAGATTTATGTTGTAGGTAATAATTTAAAATAATTTGTTACTAGAACTTTCAAATAGGTTAATACTACTTTTGTGTCTGTTTTTTGGACTCTCATTAGATAGTTAATAATTTCTTTTTTTTATTTTAGCTTTCCTAGCAATCCGTTTACGTGTGCAGAATGGGTCTCGAATTGTGCAACAAACTCAACTTATAATTGTGTAAAAATGATTACATAAATATATGTATGTGTGGAATCACTTGATATTTTTATTTGTGTCATCCAGTCATAGACACCTTTGCCAGCCGCCGACATTACAAACATTTGAAAAACAACAAGCATACTTACATTTTTGTGTACAACACATTAAGAAAAACACATTAAAAACACTGATCAAGAAAAAAACATATTATACACAAAAACAACCCTATTAAAATAATAAGTACTAGCTTTTGCCCGCGTGGCATCGCTCCCGCTCTTCCCTTCTCCAACATACTCTACTCTACAAACAATTTATTATAGGATTAAAACAATTAAAATTAAAACGGTGTAAGTATAGATAAGTATGTATATTAACAAACGTAATCCCCAAAACATACATAATTTAAACTAAACTTTTACGTTCATATTATAAAATATTTTAGTGTTGAACGCGACTCCATACCTCCTGTAGTAATATTCGACAAAGCAATGAAATGACATATTTGACTTATGTCATTTCATAAATTCACGCGGACAGCATTTGGTTTTGATTTTGTACGTGACCCGTTATCTAGTTGGTATTGTTGATCGAAGATTTTTTACTATAAAGTCATTACTTTACCCTTAAAGTATAAAGCAGGTAGGACCCTGAATATTTAACTCGGCATAAACGCAATGAAAATAAGGTCTGGTCGGTGATGATAAACTACCAAGTTTAGTAAGTAGGCCTATACCTATACATTGTACATACATACATATTTGCAGGGTCTCTGGTGAATTAAGTAGTTATAAGGTCCAGTAAGTGAATTTTCATTTGAACTTTTGCTAGGTAAGATTAAAAAATCAGACTGAAATTTAGTAAAATATAATATGTTGACTAATCTAACACACGACTGTTGAAGAGACATTGTATGAGAGACGGTGTTATTTTTTCCCATAGTATATGTGTGTTACGCACTACTACCAAGTACCTAACATTAGTTTATGTTCTAAAACTTGAAAATTACACTAAGACCAAAGAGAACAGTATCATATAATGTTATTGCATTTTTTTTACGACATGTCAACATTTTTTAAAACTATATCTAACTTCTTGTAGTACCTAACATATAGTTTATGCTCTGGAGGTTTTAAGTTACATCAAGAACATGTTCACCAGTATGTCTTTATAATGGGTATGTTATTTCGTCGTTGAACAGATCTTAGCGTTTCTTGAGTAAATTTGGTTTGCCCTTTAGCTAAGCAGTCTGCGTACAGTAAGTACATATTATCCCTTCATGCGGTGGAATTCTCTAGAGCCCTTGCGAGGCTTTGTTAGAAACGACGTTATGTAAAACGTGATTAAATAAAAGTGCTGTAATACGTAATAAAACCTTAAAAGTAAGTGCATAAGTCTGATCAGTCACGCTGATCGTACGCTGACCGTCGGATTGCTCAAAATTTATAATATTCTTGGACGTGTTTTGGACTCATAAAACTTGTTAGATGTGTTGTCAGCAAGAAAGAAAGAAAGCGGATGGTTTGTGAATTTCGCTGTAAGCATCGGTGGTCAGTGTGCAATCAATGTGACTTTATAGTCAAACTGAGCGACAGCAAATTGCCTATTACTTTTTAAAATTTTCGTAATAATGACGCATACATTTTTTAATACTAAACAGTTTCAGTTAGTTATTAAAATTTCCCTTAGTTTTAAGATAAAGTTCATGCATACATATTTTTTTCCTAAAATTAGGTGAATGTTAGTACCCCTAAACATGTTAAATTAAAACCAAAATGATAAAAGCTGAATAAAAATACGATTTATTATAAACAAAAAATAAAAACTTATTCCAAATCCACATTGTATCTTTTGAATTAATGATTTCTTCATAAATGCATAATGTCCATCCCTTTCGGTCGAAGGTTGTTGTCTTCATACTGTGAGCCTATGAGGAAAAACGAGAGATCAAATATGGATTTGGGATAGCAAATAATAAATATACAATGTTAGAGACGTATGAGATCGTGCAGCTGGGGCAAGGTGGCTTATTTTAGGGATATTTTGTTACATTCTATAAAATACATCACTTATTTAGTTTAGTTTTAGTAACTATGGGTTAAGCCTGAAATAAATGTCTTTTATTTATTTATTACAACTGTTCGGAATTTTAAGTTAATATTTTATTGACTATGTTTAGTTAAGTATGTTCTATCGAAACTTTACTAATTAGCTTAGTTATATAACAAATTAATTCGCTCTGTAAGACTTATGTAAAGCATTATGTTTGGTCTTGAATTTCGTGTATTGTTAATACTTATTCAATTCATAAAAATAGCTCCCTAAAAAGCACATAACATACGCAGACATTGCGAAAAAAATATCTACTTTTTGCTTCCGCAAAATACCCAGCCTACATAACAATTCTGGGAAACTCGAAAAAGTTTCCCCAACTCGAGTAGAAAAGAATGTAACAAAGCAACTATAACTCCGAGGTTCCTAATTAAGCTATCTATCCAAATATTTGCTCTACAAAACTCTCCTTGAACTATTTTGACAAAAAACTGAGGTGCCCACCTCTATTTAGTTATAACGGAATATTGGGGCCGTGTTTATAAATAAAATCGACTTCAATCCAAACATCGGCATGCTATCGAAAATTAAGTTTTAAGATCACAAACTAATTTAAGGTCGAGAAGTAAACAAACACAAACTAACTTCACAAGCACGGCCCTAGATCTTGATGGTTAAAGTATTCTCATTTGTCATGTTGGCTTTGTGTGTGATTTATCATACGAATATTTATGAACCATGATATGTCAAAGTTAAGTTCCCATGAAAATGTAGAAAACAAAATCTTTTCTACAAAATTAGGCATCTGTTGTGAGAAATGTCTTATATTGAGTCTAATTATGTTTGTCATAAACCAGTTATACGAAAAGTAAACTGATGCGAGACGCGGCCGAATTTTAACGAGGTTTTAATGAAGCTTCTGCAATGTTCGAGTGTATCAAAATGTAATTTGTGCCGATAAGTGAAATGGTGTGTTTGGGTAACCTTGTGGAAATGTGCGCGCGACTTTGGAAATGGATTATTTTGATTGAATTTTCTTCTTATGGTGAGTTTGAAAATGACAATATTTCTTAGAATATCCGTCAAAGGACCAAGCAACAACAACGTTAATGTGACCGGTAGTCACGTCGCTCTAATTGGTTTTGTCATCAGATAGAGTATGAACCGATTTTATATTCGTTACATACCAACCTACATCATCCATCCACATTCAGTTTATAGTAATTATTTTTTTAAGCTAATTATTTTTAGGCATTTAATATAATTATCGTAGCCTTTTATACATTTAAATAACAGTATGTATACAATATGCTGACTTACGTTAATTTGCAAAGTGAAGCTTTCCCCTTTGCACTATTAGTGATACAAATCTGATAGTACTATGTGATATATGCTGACTTACGTTAATTTGCAAAGTGAAGCATTCTCCTTTACACTATTAGTGACAAAAAAGTCCTAGTAAGATATACCTGATGCTCTCAGTGCGTGACCGCGGCGACCAGTCCTTGGAGTAGGAGGCCCCCCGGCGCCGCCCGCCGCCGATGTTGCGGCCGGTCTTCCAGCGCTCCACGTGGTACCGGATAGCGTGCCGCACCTCCGTGTTCATGAAGCAATACAAGCACGCTACTGTGAAACCCTGCAACAGAAAAATAGTGAAAAATATATTTTTATATTTTTTTCTCCTTTTTATCGAATGAGAGCAAGCCCTAAGGGCTTCCGACATGGCTTAACGACTGCCGTATTTTTTTATTTTATTTAACCTACATTGTCCCAGAGCTGGGCAAAAGTTTACCCCGATAGGATAGAAAGAATTGAAAGGAATGAATACCACATATTATAAAAAACTTAATATAAGTTCGTATGAGATGAGCAACTCTGGTGTCGAGAGTTTTCAAATCACCGTTAGGGCTTGTGACGTTGCTTAGCGACTGTTGTACTATGACTGTATCAAAGTCATAATTTTGATATGAATGTATGTTTAGGTCCAGGTGTGGCGTTAGCTACTTTTTATGCCGAAACAACGGGAGCGAAGCTTTTTTGACATATGTAAAAACATATATTATACTTAGTAGTGCCTGTTTAATGTATAAATCTCTTATATCAGTTTTTAGACGAACATCTCAAACACTGGACGATGTTATTATGATCTTGTTAAGGCTCAGAAAAGAAGGTCGTCTAAAATGAGGCTGAAATCTAAAATAAATCCCCTCGAAGGCTGTTCAGCTCTGAGACTGACAGGAATACTTTCAGTCAGCAAAAACTTACTGAAAAGAATGTAAACTTGAAAACGAACTGAATTTGCGATGCTTGCTTAAGTGGGACTGCTAAGGACTTGTCAAACAAGAAAAAATCTAGAAACTAGAAATGTGAGGAGAGTTTTGAAGAAAAATAACGCAAGTAGTTATAAAACACACTTGATATTTTAAAAGGAATCTCTGCCAGCTTCTAAAGTAAGTTTTTTCATAACACGTATTTATTTTGCAGTTTGTTTACGATTTTTGATAAAACTTCAAATAGTATTTTGAAGACGTAATACATGTATTTTGAAGTACTAAGCAATGGGGCTTTGCCCACAAGTGGGAGAAAGAAAATTATTAATAAAATATATAAAGTACCTATTTGTTCAAAGTTGTTTAATATAGATAAAAACCACAGTTACGTTACAATATTAATTTATACAGTTAGCCCTGACATGGGATACTTATTCTCAAAAAAATAACGGACAGGCATAGCCGCTGGCGTAAAATCGCTACAATATGACCTACTTTTTAGTAAATATTACCATTATTTTCTCCCAAAACATCCTCATTATCCTTTAAAACAGCTTTTAACCGAACCTTCGTTTTATTACAAAAACTAGTGGAAGCCCGCGGGTTCGCTCGCATTATTTAAGGATAAAAAGTAGCCTGTGACACTCCTTAGCCCACATACTACCTACATACCAAAAATCATGATGATCGTTCATCCATTTTTTGCGTGATGAGTGTTTAAATAAACAGACAAACAGAGACAGAGAAACAGATAAACAGACAACATTTCTAGAAATTGTTGGAACGTGAATAATTTAACAACTGTTTTTACCTTTATTCCGCAACAAATATATTTTTAATTTTTTGATTTTGTTTTCGTGTTTTGCTATCAATTCAAAGTATATCCAAACATTTTTTAAATATCTTCAATGTTCAGACTTTCCACTCTTTTCAGCTTTATTATATGTATATGTATAGACGGACAGCGAATAGTAAAAGGTTTTATGCCTATGATTATAACGTGAATATGTACCTCGTAAACCCATTCAATATGGTCTACATGATAATGGGAAGCCGTTTGCTTAGGATTGGATTTCGGGCTAACGAAATTTCATATTAATGTTCCAGTTTATTTTCATTGAAACGTTTGTATCCATGTATAGGTTGTTAAGAGGTTGTTTTGTTTTGTTCGTAACTTTCAACATTGTGAACATACATTAAAAAATGTAATACTAATAATATAATATATGATAATAATATATAATATAAAGCTACTTACTAACACTAAACTATATAGATACAGAGCAGCTTATTGAAGTTGTTAAATAATGTATCACTCTAACCTGAAATATTTAACCAATAGACCATTTTTTGAAAGATATTGTACTACGCAATGAATACTGAAACATACATACCCACACTCACCCACTACATACAATCACGCACAATTACAATAATTATACATTGTAACATACAACACCACACGCACAATCTCTAAATTGTAATTAACACAGCCATAATAATATATAATTATTAATTAAGTATTAAAAAAAAACTGTATAGGTAAGTACGCAATTTAATTTATAAGATGGTAACATTCTAACAGCTACCAAAAAATAATACTTTGTTTACAATTCATCACATATCTTTTGCTTTGGCTTTATTGTTTTGGAACCCTTTTTGTACACAATTATTTATGTTTTCTACTTAACAATAGGTAAAATTTTTAGAATGCCATAAGAAGAAATAGATATGTGAGTAGCTGTTGAATTGTGACAATCTCATTAGTCGAATTTAGTTATGTTTTGAGACGAGTGATGTGCAAGTAGTGAAATTTGTATATTGTGCTGTGGTGGTTTTTCCCGAAATCTTGCTTCACAGGACCTTTTCGGTACCTAGTGCAAGATTTCGGGGTTACCTCACGTACCTGATACTTGACTGCACCTAGCAAACTGTGTTCCCAATACGTGTAGACCCAGTACGTGTTAGACTAAGTATTTTTTGTCAATAAAAAATTTGAATATGAAAAAAATTTGAATTTTGTAATAAGCATTAATCCTAATAGATGAGAGTATTAGGTAATAATTTGTTCGTTATTTTTCCTTGGAGTCAACATATTCATATCAGCTATCACTATTAAAACTTATTAAGCTAGCAATATGAACACTAAGTTTATAAAGAATACACTTATTACAAAACACATAATAATCTCCTTGACTGTGTGTTTAAAGGTCAATTAAATATTTTCTATTATCTACGTCGATTAGTTTTTTATATCAAAGTGTATTTTAAACCATAAAATTGTACCCTCTGTGAATATGTAAATAGGTACGTATAAAATAGTGACAATACACGTGTAAATAAGGTACTGTACTTTCATGTTTTGCCTTGAGTTACTCCAAAGGGCCATGGATGTGTAAAAATAACCTTATTTCTGTTGGCTGTAACTCTCTATGGTGCCTTTATATAGCCCTCCAAACATAAAGTGCGGTCTCATTCAACAACACTAGTTCACGCCCATAGATCAATTAGACTAGATACTCGTAATTTCTTAACCCATGTACATATTGGACCAAAGACTTCTAATATCTTAACCCATCTATGTTTCGTACAAACCACACATATGCATACATATTATGAGACACGAAACATTATGTAGTGGGAGTTAACATCTAGGTTTATCAGGCTTCTATGGCAACGAGACAATTCATTTTAGATTTATTTAATACTAATAGACTGCAGATAAATAACTTTATCTATCCTTATAATCACGACGATACGATACAACGTAGTCAAAGAGACTTAATTTAATCAAGAAAGAAACAAAACGTTGCCAGCTCCAGATACGCGACCTATGTACAAATTGCATTTACAACATTCGACCCGTTTTGTTTAAATCAAACATATAGACACAAAAATCTTCGTGCTTACAACATTTATAGGATAGTGCTGTGGATGATTTTTTTTTTACTTGAAATAGGCTCACGCTTGACTACAACTTGCCTGATGTTAAGCAACGTTATTACGGTACTTCTATTATGTTTCACCACAGTCTAATAAATAAGCAAGCAATAATAAGGTGTCTCTTATTCTACATATCACCGGGTCTAGCAATCCCATTACGTTGATTGCCTTATAAAACAAGCCGCACGTTATCTCGACTCACCTTTTACTGTCTAGCCAATATATTAGGTGTTACCACTTTAGGTCTACTACTAATTTGAACATCACTCTCTAATGTAACACTTAGTATTATCATGTAGTCTACCATATTTTCTACCATATTTTTTAAATTTTTTTCAGGACATATCACACAGCGCCATCTAGCCCCATACTAAGCTTACGCTTGTATCATGGGTACTAGATAACTGATATAATACATATATACTTTTTTTTGTTGTAAACACATAATTATTATACATAGAAACGACCAGACTCAACACAAGTAATACAAATTTAATATGCATAATTACTTGTGTTATGCGGGAATCGAACCCGCACCCCTAGATTACAAGGCAGAGACACTACCAACTAAGCTAATAGAGCAGTCAGATGTAGTGTTTACTATATTATACATTTTGTTGTATCTATACACTAACTAAACAATTATTTACTCGTAGCCTATGTAGGGTATTCATGTTTAATTATCTATATAATTATTGTATAGATAAATAAATAAAAATAAATAAATATTCCGGGACATTCTACACAGCGCCATCTAGCCCCACACTAAGCAAACGCTTGTGTCTTTTCTTATACAACAAAATGTATCACTACATGAAAATACTTATTCTCATTTATACATTCGTAAATGCCAACATATTTTATACTGGTTTATAAGAGTTTGTGAGCTAATAAGATAAAAACAGATTTGGTCTCCGATATTTCTCTAAAAGACTTTAAAAAATAAGCGGGGTAAATTAGAACTCCCATTGTTAACCTGATTGAAGTATACATAATATGTATACTTCAATCAGATTTTGATATATTATATCAAAATCATCAAATCACATATTACTATTATTTTTTATATTGTGTATATGTTACGGCTAATACCCGAAGTGCGGCTACACCTAGTTTTAGCCGGTTAGAACTAGGTGTAGCCACTTACTCTTGGTTAAACCCCGAATCGAGACATGTTTTGAAAGAAGTTGGCTCCTCCTCGCTTCGCTCGTCGTCGCATGTGCGTGGTAGAAAGCAACCTAACGAACCTAATCTACCTTCTGTCACAGACAAGTGACTTCGAGTCCAACACTTGTACTACAACAGGACTTGAGACCTAGTTTTACCCGAAAACAATCGGCTCGTACTAGGTTTAACCAAGACTAAGTGGCTACACCTAGTTCTAACCGGCTAAAACTAGGTGTAGCCGCACTTCGGGTATTAGCCGTAACATATACATGTATCAAAATCATCAATAGTAGTGAGTAAAATTCGCTTATTTTTTTTCAGACTAAAAAGTCATAAAAATCTTCGTCAAGTCAATCTTAGTATAAAAGAGGAACAAACAGATCATAATATCCAGTTTAGCTTTTATATACATATATGTAATTAATATAAGCATTCCCCAGATCATACCAAAGTGATATAGGTTGTCTATATCTAGAAATATTTTTTCCATCCTATCTTCAGCTAGAAAAAATATTTTATGCCAACCATGAATTAATTTCCATACAAACTTGTATATATTAACCAAATTTAGCCAAGTAACTGATAACAATTTAAGTAGTTTGGCAGACAACCTTGCAAACGTTACCTCTGCGTTTAGATAATGTACATTGTACATTGTACTAGGGTTCAAATATTAAAATGTAATTGTCACTTTAGGATTCTGAATACTAATTTCAGGATCTGAATATAATTTGAAATTGTGGTTTAATGTTATTTCAAGGCGTTGTTGTTGGCATTTGTGATAGTAAGCTAAGATAAATCTTGATTTAAAGTAAGTTAGTTTAAACAGACAATACTAAATAACTAATAGAATATAAAGTTTGCGAGTTTTATTTTATTTAAACATACAGTATAATTTTCGATATGTAATTATATTATTGTAAGGCATATATGTAAATGTTTAGTCATATATATCATTTTTAAAAATAATTACTAGTACTTATACTTTGTTATTCGCCTGATGCAAAGTAACGTTGTAGTCTATAAACTAGCTGTCTTAATATTTTAAGGCATATGTTTTAAATTAATATGAAGAGATATTTTCATCGTTATTTTTTTCACAAGGATATCGTATAAAAAGTAATTAACAAAGAAGCCAGCTAAGCCATACATTGAATAGATACACAGATTAAACGTCTCAATAAGTCGCAATCAAGTCGCTTTTCTCAACACTCCCCACTCGAAAACTTGATCGCAAAATAAAGCATATTTTACTTTGAAAGCTTTACATAAATAAAGTTAAAACGCCTTAAGACAATACTGTGTCGATTACTTGGAAACTCATTAGCTGCTAACAATGCATTGTACTGCGGCGTAGTTAGTTGAGAACAGAGATTTATAAAACCGTTGATAGCATTAAATACTTTTCTCATAATAGTATTTATGCATTTTTGTGGCTGCTGCGAACTAAGCGGCGACTGTCAATTAGTTTTGATTGTAAGTCTGATCAAAATAAATGAATAAATATTTCAGAACATATCACACATTATATTTTTTATTTTTATTTATGTTGTAAGTCTGATCGGAGTCCACAAACTCAGACCTTATACTACCACCGTTCCTAAAAGCACCACGATCCGCTGCTCTGTTTCTACAAGAATGGGGATAATAAAATCAACACCACTATCGCGGGAAAAAAATTGTGTACATTATGATTAACAAATGAAATAGCTGGTAAATGGAAACGACGGGTTTAGAAGACATTAGATCGAAATACGTTCCGGCTCTTCGTTAAGATAAACTCAGATTGTGGGGATGAAATGTCTCGCTGTATCAACATCAGTAAGTTTATTTTAAAAAGTTTATAGGATCTAGCCAAATTAATTTATAGAATCTTGCTATTAAAAAGTTTATTCACATTTAGCATATTTTTTTTTCATTACAATTTTTTACTCACGTTTGACTACTGGTTTAGCTGTTGCGAAATGTAGGTTGTGGTTACATACATATATGTAGATTTAGCGCACTTGCCTAAAAATATACCGGTAAAAACTCAACTTGTGGACCGAGATAGTTGCTCAAGAGGAATAGATTTCACGGGAAATATATCTCTGCAAGAGAAACAATCACATGCAGTACCGACTCTCAAAGGCCAGCTTTGGTCGAGCGTCTGTATGAGAAACATTCAAGTGGTCGACCAGGACTTACTTAAGCCGATTTAGGATGGCTTTGCTCTACTTAGACGGCGGCCATTTTTGATGTAGGCCAGTCAAAGGGACCGGTTGTTACAAGTTTGTTGTGTTGTTGTTGATAAGATGTTTTAGCTGAGATGGTGGGATTAGTGGGGGCATTGGACCTTGAAGTATGAAACGTATGATTTTATTACTACAGTCGTGTTATCGGGCTATTTTGTTAAAGATGATCATTTGTGCTGACTCTTTGAAAAATCAAGAAAAAACATGTTATCCACCTAACCTGTTTTTTTTCTTGATTATCTAGGCTTTAATGTTTTTTTTTGCATTATATGTGGATTGTTATGTGAGTTAAATTAAAAACTAGTGGATTTCCTCGGCTTTATCCTCATTGCTTTTAAGATCCTATACTATCGTCATACCAAATACGCTCCGTTGTAGGGTGAAAACGGAACAAACAAACCAATGAACATTATTTTACTTTTATACATAAAACGGTATGACCGTTATTACACAAATTTATAGTTATCTTTTCCTCAAATATACATAAAGCAAAGAAGTACATACCTGTGTAGACAACATCAGCGCTCTGATATAATTAAAGGCATCCGCAAACCAGCCATCATCACTGGGCCCGTACAGCACCAGCAGGTTGGTGATGCCCAGCAGTGGGATCAACACGAGGAGAGCTTTGGTTGCCTTACGATACTGCTCGGTTTCTAGCGTGTTCGCTGAACGGAGCTTTGTGATCAGCACCTGGAGAAAAGAAGTAAAAACGTTCTAAATATAATCGAAATTAGTACAATACAATACAAAAACGTTTATTGGGTTCAAAAATACTTACATCTATAATAGGTTAGTATTAGTAGGTTATCAATACATGTAGCTATAGCAAGGAAAACCTCCTTTCTTTTTATTATAGGATACGAAGATTTGAGTATTTTACAACATAATGAAGGTAAGGCTATTATTTCAACATGAACAATTACCCAATTTATGTAAAATCATTGGTAGCCTTGATACTGGACCTACATGGGTTTGCGAACTTACTTCAATTTAAATCAAGAAATGAGTAGAAGAAGAATAAAGTGAAACGGTTCTTATTGGGTAAGCACGTTCCATCCTAGACCGTAATGATTGCTTGCCATCAGGCGAATTACGGCAAATTGCAAACCCATTCCTTCTAAAAAATAAAATAAAAAAAGGCAGAAGAAACCGATCCATTGGCGATTTCAAATGTTTCATCTGCCACAGAACTCTGCGGCGCTAGCGCCAGCTACAAGACACTCACCCACATGATCCTAATGAGGAAGAACAGGTTGAGCGCGAGCCCGGCGAGGGAGGGTGCCTTGTGGATCCAGTCCACCTGGTGCTCGTGCATCCATAGACACATGTTCTCTTCTGATGCTAGCGCCAACTGTAAGGATAATAATCAATACCATCACACTATTATAAATGACTACTGCTAACTAAGCAACAACTGCATTAAAATTGTTTCATGATCCTTGAAAATTCACCATTTGCTAATTGTCGTAAAACAAAAGTCGCTGCTCTTTTCGTAAAGCCCTGTTAATTACCAGTAGTCCAGTAAAAAATGTGTACTTAACTAAAAGGGTTTTGAAAGTGACTTAAAAATGAAAAAGCTATTTAAATAATAAAGGCGGGAAAAAAGATACATAATTTTGTTCGCTTCATACAAATAATGTTATCGGAGACTCGGTTGAACCGCCCCGCGCCGACTGTGAGTTGAACAAGGTTTGTTTACTATCTACACGCGTAGACTATCCAAGCTACTTAGTATTCATGCATCTACAGACATGTTTTCTTGTGATGCTAGTGGCAGCTGCAATATCAATAATATTGTGTTGCCTACTTATTTAACAGCTTTCGCCGGTTCATGAAGAGAATTTGAGGGTTTGTTCGCTCCCCTTAGAATCGATGAGGATAAAAACTTATTTTTATTTGTCTCAGTTAGTGATTTGAAAATTGTTATGTAACAGTGTTCTGGCTAGGTATATTGGTATTTTTAGTTATGTTTTTTGAGATTTTTCTCGTATTGATCTTATTTTTGTTTAGTCATTAACTACATGGTTGCGCCAACAAATAACTGCCGCAAGGGAGACAAGCCAACATCAATCCCAAAAAAGTTTTCACTGTACAGGCTTGTTCATCCGAACTCTGCGTTAGTCGAACATATTTGCCAGCATGTTGCGTATATGACATTATATATTCTACGATATGGCTCCATTTTGCTCCATAAAATCATACGAGGGTGCGGAAATAATTTCATGATACGTTCATTCCTATTTACATTTGGAAATAGCTTTGGAAGATCGCTATCTAGGTTGCTATTCAATCTGCGTAATGTTATTTTGTTCGGCGAAGTGTATGATTTGACGTAGAGATCTGATGCCATCAGAGAAATGGAATATTCACTATTTATAGAAATGTGTTATGGAATGTTTGTAAAGATTGCACGAGTACATAGTAGCTGGACGAAATACATATATGTATGGTTGTAATGGCGACTATTTTTATCTTTTCCGAATTTATTATTGCTTACTACCAATAATTTATACAAAACATACACGTTTCAGATAAGTACAGATATTTATAACAAACAGCAGTTACATGTCTGGTATCATATTTTCTACAAACTACGGAGCAAATTTTTTTTTCACGGCATTATTTTGTAATTATTAATGCACTCTATTGAAATACATATGTATGTATACGAATATATAGGAGACAAAGCTTTAATATTTCAGGTCACGTACAATCACTTTCGTCCATATTTTATCGACGTTTCTGGACATAAACATGTACAATACAATGCTTCGACTTGATTGAGGGAAAACGATACCAAGATTCCAGAACAGATGTACGATACAAGACAAAACATATTTTATAAGTAGGTACATAGACCATTCAACTTTAGGAACCATAACTACATAAATCAGAAATATAAGCTCGCTAATTATGACTTCAGAATAAGTGGGTTTCTATGTTATTTTTCATTTTAAGTATATGTTTAAAGAATTATTTATTTATCTTTTTCATATGTCTCACCTGTACCCCGTGATTTAAAATTTTATAATTTTATCCATTTTACGGATTTTTATGGATACTAGCTGTTACCAGCCTCTTTTGGAACCCCATACTACCTCCAATTCAATAATCAAGTTGATCCGTTGTGTAAAGGAACAAACAAAATTAACCAACACATTTTTATAACGGTGGGATACCGATGTGTGCAGAATTCTTTAGACATCTATAAAGTGTGAAGTCGTTCGATATTGCAGACGGATAGACTAGAAATATGTTTAATACGTATGGATGTGATATAAGATATTCATATTGGAAATATTTTACAAATATGATGTAAGAGAACGTATTGTGACGACGTGACTGGAAATCACTTGAACTGGTGACGTGGAAACTGTAACATGTTATAGCGTAGTCATAGTAGTTTGAGCAAATGTATTATTTTAATTGTTTTAGTTTACTGATCTTTGGATCTGTTTGTAATCATGTGCACGCATGTGTTTGATGCACAGAATGGATTATTACCTTTAAAGTGTTTTGCTGTTACTCATGTATTCTCTGTGTATTGTGTTGTGTGCCTAATAAAATATATAAATAAATGCATAAGCAAGAAGGTATGGATATTATCTGAGCGGTTTCTAATCGATTTACATTATTTTTTATCAACAACATATTGATTACATTTCTTAATCTGCGTGTAAAACTTTTAGAGAGATGGAAAAAAAAGAAAATTAAATTAAAAATCATTTTTTTGTTAGTCTATACTATCCCACTCCTGGACAAAGAGATCATGGTTTTAGTAAAATATTCATGCATAAAGAAAAATAGATAAAATGACTTTTTTTTTAGATATACTTATTGTCCGATTAAGTACCTTAAGTTATTAAGTTTCTACCTTGTTACGCACGTATACAGATTTAATTAAGTAGTTTATTTATTTAATATTATTAAAGATCTCACCCCATTTAGTTGTAATAACCGGCTAGCACTTACGTTAATCATTACGTCGAAAAATTAGCTCAAAATAGGTCAGCATAGTGTGCGTGGACCCCAATATGTTGGAGCAACGGGCGGGTCTCAAGCGATGAGGAAAAAACACACGACCCTCCAGCTCCGGTGGCGCCTCGATCGCCTATCCTCACCCGACGCGATGCGCGAGCGGCTGCGAGAGCGGAGCGGGCGTAGAGGAGCGGGGGTGCGGCAGCGGGTCGGCGAACCAGTCTGGACGAGGCGACCAACCGGGGCGCGCGTGCTGACTCGTCCTCCTGATGATGGAAACCTCAGTTTTTCGAAACTTGTCGAGCTAATTTTTCGACGTAATGATTAACGTAAGTGCTAGCTGGTTATTACAACTAAATTAAATCATGCCTTACGGGAACTATAACACAGTGATCTCACCCCATCAGCCCCAGAGGGCGGCACCGCCACCACGGTGACCAGACACCGAGATATTACCCATATTGTGATGAACAACGCCGGTGCTCCTGCAACATAAAGCAGAATGTAAATCTATTGCTATCGAATATACTTAATAGTAACTTACTGTATCTATTTATAAATGTATTTTAGCTGCTTTGTACACGTTCGTTCTGGGATATGAAGTAGTTCATATCACCCTAATAAATGATGATTCGTTACGTCCCGTCGTGACGTCAGTAAGGAACAAACATCACATCCAGCACTTAAGTTCCTTTTATATTGATAAGCTTTTCAACGACGCGGACGTCAGGAAAATATACGAGAAATCAGCTATGAGCGAAAACCTGTCGTAGACATGAATGAGTTTTCGTGATATAAGATAATGCTATTTTGCAACCCTATTTTTCTAGTTTTTATTTTATTTTATAAATAAACATTTTAGAACTTAATTATCAACTAGAGATTGAGACCAATAAACAAACAGCATAATTTATGACGAATTCCTGTTATGATTATTATACGGGTCTACTGAATAAATAAATATTATTAATTATATAAATAACTTTGAAAAACTTACCCCACCCTATAGTAGCATACACTTTAAGCTTAATATTTTCAGCTGTGAAGGTTTCCACGACTAGCATATATAAATATAAACCTGAAAATAAAGAAATTTACATTAACATACTGAAAATTAAATAGACGGTTTGGTACTCAGACATTCTGCTACGGAAATGCGCTGTTGGATCTTTTACTACTTAGAACTTCTGTTCACGAAGCTTTTTCCAATCATAAATTTTAACCGACTTCAAAAAAGGAGATTATAATTTTCGCTGATTTTTTTTTTGTAATAATAAATTTGCTTCAGACCATGCTTCAAAAATATCCGATTAATTTCAAACTCCTTTTTGCAATTTGTTATCCATACAAAGGCTTATTATAGTTTTATTTGGATGCCTGTCATAAAATATTTTTTATCTACAATCTTACAAGTCTCAAGTACAACTCACCTTCCACAAGCATCCAAAAGAAATTAGTTAAATAAAAGTAATGAGTACATATAACTAACACCATACACGACGTTTGGTCTTGTTGGGCTCCGTCTGACCAATTCTGAAACAACATCACATTATTATAAATATTATATTTAGGTACCATTGAACATTTATACATTAAACCACATTTTTTTAATTTCAAGATTTTTTCTCAGGAGTTAAAAAAAAATCAACTAAATATGTACTAGCAAAACCGTAGTGATTAACCGCTAGGAGGGCTGGAAAATAATTATTTCTAACACGTGATTTCAAACTTTACTCATAAAAGTAAATTACTTAGCATATAATGAAAGTAAAAAAAATCTTTCAAGTATGAAAGTGCTTGGGAGCAAACTTGTAATAGGGTCTAATTGAATCGCTTTAAAAGTTTCCGAAGTGCTAAATAGTTTTGCTAAAACTTGTAGATCTTGTACGCCAGATGTGCTATTTGGTAACAAACTTTGTTTTCTTGTGTCTATTAGTAAAAATAAAAATGTCGCAGTTAAAAATATTCTACATTTTTTCCTGTATATTTATGTAAATTTTGTATATCATCATCATCATCATCAACAGCCCTTGGGATCCCACTGCTGGGTATAGGCCTCGCTTTGTATGTGCCATCTGCGTCGATCTTGTGCAGACCTCATCCAGGTTGGATCCTCGACTTTGACGATGTCGTCGACCCATCTCGCGACCGTCATCTCTCCCATTTTTTGTATATATGTTACGGCTAATACCCGAAGTGCGGCTACACCTAGTTTTAGCCGGTTAGAACTAGGTGTAGCCACTTAGTCTTGGTTAAACCCCGAATCGAGACATGTTTTGAAAGAAGTAGGCTCCTCCTCGCTTCGCTCGTCGTCGCATGTGCGTGGTAGAAGGCAACCTAACGAACCTAATCTACCTTGTGACTTCGAGTCCAACACTTGCACTACAACAGGACTTGAGACCTAGTTTTACCCGAAAACAATCGGCTCGTACTAGGTTTAACCAAGACTAAGTGGCTACACCTAGTTCTAACCGGCTAAACCTAGGTGTAGCCGCACTTCGGGTATTAGCCGTAACATATACATATGTAAATAAATTATAAACTTGTTTCCAAATTCGCGTTAAGTAATATTAATAAATATTCCCAAACAATTGGAAATATTTCCAACAAATTACTTTAGTACAAATGTGCAAAGTCATCACTTTCATTTCGATTCAGAAGTTGCCAATATTTCAATTACTCTTGACATCATACGGAATGGAACGGTTCGACTGAAAAATACAAATGGGCCCTACTTTTCATCAGATTAAGGAGACAATATTTTTTTCACATTTGTTTGCTCTTTAATTGTTTCATAAACTGTGTATGTTCAGTCAAATAATGAGGTGGAAGATTGTATTTAGGTTCACTAAGATTTTTATTAGCTAGATAAATAAATAAGAAATGACAAATAATATTGCCAACACAACTGAAATTATTACATAAAAAATAAAACATTAAAACAAATGGTTTGTTAAACATACTACTTAATTACACCTCGACCAAATACAAACGTCTTAAAATACCCAAAAAACTCCTTCACACCACTCCTGAATTTTCACAGAACCACGCTGAAAAGAATATCTAATTTCTTCCAGTACCGAATTTATCACTTAATCCGTTTAATGGCGCCAAAGAACCATCTCTGAATGCTAAATGTGGCCCTTTCTTCCTACCTGCATCTTTATTCATTTATTCACCAGACGTTTGCAAGTCATAGCACGTTACTTTGGTTTCGCATTTTTCTGGGTATGTTTTGTGACGAATATTTTTTTCCTTTTTCACATTACAAATCAGTTTGCGTTTGACTGCGCTTTATCTAATGGAAAGCGACGGTGAAGTATAGATTAAAACGCTTGGCTATATAAACCTATTCATACTCAGTCTTGTTGTGGTAAAAGTTCAGATTATTTAAACTTGGTTTACGTTGAGACATAAGGTGGGCGGGAATAGCGGAGGAGTATTGCTCACTTGACCGTAAAACCCGGCCTTTCCAAGATGAAGGAACATCGTGGTAGGTTTTAACCGCTGGGGAGAGTGCGGGGATGCGTAAATGCATTTCCTCCACGAAAGAAAATGGTTTCGACACAAAGTAGTATCAATGTTACTTTACTAGTAAGGTAATGACGATAACGAACTGAACTGTGAAGGTATTAACAAACAAACAGAAACAATATGAAACATGTTATTTGTTATCTGTGTGTGTACACAGATAACAAATAACATGTTTCATATTGTTTTAGTCATAGAATAAAAAAAAAGTAGTAAGTATAATATCGAGAGTTGTTTTAGTACAACAATGAACTAAATCAGGATTTAAAAACTCAATTTTAAATTGATACCTATTACATAATAGTAAGAATACTTACTTGTAACGCTAAATTTAATATCCAACTGCACGCAGATAGTATATAAGTAGACATGAGGTTAGTGTGTATTGTATTGCGTAAACAACGAAGATCCCTGAAACAAACAAACAGAAAAATTAAGGATAACACGAATGATTTCATTATGCTAATATAGAGGTTTAACTGTACTCCTGCTCCGTTAGCTTAGTTGGTAGTGGCTCTGCCTTCTAATCTAGGGGTGCGGGTTCGAATACTGCATGGCACAAGTAATTATGAATATTAAAATTTGTAATTACTTGTGTTAAGTCTGGTCGTTTCTATGTATAATAAGTATGTATTTACAAAAGAAAAATATATAAATATATATGTATTATATCCGTTATCTAGTACCCATGATACAAGCGTAAACTTAGTATGGGGCTAGATGGCGCTGTGTGATATGTCCTGAAATATTTATTTATTATTTATTTACTGTAAAAATAAACATCATCCAATGAAATACAGGTTCAAATATCGCCAACTTAGTGATCATTAAAATTGATAGCATTAGAAAAGTTGCAAAAGAAAAATATCTATCAAAGGTTGCTTTATCAACACCGAAAATACGAAATCAAAGTCCTCGTGATATTCAAAAAGTTGTACACTTTTATGATTTCTTTTACTTGATTGACCTTTGCTCGTCCACAGAAATTAAGAAAAACAAACCATAACGAGCATTTGTCCGAGGTTAAGGTTCTATCTGATTTGCAAGTTTTGTTTGTCTAAAACTTACGACGTTATACCCAATAGACGTCGAATTAAAGATATTCAGATATTGCCTTGGAAATATTATCTTACATGTTTCATGAATTTAAGACTAGAAAATTCATAGATTTGATCATTTGAATAACAAGACCGATTATGGGTATGTCATGTTAAGCCCCGCCATAATCGGCACTAAAAATGTACATATTTACTGATTGTTGGTCCGATGCACTTAAAGTTAGCGTCAAGTATTTTGAATCCGTGCTTTTTAACTGGTGTCTACATAGTTAATTATCACATTGTAATTAATACACGTTTTTACGCTGAAGTGACTAAAACAACATGAAAAAAATGATTTTAAGTATATGATCAATAGGTAACATTGTATTATACTACGACGACGTTACATGCTCGAGATTTCTTTATTAACTATGTAGTCTCACTTTTGTATGTACTAGGCGTCACACTTTTTATAGCTGTGAAAATAAAAACACAAATAAAAAAACTTTTGAACAAAATTGTCATTGTCAATGTCGCGCCTGTAGCGCCGTCCTGCTGTCAAACCTCATTCATTTCTTGTGTGCGGGCGTCGCAACATCATAAATTTCGTTGAATTTTACTATTTCAATTTTTCGTGGAAAAAAGTGTTTATTTCATGTGTTCAAGTGGTAAATTAGGAAAAGGAGCATCGGAATTTTAAAATAACGTCGAAAATTCGACGGTTGGTACAAAAACTAAGCAATTCATCAACCAGCTCAAAGGATAAAGGTTAGTGCAACTACTAACTTACCAAAGCAATCTTACTGCATTTATTCATCATCGATTTTCATTTTCTTGGTATAATCTTATATATTTTATAAAACTATACCGAATAGATCGTAAATATAGTTTTTTTTTTCAGCAAATGATAAAACGTTCTTTTTTGAAACACCCACATTTTTGTCATGTAGATCGGAGACATGACTTTTCTAGCAATGTTTCTGTAACGATCTTTTTTCGATGTACCGACATATTTGTTGTTTTTGTTACAAATACAATACAACAAAATATGAATTTATTTATTACCATTTTCTTACATACATTGTTCTACAGTTTATTCAATGTAAAAAGAACTAGATTTTCTATCCTATAACGGTTATTTTGTTTGTGATTCATATTTATTTAAGCACGGTTGATAACAAACTAGTCTAGTGGCATAACGTGATTATGTACAATGACTTTAAAAGTGTACTGCTTCATAGGAAATTAGCAAATGTTCAGTTTAGTGGAATACATTACCAACATACAATAAATGTATATATTGGGCGTTGAATAAAGTACGATTGATAAAGAGTTAGTCTAGTGGCGTAACGCGATTACGTACAATGACGAAAGTGTTACTACTTTGTAGCAAATAAACAATTATTAAATTGAGTGGCACCCATCACCTATATTCAATGTACATTGAGGCGTTATACTCCGTGACATTAGAGCGCGGTTGATAACGAATTAGTCTAGTGGCGTAACGTGATTACGTACAATGACTTGAAAATGTTAATGCTTATGACAAATTGTCAAATATACAGCCCATATACGCATAAGGGGAGCACGTATAACGATGATGTGACAAAGTTAGAATACTTTTCTTTCCACAATGATGCTAATGATCTTTATATTTCTGTTGTAACAAAATATGATTGCTATTACACAAGGTCACGGTCAGGAGACCCAGTGCCAGTGAATTTGAATTCACAAGACGTGTCAGACAACGATTACCAGATTGGAGCTAACTCAATACTTCCTAACTATCGTGCCAGGTATATTTGCGAGCAATTCAAATCGAAGCAAGTCACCTAGCCAGGTCCATGCACTTATAATGCACAAGATGTTTCTGCTTCAGTATCATTACCGATGGAAATACCTACGTGAAACGTGGAGGATCCACTTAGAAGAAATATTAGGTCCTGACATTATTGAAGAATTATCTAAACTTTGGGGTAAAGTCCTAATGGAAGGAATTATTTAAAACTAATATTAAACTTGAATCTCTCGTTTGTGCTATTTAACAATACACGGGTTAGTCAATGTTGTTGACATTTACAGGGTCCGGGTGGGACTTTAAATCTCTTCGCATGTAACGTCGTCTCGTATAATTATGGTCGAACTTCACTCAAGGTAAGTTCGTTTAACCATTAATTTTTACAACGAACAGTTTTACCTTCGATAGTATAAACTTAAGTTACTTAAGTTTATTATTAGTTATGAAGCGTCTCGAGATATTCAAGCCTCGTGTTTAGAACCCACGTTGGAAAGAGCTCAAGGCGAAACTTTCAAGATCAAAATATTTGCACTTTCTGTTCAGTTGTAAGCTTAATTTGATAAATACAAAGAATAATCTCGAAGAAATTCGCTGAACTTTGATCTTTCGTGATTATTTTATTGCCTCAAAGGGCTTGTAGCTTGTTCATTAGTTTCAATATTTATTTTCTTGGTGTCTTAGAATAATTTAAATCACAATAAGAATCTATTTTTATGAAAACGTAAGATATTGATGGATTAAGATTTCGTCTGTAGCAAACAGGAAAATTTTAAAGAAAAATCACTTGCTGCATAATTTATTATTTATTACTTTTGGTTGTAAAAATACTGAAAATATTTATTCTGTTTCAAGTTTTCATCACTTGATACATAATTGTCATAAAAATAATTACTAAATAGTTTAATAATTTGCTAAAAATATACTACATTTTTCTATGTTTTTTTTCCATATTAATTGTAAGTATGTTCAAGAAACTAACTTAATAAAATAAAATAGATTTATGTACATAACCCACCCCGGATTGCTCCCGGCGCAATATAGGTATATTAAATTGTATAAGATCGCCGTTTTGATACAAGAGTTTAAAGATCCACCACGATGTAAGCGAGGGTTGAAGTAATTGAAGAACCAAAAAACAAACTGTTTCCATTTAATTATATTTGTAACTCATGTCATGTTTAACGTAAAATTGTAAACAGAAACAAGCCAATTAAATTATGTTTTATTATTCGCAAAGAAAACAATACTTATGCGCAAAATGTTTTCAGTAAATAGCACAGGCGCTGAATATGCAAATCACCAAATAATTGCTTTTGTGCTTTAGATAATACAAACTGCTTGTTGATTAATACTTAATGACTGTTATAACGTTGAAATATTAGTTTTCGTTTTAAACAGATTTAGAAGTAAGAAGCTCTCCTCCATTTACTAAAAATGGAATGAAGAGAGAATCAAAAAAATAAAACACTTTCCCACAAAATAATCATGTAATATCATTTTGCCTTAGACAACTAAAAACATGAAACATAATTATTTGATATTTGAGCAATATCTGAACAGTATCGCAATATGCCCGCAGGATATTTTTGTAATTTTGTAAAGTAACAAAAACGGATGCGTTATAGAAATTGATATTTTAAATGTGTTGGGATTTTATTATATACTATCAGTCCGTTAGTCCTGGATAAAGAGTTAATAAAAGGTTTTTGAAAAAAGAAATCAACACATTGTATTAACTGTTTCAGTATTTACTGTGTACCTACCTATATAGAATTAAAACAGGCATATTTACTACTTAGACCACATTGGTGCTTAACATCAGGCAGGCTGTAGGCAAACGTAAGCCTATTACGTGGTATAAAAAAATCAAGTTTGTCCACTCAATATTATGTTTTAAAGTTTGATCCTAGCTAGACATCTACTCGTATGTTCGTGAAAAGAGTAACGCTCACATTATGCTGTTAGTTATAACTTCAAAATCTAGAATTTTCTACACTGAGCAGTATTATTATTTGTTCGGTGACAGAGTATAGTCACTACGCAAAATGGATATACATACGTACAATATACAGTAGATATAATCTCTTACTTTTTGGCCCCTATCTGGATATAATAAAAAAAGTACGATATCCGAATATTCAAAATCAGAATCACTCACGTCACGGCCGTTTCCGGTTCCCGTGGAATATTATTCATGAACGGGTGTAATAGCGGTTGAATGTAATGTCTAGTCATTTAGGAAATCTCCTCGGGCTTCGATGTGGGTCAGAACTATGGATTATATATCTTGTAGACTGATTCAAATTTGCAACAGACATGTTGTCTTGTTATGGACTTATTAGCTTAGCTAATTTCGAAAAGTATTCGTATGATAGTCAAAATAATATAATCAAAACTCTGCACAGACTTGTGTCTTGGTACGTTGACATTTTTCTTGCTAAGTCACTTTCAGGTAGGTATCATTGTCATATCAAATCAATTGCTAATAGTTAGAGTAAAAGTAGGGAATGTGTTAACTATTTTCTGTTTTTTTCTTTCTATCTTAGTTTGGTATCATTTAATAAAACGTACCTACCTATATGTTATTGATATTGATGACACATAATATTCGTAATTATGGCTTCTCAAAGTTTCCAAAACGATGACTATTTTGTTGACATCAATATCAAAGAAATTATTGTATAAAAAACTGAGAACGTTGTTAATTCGCAGTATTTTGGAATGAAAAGACCTATCTATCACGTAATAAGTCTCTAATCATCATAGTCGTTAGACCTCCATGAAAGTACCGTACAGATATTGGTGCGAAACTCCTCGATATCTTTAGGTTAATGCTTCCATAAAACTTGATTCGAAGTGGAAAGGAAAAATGTATCTAGATTATTATCATGCCCATTACAAGAGAAATGGTTTCAGTAAAATTACTGGCCTTTTCAGATTTAGGCAACGATAAACCTTATTTTTGTTCATAACTGAATCGACGAGCCTCAACTTTATCTTTTATTCTTTTACAATATTTTTTAAGTAGACAAGAATACCTAAAATAGTTGATAAGCTCATATTTCTAACTACCCGTCAGTTACTACAAAAACAAAGGACAATGATCAAGCTGACCTATAACAACACAGTGAGTTTGTAATAATTTTAAATGTAGTAACTCATACGTAAAGACTAATTGCACTTAGACTTATACTTAAAGTACAGTAAAACTCACTTAAAGCACAGAATAAATAATACAACTTAAAGTACAGAAACACGAAGACAGCTAAGGACAGCACTGCCAAGCTGAGCAGGTAGCCCGAGAGGTAGATGAGGGTAGTGACATCTATCGGGTTCACGTTGGCTATCCTCTCAGTGTAGTTTGCGTAATTTATATTATTGGTGAAGTTATAGTTATTTAAAGTCCAGTTATGTACACTTAAAGACTAGTTATGCACACTTAAATTACAGTAATACTCACTTAAAGTACAGAAACACGAAGACAGCTAAGGACAGCACTGCCAAGCTGAGCAGGTAGCCCGAGAGGTAGATGAGGGTAGTGACATCTATCGGGTTCACGTTGGCTATCCTCTCAGTGTAGTTTGCGTAATTTATATTATTGGTGAAGTTATAGTTATTTAAAGTCCAGTTATGTACACTTAAAGACTAGTTATGCACACTTAAATTACAGTAATACTCACTTAAAGTACAGAAACACGAAGACAGCTAAGGACAGCACTGCCAAGCTGAGCAGGTAGCCCGAGAGGTAGATGAGGGTAGTGACATCTATCGGATTCACGTTGGCTATCCTTTCTGTACAGTTTACGTAATTGGTATAGTTGTGCCATGTCCCGTCCATGCATAGGCGGGATGCATTCTCTGTAAACAAAAATTATAACATTATATAAAAGTGAAAGTGTGTTGGTTACTATGAAGGTCTGTTTGTTCCTCCTTAATGATAAATGAGCATCGGAATAACGAGATTTTTGGTTAGACAGAATAGTATCTTGAGAGTGACATAGGGTACTTTTTATACTGAATCAACGAGAGTGAAACAGCGGGCATATTATAATAGAATTTTTTTGTGTATGCTAGTTCCTTTGTTTAGAGCATTAGAACACTAACTAGTATTGCCCGTCTCAGTAATGACTGCCAAGACAACTTCAAAATAAAGAACTCAATTTTAAGGTGATGTATAAATTTAAACACAATAAAAATAGGTATCGTTTTTAGTAAACTAGCACTGCTTCTTATTATATACATATACTATACACGGTAACAAAAGAGATAAAAATACCTACCATTCATACACTAACATACAGGATTCCACGTGTATTACGTCGAGGCTATTTAATAAGACTTCACTATATTTTGTAATGTTATTATGTGTCTATTTTCCACCTTTCCAAACGTAATTGAAGAGGTTTGTAGATGCTTTAATAATATTATAATAGCGAGCTATTTTCCCGCGAGGTAATTAGAAAACTCCAGAAACCAAGGTACTTGATACACACGTGTTAAACTTAACTAGTAGAAACTTCATTTCAACTCATTCATTAATGGAACATCGCTGTCTGCTAAAATGAGTAGTTGTTATCTCTTTTGAAATAGGTTTTAAAAATATCTAAAAATTATGTTGTGGAATAAGTTCTTATAACCCTATAAGAGCACGACTCATCTTAGACCATAGCTATTGCTTACAATCAGGCAAACTATGGTCAAGTGCAAACCTAATTTAGTATAAAAAAGTATTAGATAAGTTTATACATTAATAACTAAATAAAGAAAAATGTAAACTGACTTGCCCTATATGGTGTGGTGGGATATCTTTATCTTTTATATTAAATTTTACAGTTGAGTTGACAATGACTAGTTTATTTCAGTATCTTCTGCTTCTTATCGAATGAGAGTGGCCAACTCTGGTGTCGAGAGTTTATCAAGCCGCCCTAAGGGCCTCTGACATGGCTTAACGACTGCCGTACTAGACAACCAGCAAACAATTTCAGTATAAAAATTGTAGCATTTGATTAGCATTCTGCTTTGCATAATGTTATTGTTTTAATAGATTTCGAATACGTTTATTTTGCTGTATAGGTTTGCTTTATACTTCTGTAGTTATATACAAAGTATAACACATTTTTCAATGAAAAGTAAATCTATTACAATATTATAATAAAACGATATCTGTATCTGTACAATATTCAGTAAAGAACAAAAGAGAATTTGCGACAAGTATCAGGATGAATAAACGCTTGTAGGTATTTTAATTTGGGAAGGAGACATTTTAGGAACAGTATTTTAGTCGGTATTTTGTGTAAAGGAAAAATATCAATGTTCCTTTTAAAACAAATTGATGGACAGGTAGATGTTTTCTATACATTCACTTCGTAAAATTCTTTTGTTTTTCGGTTTGTTTTGTTACAGTTATAATTTTGTTTTGTTATAGTTATAACTAGTGAGCGCCCGCGGCTTCGCTCGCATTATTTTGAGATAAACATAACTTTTTTATTTATGAACCGATTTAAATGAAATAAACACTAAATGTTAAGTTAAAATGCACCGACATGTTAGTGAAAACTGCAGACAAATCGTTTCTGCCGTTTTTGAGTCTATAACGAACAAACATACCTACAGACAAACAGTCATTTTTTTATACATGATTTTCGTGTTCTATTGAATCAATGAAGACTCCTCAACTTTTTTTTTCAATTATCTTCCATGTACTGACACCGACGGTCACAACTCTATTATATGTATATAGATTTGGGTTCGTACGAGTACATTGTAAATCTGATTATTTTCTCACTGTAACCAGCAAAAAATACTAGAACTTAAACCAAGTAGCTTACTTAGGTGTACCTAAGTGGTGTTACTTAGCTTCAGAAACTCAGTGGCCAGCTGGCTTAGGTGAAATAAGTAAGGTAAGCCTGGCTAATCTGAAATTATTTCTTACATTGATCCTACGAATAAACCATACTTAGAACCGTAACTGCGAACATTCGCTTTGAAATGCTTCCATCTTTCACCTCTTACCCACACTCGCCCACAAAGCTCTCGCTCGCACACTCCTCCATAAACTCAACCGTGGCGGCGGCGCGGCGGTGGTTGACCAATGACCATCTAGTAGAAGTATCGCTCGCACTCACTCGCACACCCACATACCAACTACCAACTCAACTGTTTCGGCGGCGGTTGACCATCAACTAGCCTGTTAGCTTAGTTGGTAGTGGCTCTGCCTTCTAATCTAGGGGTTGCGGGTTCGATTCCCGCATGACACAAGTATTTATGAATTTTAAAAATGTATAATTAACTGTGTTGAGTCTGGTCGTTTGTATGTATAATAAGTATGTATATACAAAATAAAAGTATATAAGTATTATATCCGTTATGTAGTACCCACGACACAAGCGTTTGCTTAGTGTGGGGCTAGATGGCGCTGTGTGCAATGTCCCGGAATATTTCAATCAATCAATCAATCAAGAATTCTTTATTGTACACCAATAGCAAAAGAACACAAGTATGAATAAAATATGTAAACCATAGTATTGGGACAGAGGGCGGCCTTATCACTTAAAGTGATCTCTTCCAGGCAACCTGGTTTGGAAAACAACGATAGGAAAACAGTAAAGTAAAGTATATTTATTTATTATTATTTACTTTGTTTTTGTATGAGTTGTTAGATATTAGGTTAGCCTGAAGGTAGTAATCAATTAAAGTCACTTATGCACTTCACTTGTTTAATTTAATTCACTTGTTTTTACATGATTTTTAGCAAGGCCACAGAGACGCGTCCAACCCGCGTTCTGTCGCAAACGGAAGAGAGCTTTGAAAATGACATTTGAATTTAAGTGACAAAGACATTTGAATTTAAGTGACAATTTAGTATTGTAATACTAAACATGAGTTATACTTACAGGTATAGTTCACTGTATCTACGTCACCCGCCGAGGCAGCCAAACATCCGGAGAAGGTTAATATACTTAATAAAACTTCAACACATTCACTCTCTTCTTTTATACAGGGTGACTGGATAAGCAGACGTTTTATATAAATTTTCAGTTTTTTGTAAACAAATAAAATATCATTGTTTAGTAATGTTGTTCAGTGAAAGTTTTCAAAACGAGAGTGAATCGGTTCTTAATGGGTGAGCACGATCCATGATCGCTTATCATCAGGCGAATATCAAGTACAAACATATTCCATTCAAAAAACGATTTGGAATACTGCGTTAATGTTCATTTATTTATAAGCTACAAAACTTTATTTGATAAGTAAAATCGAGTCAATTACGGCACCTACATTACGAACAAATTAACTGTTTAAATTTATTACTATATGGATGTTAGGTTTTTTTATCAAAACCAAAATATTGCACCAGTCATCCAGAACAAAGTTTCGCCAGCATCCCAGAACAACAGATAGCAAGATAAATGAAAAACCCGCGGGATCTTCAAAAAGGCGAGCTCAAAATAGCTGCAAAACATAATAAGGGAAAAGTCTATTTTATTTGCTTTCAGGACAAATAATAGCCCAGCTTTTATTTCCCAGATGAGTATCCCGCTTTTAAAACCAACTGGATTCGTAAGTCATTTGTTAAAATCCTGGTGTTTCGTGCCTTTTTCCTTTCCCAGAATTTTGTAGCGATTTGGAATGTTCTATTAACCTGATTCCGTAACATAATATTTGGTCAGTTAACTTTTATGTAACGTTTCGGTCGCTGAATAAACGTGAACATACGTACTAATATTTATTCTGTAGCATGCGTAGGGATGTTGAGAAACTTTAGGGATTCGAAGCAAAAATTCAATTACAACCTACTTCTGAGGACCTTTGCGAATACAAACTTTTTGCTGGATAAATAGTTCGTTTTACGCCATTATATAACTCACTTTAGATATATGTATATGCTGAAATAAAGGAATTTATTTGTTTACAAGATATAGCGGAAACTTTTTAAATGGGTATGCAAGTCTCACGCGAATAAATAGATTTATTTTTTGATTAGCATACTACCTCTGTACAGCCACGTGATAGTATTTACATTCAGATTACTCATAAATAAGAAGATGAAGCTTTATCAAGATATTGTATTCTGTTTCTTTTTATTCTTATATGATTCTGCAGTCTGTATTTCAGATACAAGCTGCAGTGATGTTTATATGTATAATAAATAAATAAATAAATATTTCAGGACATATCACACAGCGCCATCTAGCCCCATACTAAGCTTACGCTTGTATCATGGGTACTAGATAACGGATATAATACATATATACTTTTCTATGTATGTATGTACTCTTTGAATTATTTTAATATGCTAAGTATAATGTACTCCATGGATTATTAATCTATTAGTTATGAGTCAGCACAACTATAAGAAGTTGTTTGTTTATTTCCCAAAGAAAATACCCATAGATTGCTATATTTTATAAAGACAAACTGCGATAAATTATTCATTGATTCGCTGAAAGTTTCAAGTTGATCGACTTCGGTTGAAATTTGCATAAAGTTTAAAATGAATTGAGAGAGTGCGAGTTAATACGGTATCTATCAATAAAGCTGTTTCGAACAAATCCAATGTAAATAAATCCTAGTATACGAGTCCATACAGGGTTATTGATTCGTTTTATGAAAATCTTTTGATAACAAATCATCATCCAACTGCTGGGCATAGGCGTCTTTCTTTTTATGCTACACATTTCGGTCCTGTGGTGACACATAGTAATAGTTAAACTTTATTGTTTACATGTCATGCTTTGTATTTTAATTCACTTCGGCATGTGTCTGTTTTGAGAGGCTTTTTATTCGTGTTTGTAAAGAAAACTTTGTATAATTTCAGTAAATATATAATGTACATAGGTATATAATTTCAGCTGTTAGCATTTCAGTAAGTATAAGATTAGATGAAAACTCATGCTAGTCACTAAACCTGTATAGACATTTCTAGTTCAAAACTTATCTCGTCTTGACTAAACGGCATTGTTTTGAAGAAAGGCATTAACCCTAGATAAACGCTATAAATCAGTGATTTATCACTGTCTATCTGAACGCAATCTGTTCACACTGAGACGAGACAATCTGAGAATAAGGTTACGTTTTAAATATATTAAAGAGGTTTTTATTTTTAGAATGTGTGTTCATGGTTACTTGAAACTAATGGACGTGGATTATGTGGCAAATTGACAATGGTAAAAATAAACTTTCAGAAGACTTGATAAACTTTTTTGAATTCGATTCAAAATCTAGCAATCTGCAGTTGATTCATTTTATATATGAGTGGGTAGTTTATTTAAGTTTACCGCCAGCCACAACAGAATAATAGCGCTGGTGGTTCTGTTCCATGCGGCTGTATTGGGGCATCACTATTTTAACTTGTATTGTGTGTCGCAATGAAGATTTTTCTATTTCTATT
Source organism: Macaria liturata (assembly GCA_964023185.1). Taxonomy (NCBI): domain Eukaryota; kingdom Metazoa; phylum Arthropoda; class Insecta; order Lepidoptera; family Geometridae; genus Macaria; species Macaria liturata. Next base: position 3,592,028 of record OZ026824.1, on the reverse strand, counting down.
TTATTTCTATTATACTGGCGTTCGGTGGAGTGTTTTTCCCATTTGTTTTTCCCATTTTGTATCATATGTGTTATAGACGCGTATAACTTGCAGTTTTATCAATTTTCTTCCTGTTTGTCAAAAGTGTGACCAATGCCATGACCACATTCAGTTGATCTGAGTATGATAAGAAAAGACAACATACGTTTATGTATTGAATCGGAGAAATGTTAAACGGTTTCACATTAAATTTTTGTAATTAGGTTGGCCGCTATTTGAACATACATGAATAAACGATGTGCGTAGTTTCATTTGAAAAAAACTCCTCATACGAAAATTTTAATAAACACATAGTACAAAAAAAACGAAACTTCATATTTTTTATGTACTTTAAGATAATTGTGAGTTAAGAAGTAGTACACCGAACGTATTTTTATCTAAAGTGATGAAAGTTAGGATATCTTTGTTTGATTACCTGAAATACGATACATATCTCATCACCATAATCTTTCTTAGTTTTTAGAATTCTAAGAATTTTTAGGAAATATCTTTCAAATGAGGAACAAACAAGGATAAGAGAATAAAATGAGACCTTTCCAGGGCTCCACAAGTTGAAATGCAAATGGCTTATTTCTAATCATTATCCGGCCTATAATTAACAGGTGCTTAACATCATGCAATGTATAGTCAGACTTAACTCTATTTACCTTAAAAGCAAAGCTACTTACGCGTATCATCGTACTGCAGTCCATGGAACTCCTTGAAGCAAGGCTGCACAGCCAGCGTGTTCCAGGGGGTGGGGTTCCAGCACAGCAGGCCATCGAAGTACGCCGGACAATACTTCTCCGACAAGTTGAAGTTCCTCGCCAGACACTCCTCGACCTTCGCACTGGCATTGTCCAGCCTCTCGGCACTCTCCAAAGTCCCTAAGTCCTCCAGTTTGAAGCTATGTCACAACTTCTGTACTCAAAATTATCAGCTTAGAGCTATCCTTTGTTCTAACACTACACTGACACGTTCACTCTATCTCGTCTCCGATTCCATCTCGAACACAGACTCAGGTGTTTCTACAGCGACTCGCCGGGCGGGAGTCTGCGTACCTCGGAGCCTTTAGACACGTTACCATGATAAGGATGTTTGCTCTCGGCTTGTGTTCTAACTTATCAAGTGATAACGCTCGCGGAGCAAACATCTACGGTCTGTGTATTTGTGTATCGTGCGAGGAACTCGTTTTTATTTAATTGCCTCCTCCATTTCAGCCTTGGACGACCTGCAAAGAGACATTGGTCATGTTATCATTCCGATAATGCTTTGTAAACTACAGTTATCGTGTATACATATACACTTGTATTTATACAGCACCTATGTACATTTGATAGATACACTATATACTCAGGTTCTTTTATGTAGGCAGAATGTACAGTTTATTTTCACTGATAACTAATATGCCTAATGTAACCTTGTGCGGTATCAAGTTATTTGTTCATGAATGAAGATAAAAAATGCGGAGTTTGCTTTCATGTCAAATATTGTAAGTCATCGACTTGTGGGCGTACATCTAACGTTGTGTATTATATCTAACATTATTATATCTTTGGAGCTGAATCAATGAGGCGGAAAATTCCGGCAGATGTTTGATGATAGATAACCTTACCGGATCTTGAAAGGCATTTATTAAAGTTATATCTGTGGGCGTGTGAATGAAGAATAACGTTTATATTTTTTTCTCTAAAAGCTTTACTTTGCCCACCTTGTTAATAGAAAAAGAAACAGTTTAGCTAAAGTTTAATCAAATAGATTCATTGAAAAGTTGAAATTATTTTAATAAGTATGGTTTTTAAATGTTTGGAGTAATCCTACAGATAGAGAAATCGTTGAACGTTTTAATTTTTTTTAACCGTTTGAGAATTTCAATAAAATCTTATTTGAAATAGCGAAAGGCAATTCAGAAGATTTACCTCGGATGTTAGTTTTAATTAAAGGGTTGGCTTCAGAAGTCCAGAAATTACGGTATTTAGATTAACTCGCCGAGCTAAGTCGTAAATCTGGGATTTATTTGGCTTAACATTTCAAAATCTGAAGTTTCTTAACAAAGGGGAACTTATATAGTTCACCTGTTAGAATTATTACAAAATTTGGAATATTCTCTAACACAAACAGTGTTGAAAAGTAAATCTATCGTAAGATGAATTCAGTTTTGTAAACTTGTATTTGAGACCTGTCAGTGTTTATGGTAAGTAAATGTATAAAACGTCTAGCAAATATTTTGTTCAAACATTTTAGTTAGAATACTTGAAACGCTCGAAATTTCAGAAGAAATGACAAATAATCTGCATAAAATAAGACGTTTTTGCAAGATTATACAAGTCGTAAATTCAAATTTTAAATTAAAGTAAGTACGTTTTGAATATAAAAGACAAACTTGAAAATTTTGTTTGTCTTTTAAAGTTTGAATACCAAGTGAAATACTTTTTAAAAAGTAGTGGTTGATATCAAATTTACGTTTAAGGGCTATGGCTACAAGCTTCAAAAATGATAAGGCTTTCCTCTGGCAGCATCTCCCATTTATAAAATACGTTATATTGTACTTAGTTTTACTAAAATTGACAGTACCAAAACTGCAGCTATAGGAGATTAAGAACTGTATTCAATATTTTTCTCGTTTCAAAACAAAGGGTGACGAAGAAAATGGTGACTTAGGGTTTTTTAATGAACCGGCAAGACGATTGGTCAATCGATTGTGTATAATTATTTTATGGTTTTTTTATTAGTGGACTGTTTTCCAGTGTTAACATGATATCACCTGTGGGAATACCCTTACTATTACTACATCTACTATTATAAAACTACTGAAGCGTGTACTAATAAAGATCATAAAACATTAATCTTCTACTGGTTGAGCTTTACTCGTACTTTTAATTAAACTAGAGCGGTTCTTATCGATAGACTAGATATTGTATTGACTGATCATAAAGTTTCTCATTGTGAGACCACATTATGTCTGTATGAGATACATCGTTGCTGCAGTAGATCCATAGATATAGTTGGAAGAGTACGTATATTATTATTTTACTGGCTAGTACAGGTAATGTAAGTATTGTCTTCTTTATTTGGAGTAATTAATCCTTTCCTAATTTTTATTCAATTTAGCCAAATATTTTTACTTGAATATCGTTACTAGCTTGTCGATATGAAATGTTAATTTTTGGTAATTGTTAGCATTATCAATATTTTTTTTATCAATCATTACAAAACAATTGCTGGTGTTTTAACCTGGTTTTTTTTGTAGTATTTCACGGTAAAAAAATAATCTTACTTTTGGATACGCTTTTGGGTATTTTCACGTTTTGTTATATTTTGTAAATGTGAGTCTACGAGTTCTCATTAAATTACTTAATCTATGTACTGCCAGTACGTGTATTGATTTTATAAGCCCACCTGTTTAATGGATTAACTTCAATTACGTATGCTTGCCGCAGTATAGATAATTCAAACCCACGCATAAATTATTCCTGACTAATCAGCAATAGGGCATTATTGGGATTAAAAGGCTAAAAAGGTACTATGTGGTTTATTATGTAGAAAATAAGTAGTGTAAGTTCGAAGTGTAAAGGTTTCTATGTTTAATAAGTACATATGTATTTACAAAAAAAAAAAACATAGAAGTGATGTATGACACAGTGTGTTATACTTCTATGAAAAAAAAGGTATATATGTATTATTTCCGTTATCTAGTACCCATGATACAAGCTACAAGCTTAAGGTTAGTATGGGGCTAGATGGCGCTGTAAGATATGTCCTGAAATATTTATTATTATTATTAATTCTTGATTCAGCATTGTAAGTATTCAATTCAATTAAATATAACTTTATCGCACACCAGCGAATAAAAACATACAATAGAAAAAGACTTAAACTAAAACCCATGTGAATATGAAAAATCTATTACGACCAAGTTTTCATATTGCTTTAGAGGAATTTCACAGTCAGTCAGGATTAACAATATAACGTGGTAATCGTGGTATCCAGTATACTATATTAGTTAGATTGTTTTTTTATATACACGTATTAAAGTAAAACATACAAAAAATACAAATGATAATCAAACATTTCTCGGAAATTTGTTAAGTGTATTAAAGCATATCAAGCCGAAAAGTATATCGGCGAATCACTATGTCAACACCAATAAAGATATAAATGATAAATTGAATTAAAAACTGCCATAAAATTGATTGCATTCCATAAATATTTCTTTGTAGTTATTATCTAGGTGGGTTTTCCAAAAAAAATTATAAAATTTTAGTAATTTGCAACACGACATTTTAGTCATTATCATAGCATTAGCATGTAAAAAGATTTCTAGATCCTTTGAAAACAAGCGGAAGTTAAGTCAAAGGCGGTCGCTCCCATTACTCTTTGTCCAAAGACTGCACTCCAAAATAGACACCTTTTAACTTGACAACGGTTCCAGTGTCTGCTATTCATCCATATACCAGGGTACATCTCTATGGTATCTCTATGGTTCGAATCCGACCACCAATGATTTGTATTTTTCAAGTTATGTGCACTCGCTTAGCGGTGAAGGAAAACATCGTGAGAAAACTGACATCTTTGAGTACCAAAATATCCGAGGACATGTGTCTTCCGTGGAAGGACCTAGGCGCCCACCACGATGTATCTGCCCAAGAGAACTCCCCTAACGAATTAATTTTGCAGGGGAGTCACGACCCTCAGTCATGAGGAAATACGACTCAAGTGACAAGAACTTGACAACGCGGTCAATTTATCACAATTTAAGTAAACAAATTATCATGTATTGTTTTAATTCTAACCATAACTATATACATACTCGTATTTGGATTCGATCTACGCAGGAGGTTTAACATTGGGCGGTACCGGGCTGATGATTAGTAGTATTCTATACAAGTGGCCGCCCGCGGCTTTGATCGTATTATTTCAGGATGAAAAGTAGCTTATGACACTCCTAAAACTTCGTACTAGCTATGTAGCTACTTCAAACATGCTAAAAATCATGATAGTTCGTTCAGCCGTTTTTGCGTGATGAGCATTTAAATAAACAGACAAACAGAGACACAGATATACAGACAAATATATAAAAAACTGCTGAAGCGTGTTTAATCATCGATTTGAAGTATACCCAAACATTTATTTTCCAAATAAAAAAAAAAATAAAAAAAAAATATTCCGGGACATTGCACACAGCGCCATCTAGCCCCACACTAAGCAAACGCTTGTGTCATGGGTACTAGATAATAAAAAAATATAAAAATAAATAAATATAAAAATAAATAAATATATAAATATCTTCTATGTTCAGATTTTTGACCCTCCGCAGCTTGATTATATGTACAGATCGTGATCTCTAGCATATATCAGTTCATTAGGGGAGTTCTCTTGGGCAGCTACATCGTAGTGCCTCAGTCTTTCCATTGAGAGCATATGTTCAGATGTCCAATTAATTAGAATAGACCTAACGAACAATCTGAATACGGATAAATCTAGCTACAGACGAGATGTATAGAGGATAAATAGCCAAGGGTCCTAGGATTATTTTGTCTATGTGTGCGCCATTCACATATGTACGCTTACGTCGTAACTTTGGAAGTGACTTTTGATGTCTGTGAGATGTGAAGTAAGAACCTCTTGGGTGAAATTATCTTTATTAAGAATAAGAATTACAATAAATGTATTTTATTCTTATTCTTATGAAATCCTTTAGTTTTGTTTTCTATGGATGGTTTTAAAGTAGGTAATCATAAAAAAGCAAAGTCTTCATTGAAAAATGAATTACATAAAAAAAAAAAACAATCAAACATCTTTCCAGTTGTTTTTCTCCTAATACAATTGTTTCAAATGGATAAATAAATTATATCGAAACAACTCAATTTCCCTATTAAATATTCAGATGTTTACTTTTTATTACACAGTCAAAGCCTCAATATCCCTGGGAAAATACAAGAATGATAAAATAAATAAAGAAGTCAGTACTTAAGACGTGGTTCTCAGTTTCGTAGAAGTTGTTATTCTAGAAAATCCTGAATAATACATATTTTTTGTGTTGTACATAATAAAGTAGGCAATGTCTTTTTTACAACAAATCTGGGTAGAATTTACTACAAATCTTGACTTAAATTTCGAGGTTCGCATTCAGAAATCGTGTGAGAGGATAAAATATGTAAGGGACCGTTCGAAATACTCGATCGGTCGACCTTGGCCCAACATTTTATTCGAGCGACAAAATCTAGGTACTAAAATATCATCTAAAAACGTTTTTCGTTTCGTTCAGAAACTGCTACAGTGGCTCGCTCGATAAACTCAAAGATACATTGGTTGAACTGTGAACTACTTCTCGATAGCTTTTTCGAAACTAAGCGTTTATTCAATTGACCTAAGGTCCATTTTGGCTTAGTTTATTATAATTCAAATACAGTGAGGCCGTTTTGTGAGCAATTTACGACCACAAAGGAGCTGGCTCGTTTCGGATTCAAATATCATGTTTGTCTGGGCCACTTCCTCGCGTGAATTGTAAAATAATATTGGGAGATTTCTGACCACATTCTACCGGCTAGTAGTTAAAACGTTGTTGTTGAAGCACAATGAAGAAAATGTATTATTAGGTAACTAAGTCTACCATTATACTTGCGTCTTATCCCTGCTATATTGGTTACCTGGAAGAGATCGCTCTTAGCAATAAGGTCGCCAGTTAAGACACTAGATTTAAGTTTTTTTATATTTCATGTAAATTTCTGTTTTGTGCTGGTGTTTTTAATAAAGCGTACATCTATTGATTGACTGATTGATTTCAATTGCTATTTAAGAAAAAGTAGCATAGGTAATTCTCAGATTCCTATAGTAACTGTATATCAAATAGGACGGTGTTCCGTCGCTCCATCACTTCCTGTTGCAACAGCCAAAGTTTTTTTTTATGGACGGCATCTTCAATGACAAAAACAAGAAGGAAAAATCTTAACTTAGGACTAGAAAAAATAAAACAATAAGTTAGAAAGTCTAATACCTAGACAATGTTATCTCTAACACCTATGAAACGGCCAAATTATAGGCCGGAGCCAAAATTGGGGTTATTTGCTAAATGCACTAGGATTTTATTCAAAAACATAAGTAGAAAAAAGCCGATAATGACATTTGTTATCTAATTCATAATAGCTCAGTCTATATAATATTTTTAATAATTACTAATTACTAATATTTTTTAAATTTATATTGCTATTTTTTAAATTTAGGTATACGCGTTTCTATCGCTATTCAGCGTGGAACGCTGCCAGTGTACTGGGGATATTCAGTTCCGCGCGCGGGAAGTAGTGTTTTGTTCGTTGTCTGTTTGTTTGTATATTTTATTTTTATTTTAATGTTACATAAATGTAAATTATGTTACACATGTTAATATTATGAATAAATGACTTATGCACAAAAATTTTATTACTAGCATAACTAAATATTGCTATTACTAGCAATATTTTTTTATGTGATCAGTGTTTGTTGGAACACCTCTCCGACATCAACATGATTGTTCAACGAATATAAAAAACTAGCTGGTGCGCGCGACTTCATCCGCGTGGAATAGTTATTACCATAAAGACGGTTCTAGTGAGTTAATCTTTAAAGATAGACATATACTGTCGCGGACATTTTATTAGATCATTTTAAGAGGAATAATTCTTTATTGATGTTATCAATACATCAATCCTGTAACGTACAAAATTCAAATATTCTACAGTTAAATTCGTTAAGGATGTATTAACATAGTGGTCATATTTATTTTGATATAAGTAGTGTGAAATAATGTGATAGAAATAAAGGCTTTTTTATTTTATTTTAATTCTTTATTACATATTTTTTGATATCTTAAACCGTTTTCGCAGCGCACGCAACGGAAACCCTCAAAGATGAATAATTTTCCCCGTTTTTTCCACATTTTCCATTGTTTCTTCGCTCCTATTAGTTGCAGTGTGATGTTATATAGCCTAAAGCCTTCCTCGATAAATAAAAGGTCTATTCAACACAAAAAGAATTTTTCAATTCGCAACAGTAGTTCCTGAGATTTCCGACTGGTTGAGTAATAACCTACTTACACTCAACACTGACAAAACAAAATTTGTGACCTTTCAATCAACCAACAAGACGTTGCCTAGAAATTTAGATATAACACTTCATTCTTGTGGAATTCATTTAAATGAAAGCTGCTCGTGTCCCAAACTAGAACGAGTAAGCAAGATTAAGTACCTTGGAATAACCCTAGATCACACACTCAAGTTCGATTCACACATATTATTACTAAAAACCCGTCTCCGCAAAATGCTACACGTCTTCAAACGATTGAGTTCAGTAGCTGACCCACAAACTGTGCGAACCGTGTATATGGAATTGTGTCAATCAGTCCTCAGCTATTGCATCACATGTTGGGGGTCAGCCGCTAAAAAACACTTTAAAAAAGTCGAAGTTGCCCAAAGAGCAGTATTAAAGGTTGCCTATAAGAAGCCATTCAGACACCCGACCCATGAGCTTTACCAAGAGACAAAATTTCTGACGGTTAGGCAATTATACATATTGTTCGTGATCCTTCGGTTCCATAAAACTGCTCCAGTGACAGCTCTCACTACGAAACCAACATCGCGCCGCAACACCTGGAACATTCCCTCCACCAACACACGACTGGCACAACGTGCGTACTATTACAAAGGCCCTGCTTTATACTCCAAATTCGAATGTGAACATAATCTACTTAACACTACCAGATTTGTCTGTAAAAAGAAAATTACCACCTGGCTTCAAACATTAAACTACCTGGACACGGAATCATTATTAGAGTTCGTATCTTAACTACCACCAACTACTATTTGATAACACTCAAATATACGATTACTCCAAAACACACACTACATCACACATACACTGACATCAAACACCACCGCGTATTTTAGAGACTACTAATTAAAACCTACTGTATAACTTAAATGTAATACTTAATTAAGATACTGTTTATTTTCAAAATTGTTTGGGAGGCGCCAATAATCAAACCAAGTTTCACATATCACTAGTGTGGCTCAGACTGACCAAGTCTTACAACACAGGCTTAGCCTAGTGTAGGATGTGGAATGCCTGCGCCACACACAGCGATTATCTTATATAGGTATCAGCCTGTAACATAAGTACATAATCTCTTTCTTGGCGCCTACCAGGCATAAACACATGTAATACTGATTTTATTATGATTTAACTACTTATGTAAATATATGTATAACCCTGAGGAAGAGCCTACACTCCACAATACAGGTACATTACATCCTAGTGTGGAGTGTAGCGATCAAAATTGTATTAGAACCTAAGTTTTTGATCAATAAAGTTATCTTATCTTATCTTATAGATTAGAGCGTTCAAACAAACAAAAAAACAAACAAACTCTTCAGCTTTATAATATTAGTATAGATATAGCTCAATCTTTACCAGTGTTGCAACTACTAATAGTACTAACTAACCCGCTGACAGAATCTTCCCAGTTACCACTTTGATGGCTCCGAGTATAAAGTGAGCGCAGAGTGCCACTTTACGGCCCGCTAGTTATGATAACTTCACTTTAACGACCTTTTAAAGTGAAATAGCTCCCTGGAGCAGTTAACACTTTATACGGGTTGGCGTATATATTGATGGATGATAGTGAGAGATTTTAGATAAGATATTGAATCAGGCGTTACTTTGAGGAAATCCGTTGTAAATGAAACTCTGGAGTAATATTCATCATTCATAATTAGCACAAGGCCAGAGGTTTTACGAAATTAATTGTTACCCGTTTTTATAATGTCATTTAATATTTTTGTATTTGTATTAGGTATGTAGTGTTTTCCGTTGCGACTGCTCCTGCTGCTGACTGAGAGATTTCAAGTTTTTTATTTATTTATATTTTTAGGTATATGGAGAATAATTAGGATTTTCTGGGCACGTGTACTTCATTAATTACTTCTCTGTTGTTGCCTATCAGACTATTAGTACAATATAACTAAATAACTGGAATAATATGGAAACTTACTTATACCATTTGGACAGAGAATACAAACAGCTTTGATTAAGCTTATTTTAGTGTGCTGATTTATCCAAAGCAAAGTCGCTTCCCGCGTCTGTTCTTATGTATGCTAACATCTTTAAAACTACACAACGGATTTTGATGCAGTTTTTTTAATATATAGAATGATTTATATTAATATGGTTATATATTATAATAAAATATCGTACTTGTTAGAAGATGGGAGAAAGTATCTACCTACTATCGTAAAAAAAAAAAAAAAAACTTCTATCTAATGTGTACAGGGATTTACATTAAATTGATATTTTATGACCAGAAGAGCCTATACGCTTGGTTTCTTGATACGAAAGCCGTAATCTATCGACAGCCAAAAGACAAACCTGCTTAGTATTCAAGGACCTTTGAAATTCGACTGGGATTTGAATAATACCAAGTTGCATTGATCTCATCTCAAGCTAGCATGTGCTAGCATGTGCTAGCACGGTACCTTTGGGTATAGAATAATTAATTCTAGTCTTTGGGATACAATTACAATGCTTTTGGGGATTGTATAATATTGTAGTTTGATGCTTGGAAACTAACTTACATGAGCCATAAACTAAACTGAATGGGTCTTATTACAAAACGTGGTTTAACTATTAGTCTAGAACTGTAAAAATATGCAGTCCGTTTTTGTTGTTCAAATTTGACTGTCTACTGTCATAATATATATCGCCGACGATATTGTGGTTTTTGCTGAGTCAGCAGAAAAATTAGAGACCATGCTGCAAGATATTTCGGCTGAGAGTAATAAAGTTGGACTTTCGCTAAATGCGTCGAAAACAAAAATTTTGACAAATGGCATACTGACCAAAGTGACTGTAGACGAAGAAGAAATCGAATATGTAGAAGAGTTTATATATCTAGGACAGTCCATTGCATTCCATGATTTGACAGGGAGAGAAATCGATAGACGGATAACCTTAGCATGGAAAAAGTATTGGGGACTGAAGGAAATTATGAAAAATAAAGAAATAAATATTAAAATCAAGAAAAAGGTATATGACGTCGCTATTCTGCCAGGACTCATATATGGCTGCCAAACTTGGGCATTGAGAGCCGAAGATGAGAGCAAGTTGAGTGTGTGTCAGAGGAAAATGGAAAGAAGTATGCTAGGAATTAAGTTGAAGGACAAGATTAATAATCGCATAATAAGACGTAAAACTAGGGTAAGGGACATTATACAAAGTATACGCAGGCTAAAATGGAATTGGGCCGGACACATTGCACGAATGACAGACAACAGGTGGACAAAGAAAGTATTAGAGTGGACACCAAGAGCCAACAAGCGAAGCAGAGGACGACCGCACCGAAGATAGGCAGATACTTTTACAAAAAGACACGGACAGACATGGACAAGGGTAGCCCGCGACAGGAAACTATGGACTAAGCTGGGGGAGGCCTACGCCAATGAGGCGACAATTACACACGACGAATAAATTATATTATGACGCTAAACAACACTCAAGTGGATATCAATACGACATATCATGGACTATAAATAATTTGACATATTTTTTCTACTGACTGACAATAAAATTCTCGACATAAGTATACAAAAGTGGTTGACATTAGATATTTAAAGTGGTGAAATTAATGTGTGCAATTTTTATATAATATCAAATGTGTAATTGAATAAAGGCTTTTTTACTTTTACTTTTACTTACTGTCATAATAATCAAACTGTCAAAATGTTACCAATAATAAATCAACATCCTAATTTGAAGTTGACATTTGATTGTTTGTATGTGATGTTTGAACAGCAAGAACCTACTTCTTATTTTCAAAGTCGTGGACTTATTTAAACTGCGTTTTGTAATAAGATGGAATGTGGCTTTTCACGAAATTTAGCTTAAAAGTGTTTTCAAACTGAATGCTGCATAGCCGGTTTGTTTTTTTTTCTTATCTATATTATAACCGTAAAAATCCCTAATATTTTTACGATACTTCTAGTTTCATACTGTTTTCGCTAAATATATAGAAATTTTTCTTTCATACTTTCTAATACACTCTTATAAATATTGGTATGATGTTATGATTCTATACCCTCCCACTAACATTGCTTCCTTCATCACGATCGCATCACATTTATTAAACTTCCGGAATGTGTTACAGAACTCATTCATCAAAAAATAGGGGGAAGAAAACATCTTACTGCGATTAGTTTTACCTAAATATAGGGTGTAGTCTACAAATAATTGAGACTATTGAATCGTAACTGAGTAAAAAAACACGATATGGTTAACCGCCGTTTCCGCGGTTGAGTTTGTGGGTGAGGCTTAACCTTCTAGCGACCAATTGCGATCAAGCATTAGGTAGAGTTCGGCTATTAGCAGCATTGTAACCAATCACGACCTTACTTTGTGTGCGAGTAGTAGTCGGGAGAGAGATGTAATGTGGAATAATTTTCAACGCAACATTTGTAAGGAGTTACAGTTCCATGGTATCCATTGTTCGTAAGTTTTACCTAAATATAGGGTATAGTGGAACAAAAATGACAGCGATTGATATCAAACTGTAATTTAGGTTGAGAAAGTATCAAAAACTTTCGGTTCTGGTGACTAAGCCTGATTCAAATTGTTTGAGAGTTGAAAAGTCTGAAAAAAAGCCACAAAGGAATAGTTAATGTAGCGGAATATTCTATGTAGCTTTCTGGAAACCTCTTTGCCAAATTTTTAAATACTTTTTGTTACAGGTTATTTTTTTGCTATAGATACATTCGCCAGGTATAAACTTGTCTTAACAAGCGTTATTAGACAAACTTGAGGGGTCTAAGTGCAAATCCTCCACTATCCAGTTTTTAGAAATGTTCACGGCGGTAAAAAAAACATGCCGTGGCATTTTGAGTCTTTTAAATTTATGAGTTATTTTTTAGGGTTTTTACAAAATACAGATTTTCCAGCTGATAATTAATTTAATATCATAAATATTAATGTCTTATGCATAACATTCAATTAAAAACTGGATAGAGGCGATTTTGTAACTAAGCCCTGTATAGAGGCGGTTTTGGACTTCATTCATAAGAACAGAGGTGGTTTTGCACTAAACTCGGCTGAATGGATTTATTATGCAAGATGGAACCAAGATTAATAACAAATAATCAAATTAAATCCCATATAGGTTTTAACCACCTTCCAACTTCATCATCAGATCAGGTTCACCACCAAAGCTAAGTAAGTATACAAAATTTTAGCTAATTTAGACATCGAGGACCGTAGTTGAAATTCAGTTCTTAAATTTGAGGTAGGCAACTAACTGACATCGCAATTTGCAATGTAAGTTTAATAATAAGTATTTTGTTTAAAAAAATCCCCCACTTTTCGCGGTCATACATTTTCTACCCGACATAGATAAAGGTCCCGCCAACGACGGACGCTAATACCTAAATCGGTGTTAATATAGGTACTTCTTGCATAAGCCTATCCAACTTATAACGGTTTTAGGAGCTCATAAACTTTACCTTTCTTGTTTTTTCTGGTTGCGTTTCCATTGATTTTCGTTGCGAGATCGCTTCCTTGCCTTTTTCTCTGGCACTGAAGAAACATTTACTTCCATTTTTCACAGTAAAATACACAGAAAACTAATTAAAACCACGCACGTTATAATCACGAAAACACTCTGGCGGCCATAATGGCTGCAGCTCGGCGATTGGTCGAAACGCGACAGTGGCGGTTTTGCAACTTCGCATTTGGATAGTGTAGGTTTTGAAATTCACTTGATTTTTGTTGTGGCTTTTTGTATGAGATAGAGGCGGTTTTGACTTGGTCTTATTTTACAGAACTATAGACAATGAGATTGAGTGTTGCCGGACAATAAAAACATGTTTTTTATTTTTTATGGATAGTGGAGGATTTGCACTTAGACCCCTCACTTACTGTTAATTCCTGTGTTGTGTGATAGTATAAAATAAAAATACTCTAAAAAAATAGCATAAAAACTTTATCATTGCAAAATTTACAAATAATTTAAACAATATAGATTCTTTCAATCAGAGCTGCAGATTTTGCATAAATATATTTGTTACCTACACTGTTTGTTTACATTTGCAAGTATTCAAAACGTAGATTTATTCAGGCATTTTACATGACGCTGAGGCAATACAAATTGCTATATATTTGTAGTTTGTAGGTAATATTATAATGTAAGCTCATTCCTAGAACTACGTACCTCGTCGATTAGATAACGTGGAGAATTTCCTAACCTCTGGCCGCTATTTCTGCGCCAAAGGCATACCAGAGAGCTTTCTGGTACCTAAATAAACAACGATATTATATTCAATAGATGCTTCACTATATTTTTTTAACACGGAATATGCCAACGTTTTTCTACAGCCTGCCTGATGTTAAGCACCACTTGCCTAGAAAAAACCTATTTACTCCGGATTTGAAGACCCTTGGGTTATAATTTTCTGGAAACAGCGCTTCAGGTAGAGTCTTCATAATATTAACAAAGTTTCAAATATTTATCTTTTAAAAATAATTTAATGCCTTATTGCCCTGTTTTAAAGGTACCAGAAATGACAGTAACAAATAACACGCGATATTTTTACATGATGATTGGTCGCCTCTATGTATAGTGATAGCAGTTGATATTCATTGGTCAGCCTAGGAAAAACAGAAGTTGATTACAGAAAGGTTTGTACGAAATTGATTCATCCATTTAGAATTTACCTACATATAAATATAATGGAATTATATTAACAGAAACTTAAACTAAATACGTTAAATTTATTACATCTCTGTTTTTGTCAGAGTTTAGACTAGGTCTTTCATCGCCTCTGGCTTCTCTTGTCTTTGTTGGTAAACTACTATAAAGCATAATATTCTGTGATATTACGTGCGTGGGCGAGACTTACAGGTGGAGTCAATATTGAATAACCCATTCACATAGTACCTACAGTAATATATAGACCTTATCATCTTACAACATTGGCTCTTAGGGCGGCTTGATAAACTCTCGACACCAGAGTTGGCCACTCTCATTCGGTAGGAAGAGAATCAAAACGTTTTTTTATAAAACAATGCCTTCACAAAGTTACTTAGTTAAAAAAATGCTTGTAACACCTTGTGTTGTGTTTATTCGAATTTACATAGAATGACATGTGAGGTTTTTTTGTTGATATTTTGGAAAACGGGTGCCAATCTACTATCATTAAATAAACTGTTAGAAATATAGAGTGCCCTGTGCGTGTACAAAATGGTGCGCTTAGGCTTGTCCATTAATAGTATTATGTCGATAGAATAGCCCTTGTACTTCAGGCTAGCTGGGAGTTATTAGAAAGGTTGCCATTTGTAAACTAGGCTGGGTAAAGTATACGATTGTTATGTTTAGACAAACAACTATCGAACTGTCTAATGATTTAGGTAACATAACATTGTATTAATAAAAGAGAACTATCCCCATCAATTTCTATTATTACTAGCAGTGCCCTGCTGTGTTGAAAGACTCCTATGTGTGAGTTAAGATTATAATCTACATCCTAACCAAATTTCATCCCGTTTGTTGAGTCGTGAATAAATAACAAGCCTTTTGCATATTAGTTGATTTACTAGGATATTTCACCAACGAAACCATTTGAAAAATCCATCGTAACAAAATAGTGTACCCACTCGTGTTTCACAATACTAACCGCGTAATTCTGAGCATACTAGTTGCGGCTCCATGCTTCACTACACCGCAATCGGTTTTCCGTTGTACCCTCGCTTTAGGTTGTGCCTTTTTGTTTCGTTTGTTTTACTAGTTTCTAGCCAGTATTGTAAAAAAGGAGTTGTTATAGTATCGGAAATATTATACGTACGATACATTTCTCCTTTTTGTTTCAAAAATATGCTTAATCATTCCTAGGAAATATATAATCCTAATGCACTACAATCGGATTTCCGTTGTACCCTCGCTTTGGCTTTGTGCCATTGTGTAAAAGAGGATTAAAACACTACATATTTCTCCAAAGTTTCAGTAACAATGGATTTCCGCAAAGTAACGCCTGATTCAATATCTTATCTACGAGCAGCAAGTATAGCTGACCAGGCAAAACTCTACATCAAGTTGACGAAACTTCATCGACTCGCCGCACAAAATGTTTGGTTCAATCAGCAGTGTAAAAGAGGATTGTTATATTGATGGAAGTTAATAACATCATTTATCGACAATCATTTAGGACAATAATATGTGCTCAGTTATTTTGAAAACTAAGATATTTTGTGATTTTTTGTTTCAATTATTTCACTAGTTTCTAGCCAGTATTGTAAAAAGAGATTTATTATAACACTGAAGTCTTTAACATCGGTCATTAACTTAATTTAGGACAAGAAAATCGGCTCAATAGTTGAGAAAACTAAGAGAGAGTAAAAATGTATTTAAGTGTTGTTTCATGCCACAAAACACTGCAAGCGGTTTTCCGCTGTGCCCTCACTTTCAGCTCTGTGCCTTTTTGTTTAGTTTTGTTACCATTACCAGAAGCGGTACAAAAAAGGTTGCAGTCATAAGTTTGTAGCGTTTTTTTGTTGTAGGTACCGTAGGTATGAATGTGTTGAGTGTAAAAGGTATCGTTCATATTAAATACTACTGTCCGATGTATGTTTAAAAGCTTAATAATCAAGAGGTTATGAGAAAAGTTGTAGTTGCGCATACCAGTTGATGCATTAAATTAGCAGTTTTTTTACTTCTTGGTAATAATTACCCGGAGATTAATGAAATCAAATTTGTTTCCATCAACGAAAGTTTACCTATTAAACATAATTTTAATTCAGTATTGATTTTACAACTTATTGTTTTCTATGGTAAAAGTCTAAACTTTCGATTCTACATTTAACCCCTTTGTATATGAGATTTGCGCGCAGCTTTGAATAAATGTTACGAATGCTGAATACTCGCTGTTTTTGACAGAGGCAGGGAACTCTGCAGCTATATGGAATGTTTTGACAGGGCAGCCGGCTTTCCGGTTTTACATTTATGTGTAAAGTTTACAAGGAAAATGATTGTTTTAATCGTGTTTTTGTTGCTATGAGCATCTTTTATAACATGAAAGAGTATTTCAGTCAACAGTTTATAGAAAAGAAAGAAATGTTTTCAATTACGGTAGTCTGAGTGATTTCTTTTGGATTTCAATAAGAGTTTCAATTAATTACAGCAATTTATAATTATATATGTACTAACATACAACAACAACCGTAAGCTGTCTTTCGTGAAAAGTATAATCGAAAGATCTTCAAAATTAAAATATATAGGTTAATCAGTATCTACATACGTAATAAAACTTACATAATAGACTAACCAAATTATACAATTATCATAAAAAAACCCATACTAGAATAATTACCTTAAATGTTCCTCAGATTTTTATGATACTATTCACATTATATTCACATCATTCATGCTTTATGTGAAGATTTATAAAGACACTATAATTATATAGAACTTGTAAATCAGTGTCAGTATGTAAACAATACACAAAGATAAACGCTCTGCCTTCTGAGAAATATGTTCGTGTGTGTTAAATTGATAGATTACCTGCTTTGTCATTTACGTTTATTTGAGATGTGCAATATTTTGAAGTAGACAATATTTAAACACCGAAAAATATGTTGTGGAGTTTATCTTTTTATTTCTGTGGTATTTTATTATCTTACCTATTTTTCAAATACCTACTACCTGTGAAACAATGGAATTTAAGTCAGAATTACCTACAGGGTTGTTTTTTTATTATTTTTTTTATATAAAAGGAAAAGGATTTTCAAACATTTTTTAATATTTTTTTCTTACTTCTTGAAATTGCAATTTTACTATGACCACAGCTTCTAGGCTCTCAAGTCCAGTCTACCCAACTCCTATAAAAATCCACTTAAAATATCGTTTCCGAATTTTAAAGGCCATTTGTTACGAAACGACTGAAACAAGATGAGTTTGATGCCGAAACTGTTCTCAGCCGTAACAAAATTTCTTATTGTTAACGTGTTATGTCCTGAGCCTTATTTAATTTAACGTGATGTAAACTTTCCTTTTTTTCGCTTTTGACTTTTTAAGCACGAGCATTATTGTCAAACTCGTACGAACGCTATATTATAATCATCTTTCGCAAATGTAATAATACCGAGGATAAGGATGATGTTGTAAAGTAAGATTCTAAATCCTAGAAACATATATCCTTAATTTACAAAACGTGGTTTAAGTATTAATCTAGAACTTTGAATATATGCAGTCCGTTTTTGCTGTTCGAAATGTGCCTGTCTACTGTCATAATAATCAAACTGTCAAAATGTAACCAATCATAAATCAACGTTCCAATTTGAAGTTGATATTTGATTGTTTGTAGTGATGTTTGAACAACAAGAACTGACTTTTTATTTTCAAAGTCTTGGACTAATATTTAAACCGCGTTTTCTAATAAGACGGGTTGAGTGCCGACTTAAATCTCATATGCAAGAGGCTGGAACAAAAACCTATCAAGTAGATAGGTTATGTAGTTTTGTGTAATCGCTGACATAGATTCTGACAAAAAAGTTTTCACGAAAACTGCTCCATTGTAAATATTTTAAGTTGCTTTTAGAGGCAAAGTTTGTCTTTGTTTTTATAATATGTACTTACAATTTGAGGAATTATTAGTAATTTATTATTTCTTAGTTTAGGCACAGAATACATAATGTTTAGGTAAATCTCACTATAAAATAGATTGTATGAAAGGTGGTTCGGGCTATTTGAGTTCTTCCCTCAATATTTTTATAGCTTTGATTTGAGAAAACAATAGCCTTTGCTTTCACAATTCGATACTGTCTCAGATATTCTCTTAGAATTTGTAGAGTTTTTTTTTTTTTTTTTTTTTTACATGAAATAGGCTCACGCTTGACTACAACTTGCCTGATGTTAAGCAACGTTATAATCTACGATCTTACGCGTTTGCCTAGAAGAAACCGGTTTACTCTCGACTTGAAGACCGACAAATTATAGTTCGTGCAGTTTTCAGGATTCTTTACTTTGTCACAAGCTAAAGAGTTTCAAACATTTGCAGAAATAATCGTTCATTGTTGAGAAGATGTTTTTTTTAAACCTCGCTTGAACAAATATAAACTTGGAAAAAACCAACATTCGATGTAAAATTATTCCTACCACATTTACTACCGAAAAAGACGAGTGTACGCTTACTTACGTCACACGTATAAACATTAATATTTTGTAAAAAAACTAAAAGCATTGAAGATTTTAAGTAACATTAGCTTTTAAAATAAATGCACCTAAGTAAATAAAATTTAAGCTGTCTATAAATACTTGATCCTTAAAAAATAATGTCGGTTCGAATCAAAGTAAAGGAAGGCGATAAAATAGCGAACCTAAATTCAATAGCAATCAATGTCGATTGTAAATCAAATTATACAGCTTCGCATGTTCAATTCAGATTAGTTCAAAAGCGTTGGTTGAAATATATCTGTGTTGAATTTAGCTATTTTACATTTTGATTGCTTTTTCGTTTTAAAAAATGGGGAAGGTATTTTTTTCTACTTTTTTTTAACTTTGTTTAAAAATAAAAGTAAAGACTTCAGATATTTATAGTTTGTTTGCAATTCCGCTTTAAAGCTTAATTACTTCTTTTGCGAAGGCATTCATCGGGGAAATTGGGCATAAACTTAGAGTTACGACCGGTGACCCCCGCTCTGGATCGTTTCTGGTGCAACGGCTATCTATTGCCATCCAGCGCGGAAACGCAGCGAGCTTTATGGGCACATTTGCACCGGGAACGATTAGGGGCGGGTTATTTAGTTAACTTGACATTAAGAAAATTCCTCATAATGCCGTAGATTTATATTATTTGTAAGATTGTATATATTTTAGATTATATAGTTGTAAATTTATTATTTTTTCTTCTTTATTTTACACATATTTAAAAAAGAATTTTATTATAACAACTTACAAAACAAATTTTACTAATTTAAAATAAAAACTTAAGTAATTAATACCTAACTTATAAACTAAAACTTTTAATAAACTTAAAACACCTATAAAAAAAGTATATCTGTAGGCAACGTTCCCAGCATGCTGGCGGCATTGCCACGTTGGATGGCAATGCTTATCCTTTGCGCCAAGAATGCGCCAGCATGCTGGTCACGGGTTGCCTGAACTATCTGTTCTTCTTTTGTAGGATTTTTAATAATATAATATATTCAATCTTCTACTCCTACTATTAATTTTCTTGCCCAAAATAAATTATATAATTTGAATAATATATAACACAATACCTGATTTAAATTTAAATTTGTTAAATCATTAATTTTTATAGTAAACGTACATAACTAGCTAGGCTTAACCGCATTAAAATTGGATGACCTTATAGCTATTGCCATATTTGTAGGTTAAGAAAAACAATACGTATACAAACCTCCATCTATACAATATATTTTGTCAAGGATCTAATAACTGATGGCACGACAAGTTCGCTCCGTAACATGGTTAGGGAGTTGTAGTCCACGCAAGAAAAATTAATACACGGCAGCACTTGCTTGCACTTGCAAATTTTGCCTTTAATACTATATTCCAGTATGAACGTTATAGTGCAAATTTTGTCCGAACGCAGAGTTATTTCGGGCGGATTGTAGGAAGGTGACGTCATATAGGCGGAAATTGTCTGTGAAAATGTCACGTGGAACCACCTGTGAGTACACGAGCGAGTGTTCTGTTAGACGAGGATATTTAACCAACTTCAAAAAGGATCGGAGAAAGAAAAGGATGCAGTTCTTAATTCGACTGTTAATTAGTTTTTTGTATGTGTGTGACGATTTTTACTTTGACTAATTATTATTGATCTTATTTTATTAACTGGTAGAGAAATAAGATAAACTTGTTTTAATACACACAGAAAAGTGATCAATTGCTTCAGTCATTCTTCTGAAGATCAATCTGACCAAAAAAACAAGCAACGTTATGGTCTATTCACATTGTTTGCATTATCTACATTTTTTAACAAAAATTGCTTGTCTACCTTCATTAAACAAAGCTACGGATTGGCAAAAATGCAGAAAAGGTTTTAATATTTTTTATTAAATAGCAACGGAATTGTCTCCCAAAATAGCTTTGGGTGACAAAGCTATTTCGGGAGACAATTCCGTTGCTTAGAAGAGCAAGGGTATTTTAGACTGATCGTAACGCGATATGTGACATTTCTGTCGAAATTTTAACTCAAAGAGTAGAGTTAACTGTATAAAAATGGAGCGCAATATTTACATTTCTATTTATGGATATAATTTTACCATTTTTGGAATAAACAGTTTACATTTATGGTAGTTTGCTTGGTACCATAAAAATGTGTTGTTTAATATGACACTTAACATACTTAATGTAAAATATGTTGATCTAAAAGTCGATTAAGTTTTGTGTTTACAATTTTTTTTACAATAAAAATGTTTAGTTTTAAGCTCTCTTAGGCAACTGTATTTTTTCATAGCAATATATATCAATGACTTGTCTATTGTCTAAGGATTTTTAAAACAGTCAGATTAAAACAAACAAAAAGCATTGATAGTTTTAGTTTCAATTTAGTTTTTTTTAACTAAAACAGGTTTCCACTTGACTATAGTTAGCCTGATGGTAAGCAAGTTTGTAGCGAAATTCCTGCAAAATCTAGACATTTCAGTATCATACATTTTCAGCACTATATTTCCCAGCGAGGGATCAGTCATTAGATTATCTACAGCCGCAGGTGCAAGCGATATCACTTCCTAAAAGCACTTTGTACAACAAAGCTTTGAAATAAGAGATTTTTCAACGAAACTCACTGAAAAGTGTTTTATTCCTAGTAAAATGTGGAAATGTAAAAGATTTTTGAGGGGAAATTGATATAGGATACAGAAAGTAAAATTTACTAAGCTCTATGATTTTGATCTTAGTTCGTACTCTAGATTTAGTGTTTAGTATTGTTTTGTATACATAATAGTGGATATGAATTAAAAATCTTGATGATTTCTCAGTTTTATATACAATACAATACAATATATCTTTATTGCACACCAAAATAAATGAATTACAATAAAAGGACTTAAACTAAAAATAATGTACAAGTGGGCGGCCTTATCACCTTGAGTGATCTCTTCCAGGCAACCTTAGCAAGAAAGCGGTGAAAGAGATCAGTTTGGTCGGTGGCGTAGAAATAAATAATACTTAAAAATAAAACCTATAACGAAACAGAGAAAATAAAAGAAAATCAAACTAATTTACATGTTACAAATAATAATATTAATAAACTATGAACACACACATTTAACACCAATAAACGCGATTGATAGTTTACAACGTAGAGATGTAATGGCTGTACACCATACTCTGGAAAATCGACAGAGATTTAGCCTGCCTGATATTTAAAGGCAGGTCATTCCAGAGTAAGAGAGCTTTAATTGTGAAGGAGGATTGATAGAACAGATTGGAGTGGTTGAATTTAGGATATTGTAGGATGAAAGTACGTGAAAGACGAAGGGATGAAGAGTGAGTTTCACTCACAAAGGAGAAACGTTCCTTTAAGTATATTTATATATTGCTAACATAAAACTTGTTCAATGGTAATTTCGTTGGTACTCCAGTAGGTAATGTTATTTTCGCACATAAATTTCATGAAACGAATCAATTACCAAAATGAAACGCTACCGAAAATTAATTAGATATCGGAGCCAATTAATTTATCTTTGAACACTTTTATTTTTCCTACCAAAATTGGTATCGGTCTCGCAATAAATTTTGATTAATTTAATTTTCATATTATGTCATGGATTCAGAACGGTGAAACTAGTATAAAAACAAGTATACTTATTTGACATTTTCAGCGCGTTTTTGAATTTATAAGAGTTTTAAAGTTTTTCCGCCGAAAATTCACGCAAGCGTTTGTATAAGCCAACTGTATTCGAAGTAAAAAATATTGTTTTGTCAATAATCGGCCAATGAAAGGAGCCTTAAATATTGTCACAATATAGTGGCAATTTTTTATAATATCAGTTATAAGATAATGTTTTTGTCAAGATGGCTGGGTAAGCAAGTTCCATCCTAGACCGTAATGTTTGCTTACCATCAGGCGAATTACGGTCAAGTGCAAACCCATTTTTTATAAAAAATGGTGTACTCGTATTTCAATGGTAAATGTTAAAATATCTTAAGCGCAATTTGGCTTCTTACATTTCAGTAGAGTAGAGCTGTAACTTTTTTTAATTTATAAACTTCACCTTATGAGAAGAATTTGACGGATCACTTAAATACCAAGAGTGTCAACATAGGTCGTTTCTTCTAAATAACTTGATCAATATTAACGACCTTCTGCCTCGTAAAGTTTCTCGCATCGCTAGTTATCACTTGAAGGGCCGCTGCTTACGGATAAATATAATGTAGGTATATAACATTACTTTCACGTTACTTGTAACAGAGGAAAAACTACGAATAATAACTACGATTCAAGTAGAATTTTAAAATATCAACAAAATCGTTATGGCTTTTTAACCAACATCAAAAAAAGAGGTTATCAAGTCTTCCGATTTTGGTTAAGGTCACCTTTAAGTTCTATATCTTTAGATTAAAACACACATAAACAACAATAAAACGAAACGGAACGGAAAACATAGAAAATCCTCCACCAATAGGATTTAAGAGCAGACGAATCCATTATATGATATTCCAAGTGAGTTTCCAGCTTACACGAACTTTACCGCCATGTGTTTGACAGGCTTCATCCCGGTCGTATTCGGGATTATTTTGCATTTTTATGGTGCGTTGTTGTGCAAGTTTTTTTTAATTTATCCTAGTGTATTTTTACTATCTATGTGCACGACTTTTGTATTCCCATGACAAAAAATGTGGCCAAGTGCTAACGTAGAGTCTATTAATTTAAATCTATTCTAATATTATAAAGCTGAAGAGTTTGTTTGTTTGTTTGAACGCAGTAATCTCAGAAACTACTGGTGCGAATTGAAAAAATATTTTTGTGTTGAATAGACCATTTATAGAGGAAGGCTTTAGGCTATATAACATCACGCTGCAACTAAAAGGAGCGAAGAAACAATAGAAAATGTGGAAAAAACGGGGAAAATTATTCATCTTTGAGGGCTTCCGTTGCGTGCGCTGCGAAAACGGTTCAAGATATCAAAAAAATGTTTTCGAAAGAATTATTCCTCTTAAAATGATCTAACAAAATGCCCGCAACAGTATATGTCTATCTTTTAAGGTTAACTCACTTGAACCGTTTTTATGGTAATAGTACATGAATAAAATAAAAAAAGTCATTCGAAAGTATGCAAAATCATTTTTTTATTCTAATACATTCCTAGCAATTTTCACGACTACTCAACAACTTTTGCAATAAAAATTAAGCAAATCGTATGTTTTTCTTATAAGCTTTTGTTTTAAGTTTATAATACAAATCAATTAACATTTTGTGTTTTCTTTGACCCATATTTTAGATTTATACAAATGAGTAGACATTTATTCACCCTTCACGTTTTAGAGTCTCATATAACATGCAAATGTAATCCATAAATAATGTGACGTGGAACCATATCGACAGAGGGAGTACAATCGGAAATTGTGTATCAAAATTTAATATATTTCTGGGACTATTAAAGAAAGCATTATTTAATACTAATCCAAATAAAATAGAAATAATACTCTGTGAAAATAGTTGTATAAATCAAAACAAAAGATTATTATTTAGGTACAACTAGTAGGTTATTATTAACAAAAAAACACCGGCTTGTTGTTTGGGTCAGTAAGGAAATAAATACCTAACAACAAAAATAAAATGTCAGTTGCCTGAGAGATAACGTAACGTTTGTTCATGACATCTACAAATTATAGCAGGCAACTAAATTCACTATTATTTTAATAATATATTTATTTACAAAATAATCTCGAACTATTTCAGTTAACACTTAGATGTGCTTAGAAACTGCATATGTAAATTTTAAATATTTCTGATGGCACAAATTCGTATTTTTTTTCAAGTTTGCCAAATGTTTTGTGTGAGGTCTACAACTTATATCTATCTATATTGCGTAGCAGACGTAGAGGATCTACGATCGTAGCTCGAAGCTACGACCGCGTAGCACGTTTTTCTATTATTACCACTTTACTCAAGTTATCCAGAAAAAGGAAAATGTTTTTGCTCAGTTTTAACATTAATGGCACAACCTACGTACACAGTTTATAGCATTCTCTATTATCTATTCTCATTCATGTACAGCATGATAAATAAATGTATACAAAATGAATGATTTTATTATTCTTGCAATTGTGATAAATAAGATACTTACATACATTTAAAAAAGAGTGAAAATGCTAATTTCTATGGCTTCATAATATAGTCAAAGCAAATTATTTGTGTAGATTAATATGTAGTTAAAGTTTGTAAATATAAGATATACGAGTACCTAAAACGGTAACCATTTTTTGCAAAAACCTGCCAATGCCCGTTTTTTTGACATTTCCATTACATTTTCCTCAATCCGAAGCAATTAATAAACAGTCCTACACAACGGGTCTTTTCATTCCAATAATTCACCATTAAAGTACAGGACACAAGATCCGGCCGAAGCACAAAGACGAAGAAATAAAATATTTTTCATTTGTGACGAGATCTATGAAGTGAAGACGTAATTGTGCTGTGATTTGTGTTGCTGTGCCATTTTCCTCCCATTTCACTTTGTTTAATGAAATCACTCGGAAATATGGCACAGATGGATAGATTTCATCTTTCTCGTAAATATACATATATTTGAAGTGATTGTAAGGAAATATGTTTTAACGACAAATACGGATTTTGATATAAATAATACCATCAACAACGTAACTAACAATGTGAAAGAAATATGTAAATCAGTAAGTAGTTACAAATTTGTAAGCCAATTTGTAAATGCTTAGCGAGTAAAAGGAATAAAAATAAAGTTTCTGAATTGAATTTAATAAACAGATAAACAATTTATTTGTGATCAAATGATGCCAGTTACAAATGGCCAGAATTTCAAACAGAATAGGTAGTGACTCCAATAAATTCACACATACAAAAATTAAAATTAATATGCTAGTCGATTTTTTATAATCATTATCAGTATAATACTAAAAACAACAAGGGATAGGTTTCTAACGTAACAAAGTAAAAAAGATTATAATGTATTTTAGTAAAATTGCTTTCAAAATTAAATTAAATCACGAGTAGTTAAAATATTGCTAAGAAACGTTGAATATATAATTATTTTCTAAGTTCTAAGTTAAGGCACAATATTTGTCTCGTACACAGATTCCTTTGCTTTCAACTATGTTAAGTTGCTTGAGGCTGTAGTAATAAGACTGCTAACGGAATTTAATACTAGGCGACGTCGCACACAGGCGCTGGGAGATGAAGCTCTCTACACTGTTATATAGAAAAAAAGCCTTAAAATTATATAAAAAAGCTATTTTTATATATGTATTTGCTTAGTATAGTGCTAGATGGCGCTTTGTGGTATGTTTAGAAATATTTATTTACACGGCATGAACAGGACAATATCTCTCTTGAGAAACCTTTACAAAAATCATGATGTTCCGTGGATCCGTTGCAGCATGACAAATAAACACATTTTCACGTTTTGTGTTAGTATATTTTTTGTCAATAGGTATATCAAAGATTGATGTTACATAAAATAAATATCGTATAGTAAAAGTTTGCGTGTTTCCTTCAGTACATACATAATTGTTAATCGTTCGTTCAAACACGTTTCTTCAACGTCGACCAAGAAAAAGTTAATGAAGCTTGAAAAACAATATTACTTATATAAAAGACGTTAACAGTATATTTTACGATAAATGTCCCCCGATGTACAAAGGTACTTCGCGCATTAAAGACTTTTCTGTCTAAGGAGAAGTAGGTATAAACACCTATAAATAATAATCACATTTATTTATACATTTCTTTTTCAAGATTTTAATTTATTTCATCACTAAATGATTAGTTTTTTTTTTGTATTTACTAAAGACCTATTGAATTTCATCCCTAACTTATACCTTTTTTGTGTGAGTCCATGATATCTACATTAGAATTGAGTACTAATAATAACCTAACAGTGTTTTGTGTTGTATATCTAAGCAGACTGTGTTTAAAAAAATACGCTCGGGAAATTACACCTTAAGCATAGGTAGGTCATAACCGAATTCAGGTAAAATATTTTCAATACCGTCACCTTAAAGCTATCAAAATTGATCATGTAAATATTTGTCAAATTAACAACATTGTTAAATATAAGGAACCCACTTTCGACATATAAAGTGGCCGAAGGGACAAAGGTTGCCGCCCACAGTCTATGTCCTAAATTTCCGAAATTATCTTTGGGACTTGAATATTTTAAACTTTTAAAATCTCATGAAAGCCAACAAAAGATATTGAAAACCAGATATAAATCTGTCTACTTAATTAATATGTATTAACTTTTATTTGTATTTAGATAGATAGATAGATAAAACTCTTTATTGTAACACACATTGAAAAAAAAATACAAACAGAAACACAAACGACTTAAAAAATAGTGCCACAACTGGCGGCCTTATCGCTAATAGCGATTTCTTCCAGGCAACCGTAGGATGGACAGGAGTCGAAAGAAAAATAAAGGAAGGTATTTGTACCCCTTTAAACAAAAACACAAGTAAAGTCCAATAAGTTATCTCACCAAATGGGTCAAGCGAAGGCTCGGACACCTAAATATTTATTTTTAGTTTTGTTTTAAATAATGAGCTAAAAATAAAGAGTAGAGTAGATGATCATGTAAATTTTGAGTTTTTTATACAATGTAGATGGTCAAAAATGGATTCTCAATATTGTCTACAATTGTAATACATTGTATATGCATACTTTGTATAAATCTTTATAAGCTATACTCAAGAAGCAAGAATCTGTATCTAACTCTGAAAAATTGCTCTAACACAAATTGATTGATCATTTTTCAAATTCCCTCGACAGCAATTCAATATTTGATCGATAGACGGGTTAAATTGTAAAGTAAATTTATAGCCTCGAGTTCAAAAATCTGATAAATCTCTAGCATTATCTTGATCAAGAAAAGAGACCAATTTAGGGCCTCAAATAAATTGTCTCAATTTGTTTGGCACGAGACAGCAGGTGAGAGAAAAATCTGTAGGAGACAGGTAAGTAATGATAATAATTCTCTTTAAATATTTTTTCGAAATAATAGGTACTAGGTGCATGCCTGCGGCTTATCGCGCTTTCAGGATGACTATGACACTCCTAAAACCTCATACTACCTACATACCTAAAATCATGATGATAAGTTCGGTCGTTTTTGCATGATGAGCGTTTAAATAAACAGAGATACAGATAAACAGATAAACAACAAAAAAAAACTGCTGAAACGTGTTTTACAAACGTGTCTTCAGCTTTATTATATGTATAGATAGATATATATATTTCCAAATAGCAATAGTTGTAACTAAAAGTTATAAAATGTTTGTGTACTCTTGAATTAAAAAAAAAACTGATATAACTAAATTGAGATCAAAATATACATCTATTCCGTTTAATATATACTATGGTATTATTTGACTAAATAAAGTCAAATACGTAAAGCAAAAAGTTTCTGTGTTACCGCAGATGCCTCTCATCTTGGAAGTAAATTCGAAGCCAACTTATTATAAAGAATGTATTATATTCTACCGCATTTGTACTCGTACAAGACGTGACTTCATAGAATATACAGGGTGACAAATCATTTCTTGTTTAATACTCGTCGGACCCCCTAATGTAATAATCGTAAAGCCTATTTACAAGTCAAATAAATGATGAAATAGGTTTAACGAAAAAGAATGTTTACTAAAAACTACTTTTAAGGCCCAGAAGCGTTGTATAAGAGCAATGCGTAGACTAAAGAAAAGAGATTCATGTCGAGAACATTTTAGAAAATTAAAGCTACTGACTGTACCATGTTTATATATAAGAGAGGTAGCTATGTTCGTAAAAACTAATCCAAAAATGTTCAGAATGAGGTCTCAAGAAACTAGGCATAGAGGAAAGTTATATGTAACTCCATCAAGTACTGCATACTTGAATAAGAGTGTATTCTGCATGGCAATACATATTTATAATAAATTACCAAAAACTGTCAGAAATACAGATGAAATGTTAAGTTTTAAAAATAAATTAAATAATTTGTTAGCACAAAAGGCGTACTATTCAGTGGAGCAATTTTTGAAAGATGAAGATATTATGACATAATGTAATAATTGTAATAAAGTGACATGACTAATATAAATAATAATAAGTAATTACTAATCACTACTGTCTGTAAGCCCACTCGGGTAGAAGCTAGAGGAACTTCCTAAATGTAAACTAACTAACTAACTATTAGTTATGTAAACAACCTATATCACCTAGTTTCCGGACAATAAATATATTTCATTTCATTTCATTTCATTTCATTTCATTTCATTTCATTTCATTTCATATTTCATTTCATTTCATTTCATTTCATTTAAAAAAAAAACAAATATAAGTAATGTCACTACCACAAATCATTTTAGGTGATAGTGTTCGCAAGCCGGTTACTTATTAGACAGTATTAGTAACACGGATGTTTATTAACCGAGCCGCTTTTAGGACTTTACTAGGCATATATCGTTACTGAAAAAGTGAGTGTGGTATAGCGGTTCCAGTGTCTGCTTTTCATCCAGACGCACCCTGGTGCGAATCCAGCCGTACACCAATGACTTGTATTTTCAAGTTATGTGTGGATTTGCACTCGCTTAGTGGTGAAGAAAAACTTCGTGATGAAACCGACACGTTTGAGGACCATAATATCCGAGGACATTGTATCTTCCGTGGAAGGACCTGGGCGCCCACCACGATGAATGTGATCAAGAAAGCTCCCCTAACGAGTTAATACTGCGGGGGCGTTGTGAAATCTTTTCTTTTTAATTTCACACAATCACTCTCTCTCTCTCTCAACCAATCACCCTGTATACAATGTAAGTACTCCAAAGTACGTGATTCTGAAACTTGGAGCCTCATTAACTTACCCGTAATCAAAGTTGAGGCGCCGCTGCTCGATGTAAAACTTAAATATAAAGAAATAACTTCGATAATGTCTTTGCAGATTCTGTCCGGATATTTCTTCGGTAGTTTGTTAGTCTTTGCTACATTAGGTAACTGAATAAAAAAATCAGGATTTTATGGCTTTTAGTGTTATAAATTCAAAGTTGTTTATTTCTAATACCTATTGCATGCGTTAGCTTTAAACTGAAAATCTAATTTAATTGATTTTAATTTTTTAAAAATTTGAAAGTACATGTATTGATACACATAATCTATTATAATCGTTATACTAAAATAACTGACTGCTCTGTTAGCTTAGTTGGTAGTGGCTCTGCCTTCTAATCCAGGGGTGCGGGTTCGATTCCCGCATAACACAAGTAATTATGAATATATAAATTTGTAATTATTTGTGTTGAGTCTGGTCGTTTCTATGTATAATAAGTATGTATTTACAAAAGAAAAGTATATATGTATTATATCCGTTATCTAGTATCCATGATACAAGCGTAAGCTTAGTATGAGGCTAGATGGCGCTGTGTGATATGTCCTGAAATATTTATTTATTTATTTTATTTATTTAAAATAGTTTTTGTGCATCGGTTGGGTGAAGAAAATATTTCATAGATAAGAGGACATAATATTGAAATAAACAATGTAAGGTGTAAAAAAAAATTGCAGATACGACGATTCCTGCCAGTCGTGATCAGTTATTTCCAAATAGCTTTATGGGTAAACCATTACCTGTTATGTAATTCCAAGCTAATTCACTCACTTCATTCATTCGTTCAATATAATTATATTTCAATAACTCTGCAGATTCTATATCTTAGAAGTATCTCTACTCTCGCCAACCGAAAACTTGGTACCTGTCTGTGAAATACTTTGCGATCAACTTGGTAGCTGACAGTTTATAGAAAGTTTTCGCCGAAGTTAACGATAAGGCAACGTTACTCAGACTTTGGTAATCAGTTTTAATCACGTAGGTTGACTGTCAAAGTATTAAAACAGATTTTAAGAGTACATATACTTGTTAATGAAAATGAATTAATTTTGTGGAGGAGTCACGACCCTCAGTAGTAGTGAGGTAATGAGACTTGAAAAACTATAGATAATTTAGTGTCGACAGAAAACATACAAATACAATAAAGATTTTATTGTTTTGACCTAGTACCACAAGCCAGCCTTATAGATAAAAGCGATCTCTTCCAAGTAGAAAAGTAGTTACTCCGTAGTGCTTGGTATTAAATGCAAGTCGAATTTCCCATATCTATATATTTTTATAGAAATAAATGGAAAGAGGGTAGGGAGGCCTTTGCCCAACAATGGGACAATACATTACTTGGAAAGTCGTTTTATTGTTTTATCTACGTACATATTATGTTAAAATTTTAGCAAATCATAAGAAGAGTTTCATTTAGCTACTGCCAAATAGAGCTGCAATAAATAAAAAACTTTCTGTGTGCAGATAGAAACTGCAATATGACGATGTGTTGATTAAATAAACTCATACATTTACCTAGATAATATATAGCGCTCGGGAAACTCGGCACTAAATGAAATCCTTTTCAAGGAAACCATTTTATATCTCTCGTTTCCACATATAGAGAACTAGGTTTTACGAAGTAGTTTTCTTTGGTCAGAAGAGAATTTGTTGTGTACGTATAAAATATACATACCTGTATAATAAAACTCTGAGTAATAAGTACTTATGTAAAAGTATTCAATATGAATGAATTTTCAACTTTTACTTGCCTATCTTTTATCTTTTTCATAAATTAACTTAATCGATATGCTTGACATCAGACATTTATGGTACAATAAGTAAAACTTGAACTTTGTAATGCTATAACAACATGTTATAGTACGTGTTTATTTAGGATTTCCACGACAGACCACATGCAGTTATTTGTGTAAAATAATTCTCTAGCTATTTCTTTCTATTTATTTCTCTTCTTTCTCTATTTTCAAAGAAAATCGGAAACCATCGGAAACAAGATAAACCTAATGTAATGAAATAAGCCGCAAGTAAGACTTGTACATTTCAGTGGTTTACCAAATCCTTCCGGTACCTAAATCAAAGATGGTGACACAGTAATTGAGAAAAACGGGGCTCGGGTCAGATACCTTGATACATTTCCCGGATATATTCCCAGTTTTCCTGTTTGCTGTTTCATTATAGGAAAAATGCAATTCGATTTATTATTTAAGAAGTCTGTTTCTGTACAACCTGGTGAAAGAAATATTAAGTAAATACAGTTATTTCTGATTTCTTTGCTGTACGTACCATAACTTTTAATATAAAAATTGAAATAAATTGCAAAAAGAGCGATTATGTTATCAATTTATTCTAAACATGTCGTGTGAAATCATGTCATGAAATGTTGAAAATCTGTCAAAAAATAGACTATTTATTTAAGCATGAACTTGATCACCTTAGCCAGCAAAACTTCACTGTTACGTGATAAGTACCACAATTATAAAAATATATGTAAATAAAATGTACCTAATATAGGCCTGTGTAATGCGATAATAGTTATGTTTTCTTTGACATTGTAGCCAAGATATATAAGGAAAATTTTGCGCATTCATATATTTGAGTGTAGCGTTGTAATTTTCTACATGTTAAATTTTTAATTCCGTCTGAGATGTGATTTTCCAAGCTCCGTTAAATCTTTCATAATGTAAGTCGAGAAAATCTTTTGCGCTCGCTTTCTCCAGAAAGTTCCAAAATTATATTTGTACGCCTGGTTTCCCTGCCTTATGTGGTAAATGTTTAATTTTATTCTTGTTTTATTCTTCGTCGGAGGTTTGTTCTTGTCGACAGGTAAAATTTCTCCAATGTGTTTTTTTTGGCTTCAAGCAACTACAAAAGTTTTTTGAAAAGGAGAACGCCGTTGGCCGCAAAAGAAACAAACAAATTGAAATATTTTTTAATAGCCCAACTTCGTATTGAGACTTTATTTATATCTTAAAGCATAACAAATTATTTGTGATCTTAAAACTAGTTATACTTATTTTACTGATCTTAATTCGTTGCTTATATGAATATTAAAACATAATAAAATGTTACTGTCACAAGTTTATCCCTAGTGATATATGGCAGTGTCCAAATTGTACTCCAGACATGAAGAATTCGTCACAAACAAAATTTAATAAGGCTGCCGTCTGGAGTCGAGGATCAAGTGAAAATTAGACAGTGAGCGATGGAGGGGTATTATTCAGAGAGTAAAAATGCCAGCGAACGTGTCTCGTGAATAGATGTCACTACTTGCATGCAAGAGTTATTGCTCACATACTTGAACTTATTTGTATACGTTATTAAAAAAAATAAACAATGTTTGAACCAAATATTATATTGTATGTCTGTTTCATGGTTCTCAACACTTGCTCGAATTGAGAAATGTTTTGTTTTTGTTTCATTAACAGTTTTAGGAACTAGAGAACAAAATAAAACACTTTGTAAATAAAGCAACTGTTCGATCATAGATTAACTATTTAAGTAAGTAAATTGGATAAAGTTCAGAGGTCTGTTTATGTAGGAACTGTTTTTTTCATAACATAATGTAATTGCTCGTAACTCTTGTACTAAATTTGCCATAATACTGTCGATGGTCTACATGATCTCAACGTAAAAAAACAAAACACGTTCACTACATTATACCAATGATATAGTTTATTTCGAGTCATCATCATTATCGTCGTCAGCCTAATGGGACCCACTGCAGGATATAGACCTCCTCCCTCTTGCGCCAATACTCCCTACTCCCTGTCTTATTGCTTTTTCACATCTTTTAAACACATCAAAGCAAAAATCGCTCCTACCAAACCTTCAACCACCATTCTACCATTTCATTGCTCAATCACACAAACAAAAGTAAAATTAATAGCATGAAGTCTGTCTAAAGAAAGGCTGTTGTAAAGAGGTTCGTATGACGTGGGTACAGCGGTACATAATAAAGGAAATCGAAGCCGTCGTGCGTTTTACAGACCCTAAATTTGTTTTACGAGCACATTTAAGACGAATGCTAGATTGGAACACGCACACTGATACTTTGCACACGATGTGTTAACTTGCCTGTACTTTTATGTAGGGAATCGTTTTGGGGCTGATTTCTTGCTGTTTATTATTTCTACATATGTATGTAACCTCTGTTGCGTATAGCTTTCGTAGTTTAAAGTTTTGATAGACGACGTTCCAGTAATGTGTTTTTTGTGGGCATCTTGTACTTTTTCTTAAAGAAATAGTCTGGTAGGTAACAATTGCGATCTTCAAAGCGAGAGTGAATCGGTTCTTACTAGGTAAGCACGTTCCATCCTAGACCGAAATGATTGCTTACCATCAGGCGAATTACAGTCAAGTGCAAACCCATTTGTTGTAAAAAAAAACAGTTGTAGTAATTATATTAATGACCAAAATGTTTGCTTAATGCATTATGATTATGCTTTTATAATGATTTTTTTATCTATTATCACTAAAAAGAGAACTTTATTTTCAATAAATGTGAGTACCCCACTCTTATTTAAACGAACTTGTTTACTTTTACTCAGTCAGTCGGCTACAGCACGTTTCTCTTGTAATTATATTTCTACATCTCACAAACAAAAGCAGGCCAGCGGCACCAGCGGGCTTCAAAATACATGCAGCTCAGTTTTTCATATTTAATTCCCCAGTTCCATATACAACCGTGTTTAAGTGAATACGGTTGTATGGAGCTTGTTGAGTGCGGAATGAATTTGTAATCAAGTTTTAACTGGAAACAGGCGGGTCATGTAAACAAACCACGTTTTATTTAATCAGTTGCAAGGAGACGCCAGATGCAGAACAAAACGGAATAACACTTTGAATTGAATTATATAATTACTTTAATTTATTTAGTTTGTTGAAGACTTACAGCAAATTTATGTTTATACCTAATTTTTACTCATTTTAAGTAGGATATTTTTCTGAATTGTTCCTACATTGGCAATGATATAAACACGCTAAATATGAGTACAAATGAAAGTACAGACAAACTTTGAGATGGTTTCTCGTATTTATTACTCGGGAATTGTGTTATATTTATTTCATTAAATAACGTTACGGTCTCGGTATTACCACAAGAAATCGAGCAAAACAGTTTTATTTCGGGTACAATGCTACAAAAACCATACAACTCAAGAACGTAAGCGTACTCGTATTACTTACATCAATGGCTTTATCTACTCAATAAACTGGCTTATGCAGATCTACATAAAAATTGAGAGATATACATACGAGATAGATGGATAGATAGAAAACACTTTATTATAAACACCAAAAAAAAAGAAAAAACACAATAAAACATACAAAACTTAAAATTTGTGTCCTAATTACCAACCTTATCGCTGAAAGCGATCTCTTCCAGGTAACCAATCTGGCAGGGATCACGAGAGTGGCGGACTCGGTGTCAAGAATTTCAAAACCATCCTTAAGGCCTCTGACATGGATTAACGGCTGCAGTACTATGATGGACATCCGGGACATTGTATTTTTAATTATTTGATTGAATCTTTATAATTTGATAAACCTATTTTATACTAAGTGACTGCCATTCAACCGCCGCATACCAGAGGGATATTTATATACAGATTGTCTAGACACATATTCAGTTGGTAAGACTGGACATCAGATTATTTGTTGATTTGTACGTAAAATTAACGTTCTAGATCAACATCAAAATCTATACTAATATTATAAAGCTGAAGAGTTTGTTTGTTTGTTTGAACGCGCTAATCTCAGGAACTACTGGTCCGAATTGAAAAAACTTTTTGTGTTGAATAGACCATTTATAGGCTTTAGGCTATATAACATCACACTGCAACTAATAGGAGCGAAGAAACAATGGAAAATGTGGGAAAAATGGGAAAAATTGTTCATCTTTGAGGGCTTCCGTTGCGTGCGCTGCGAAAACGGTTCAAGTCGTGGGTAACAGCTATAATTTATAAAGCTGAAGAGGTTGTTTTCAAAAATAAATATGATGCCCAAAATAACTATTCCACGTGGACGAAGTCGCGAGCACAGCTAGTTATAATACATAAATAAAAATGATACTCGGAGTTAACGGTTCATTTTCCTTTGTTTTTAATTCCACACCACACTAAAATTACTGTTTCATCTTCAAAGTTAAACAAAACCAATCTCATACATTTTAAAACCTCTAATAGCCTCTGTCGCAATTAATCTCACCTCAACTGCGTAGTTAAAATAAACTTGCTATATTAAAACCGGGAAAATGCCGCTTTGAAAATTTTGTTCCCTTTTATTGCCGCACTTCAGTCTGCAAATGATATGTATGGGATTTTAAATGTGTATGCTTTAAACAGCCATTTCTATACTCGTATTGTCGCAGATGTAAACAATTCACGTACGATATCTATTGTATTTTGTGAATTTAAAGCCTGAATCGAATTGTTGTACCTACCTATTGTTATCAATAAAAAAAAAAAACCGGGACATCGCACACAGCGCCATCTAGCCCCACACTAAGCAAACGTTTGTGTCGTGGGTACTAGATAACGGATATAATACTTATATATACTTTTCTTTTGTAATTAATTAATTCTGTTCATAGTTCTACTGATGCTTGTTTGTTTTATTCGTTGTATTAGTAAGTGGTAAGACGTTAGTTGTATATTAAGTAGCTACAGACAAAAACATTCAGTTTGGTAAC
The DNA here is from genome assembly GCA_964023185.1 of Macaria liturata. Classification (NCBI taxonomy): domain Eukaryota; kingdom Metazoa; phylum Arthropoda; class Insecta; order Lepidoptera; family Geometridae; genus Macaria; species Macaria liturata. The sequence goes on along the minus strand of OZ026824.1, from coordinate 3,555,238 downwards.
TACAACATAAAACACCAAAATAAACGTAGCTGATTGTATTGATCATTGAGAGTAACATTTTGTGCCTTTTGTGTGTGTTTTTGTAAAATATTTCATTGGAAATGCTATATTACTAAAATTACGATAAAAATCTTCAACCATGCCTGCCGTCATCTAAATCTCGTAAATCAAAGTGAGCACTTGAAGCTTTAGAGCTTATTTTGAATACAAAACAAACGGTCGTAAAAAAGACAAGGCGAAATACAATGGCAAAGGAAACGGCTAAAATGGAGCGTATTTGAATAATTCCACTTAGATTCACCTATAAAACGTAGATTAATATTTGATGGACGGACGTCCGCTCAATCGATAGAAAGTAAAATTTTACGAACTTTCTTATTATGTTTCTTTGTTTAATAAGATTTAATATACTGAGATAAAAAAATGTAATTAACAGTAATCTTGAAGTAAGTAAGTATTCGCGTAATTAATTTCTCCAAATATAATTTTGTAAATATAGCATGTCTACTGTTTGAAGACCATTAAATTTAATTTAGACATACTAAGCTTATTCTATTTTATTGAAAATTTGTCATAAGCTGGACAAGTTCTAGTAATGTTTCAAATATGCACTCTCTTTCTTGAGTCGTATTCCTCATGACTGAGGGTCGTGACTCCCCCGCAGAATTAATCCACTAGGGGAGTTTTCTTGGGCAGATACATCGTGGTGGGCGCCCAGGTCCTTCCACGGAAGACACATGTCCTCGGATATTGTGGTCCTCAAACATGTCAAATATGCACAATTAACATTAAATTGTTAATTTACTTTACTACATATTAACCTGCTACATCTAATTGCTACTAGGCCCAGTCTCAGATATATCCATCAAGTAATTTATCGAGCGCCAAGACAGGCCAGACACCTGCAAGCTTTGCTCTGTCTTAATAAATATTGTAAACAAGACAAACGTAAGGCAAGCACGCAAAACACAGTAATGTACTGAAACAGATTAATCTTCACCGACTGGGACGTTCTATAAATGGCACCAGTTACTCAGATCACTTGGTGCTTTTATACTGAGCATCTGCTACAGTGCCGTATTTGGAAATTTACAAATAATATTTTTGGACAGGCAATTGTTTATTTGCCTAACTGACGTTTAACACCACTGGACAGTAGTGATCAGTTTATCTTGGAAAAAAAAAATCACGCTGAATTGAAAGAAAATTACATAATTTTCAGATAACTTTATGTGAAACGAATATTCTAGCAAAGCTTGTGTTCAACCAGTATATAAATTAATCTCTTTATTTGTTAAGTATGTGTATGAAGGTAAAGCCAACGTTTGGCTACAACGTCGAACTTGCGTGTCGCTTAAGTGGATCTACATAGTGATCAAATGCTTAAATGTACAGCACCTATAAAAATACATAATTTCACAGCCGTCAACTTTTAGGTACGCTGCCCTAAATAAATAATGTGAATGACCAGTTTCGAGTTGCTAAGGGTTTATACTCTATAGTTGCCCTTTTATCTAAACATATGAAACTTAAAGGTGAATGACTGACTGACATAGTAATCTATCAACGCAAAGCCCAAACCACTGAACGGATCGGGGCGAAATTTGACATAACATCAAGGATTTTTGGAAATGCCAATTTTAAAGCGTGAAATATAGGATGAAAGTTTTACTTCTTAATGCGAGCGAAGCCGCGAGCACCCACTAGTACCAGATACAACAAACCTTCCAACTTGCTGCCCCAGGCCACTTCGTTCCTGAGATGAATGCGCTACTGTCTTCATCCACTCTGAATGCATGAGGCTACTATATCAATACAATTGCACGAGCTAACAAGCTCTGCTTTTAAAATTATCTGATATATTTTATTTGCTGCAAATGTTCTACTGTTGAGATATGTCTACTTTGATAGAGTATTTTAATAAAACTATCTACCTTTTACATTATTGTGAATCGAATGATTCAAAGATTATGTAACCTAAGATTTTAATGTGTTAGTTGAATATTTTTCAGGCCATTTATGATATAAGAAAAAAAAAGGTAAAAATATTACCACAAATAAAATTTGACAAAATATTTAAATCAAGAATATTTTTATTTTAAATATAGGGTACTTCTTAAATCTATGCTACTGATTCAAATTCACCAATACATTAGAACTAATTGAGTGATGTTTCTTATCCACTTTGCAAATGTTCGCTGCATTCAGCCAACATTAATTCATTAACCGCAGTGCAGCCTTCGAGGCTTTATTACTTAGTTTGGAATCTAATTTAGATTCAGTGAATAAGATATGAGACATGAACTATCTGAGATATTGGAATTGAATAATTTGGTTCACAAAATATACCTATATAGTACCTATACAAAATATACCTATATAGTACCTATACAAAATATACCTATATAGTACCTATACAAAATATACCTATATAGTACCTATACAAAATATACCTATATAGTACCTATACAAACTGCAAGCTAACTAAGACATTATACATAGACACTAAACCGTTATATTTTCGTTTAGTAGTGCAAAATCAGTAATATTGATAAATTAGTAACTTTGATTGTGTACTATCTATCTACTATTTAATTTATCTGTAAGTATTAAATTTATCATTTAATGCTTTCAAATATTTACGCAAATTATTGAAAGGGTTTGAAAAAGTAATATATCTTAAATGCTATAAAAGTATGAATTGAGTCACTGGTTCCCAAATGTAACACTTACATGTAAACTCACGTAGACATCATTTTCACCACTACCTTCTTTAAAAACGAATCTGAAACAAGAAAAGCAATAGTTAACCAAAAATGCTCGTAACCATTTCATCCACGAAACAAACGAAAAGCGACAGATTATAAATGTCTTATATCTTTTTACCCAGAATTTAATATAAAAGAGTAGCTCTAGAGTATTACTTCGTTCCCTTATCCTTTTGCATGAGAAGTTTTATAAGAAAATGCATATTATTAATGAGTGTTAGAGCTTACAAGACGAGGAGATTCTAGAGAATAATCTCGCTTGTTCAAAGTTTTCATGGAAAGTTATGTGAGTTATGTTTTCTAGTTGTAAATTAATGGCTAGTGTTGTGAAAAACTTATGATGATACGTTTTTGTGTAACACCTAGTACAATTTGTCTGTACCTATAGGAATTGTTGTTATAACTTGTTTTTTTTTTTTTAATTCAGCTGCCCTACATTTTATATAATAACTAGCTGTGCCTGCGTCTTCGTCCGCGTGGAATAGTTATTTTGGGCATCATATTCATCACAGACAACCTCTTCAGCTTTATAAATTATAGCTGTTACCCACAGGTTGGACCGTTTTTGCAGCGCACGCAACGAATAATTCTCCCCGTTTTTTCCCGATTTTTCATTGTTTCTTCGCTCCTATAAGTTGCAGCGTGATGTTATATAGCCTAAAGCCTTCCTCGATAAATGGTCTATTCAACACGTTTCAATTCGCACCAGTTGTTCCTGAGATTAGCGTTCAAACAAACTGTAAATACAATGAAAATTTTTGTTATTAAAATTATGTCTAATACTATAATATTATAAAGCCTTCAGCTTTATAATATTATAGTATTAGACATGATTTTAATAACAAAAATTTTCATTATTTTATAAATAAAACTAGACATATGTAACTTCTAAAATTTTATAAAAACTAAATGTTATAAATTCAATTTGACGAGATATTGTAATTTGTGTAGCATATTCTGTGATATTAGTACTTATACCTATACCTATGTATGTTACAACTTTACATTATCAATAAAAATTCTTTATCCTTATCTTTATAGATTTAATTTACCTAACTTGTCAAAGTTTTATTATGATATCCTTACTAATTTCAGAATTGTTTGAATATAATTTATCTATACAGAGTTCGCTCCTTTATTTTTTGGTTAAATATTTATAAAACAAGAATATTAAGTATGTACATAAAAGTCTATTCGGCCCTACACTCACCAACATCACTTACTGCACGGTGAAAGAAAACATCGTGAGGAAACCGACATGTTTAGGGACCACAATATCCGAGGACATGTGTCTTTCGTGGTATGGTTTGGGCACCCACCATGATGTACCTGCCCAAAAGAACTCGCTTACGAATTAATTCTGCGGAGGAGTCACAATCCTCAGTCATGAGCAAATACGACTCAAGGAAGAGAAAGAGACAAAAAAGTCAAATAAAAACTCAAAATAAAATGGACAGTCTAATAAAGCATGATATTCCACCTCTTTGGTTCAAACATTACTATTCAGCGACGAAAAGTTCCTTAAAATACTTATTGTTTTAAAGAAGGTAGTCTTAATTAAGGCTTTTAAATTGAATGGGGTTTTGAATTGTAAGAATTAACTGAAAGTTAAGGAGTAAGGTATTTAATTTAACTAATTGATTTCTCGTGTCACTGACCGCTTTGTATTCAAAAACTAATTTGATTGAGGTTCAATTGAGAAGGATGTACTTATTATAATATTGATAAACTTTTTAAGGTTAAGAAGCATATTGTAAAGTTTTTAAAAGTCCTGAACATTTTTGTCGTGGTTTTGCGCTTTTTTGCAAGCTAGAGGTCGCGGATTTGGTTCTTATTTGACAGTTATATGTGGTCAATCAAATAATAGTTCGGTTTTGCGCACTAAGGTAGCATTTTGTTTTGTATTTTATTTGTATCAACTTTATATAAAATTAAACTTACTACACCTAAACTGATTTATCCATAACAAATGCAAACGTAGCAGGTTCTACATTTCATAAATCAGAGTTTAAATATTAAATGCTACCACGTGTATATATCCCACTGTAATCTAATGATATCCTTCCACGTAACAGGATTAGTTGAGATTACAAGCGATTTGATACTCGATACAGATGCTGTTTAAGGAAATACGATACATGTATTAAGTATGATTGAGGAATTGTTTTAGTATTATTATTGTTTATAGAGAGTGTTAATGAAATTTGTGTTTCTATGTATTTTCTTGTTCTCTCTGAAACTATTTAGAAAATGCTTCAGTCGAACAGCAAATGTGCCATAAAGAAAACTCACGTTCTCTAACAGATTGTGTGATTATGAATATATTCGCACAAATGTCTGAAAAAAAAAACAAAACTTGAAAATTTTGCTTTTTAAATAGTGTTCAGCACAAAACTCTTTCAAATCTAACTGTAGGTAACTTTGTCATACAAGTTTTGGACACAACACTGTACAAGAAATCTCAACGTTTTCCTACAAAGTGAATGCATCAAAACTCCAGTCTTGAAGTACTAAAACAAGTGCTTGTAGAAGTTCAAGCGATATATCTAGATTTAGGTGCTATGTAAGTTAAGTAAGCATAAGTGCTTTTCCTGATTTTCTCTAGAGACGTGTATCTCTTGACTTCTAGTGGACTAACTCAGCGATATTACTAGTAGACACTACATGTTAAGAAACAAATTTGGATTATATATATATGGTGAATATGGTTTATGAGAATCCACGTGCCACATACACATATCACGTCATAAGTCCCGTTGCTGATTGGTCCGTTGCGGTACAATTAAATTGTCCCCTCAGAAGTTTTCACTCGTAAATGAAACTACGATAATAATGATTGTGATGGTCAGATGGTCAGATGCCAGTGCCATTTACCAAAATAAAATAAATTTAAGCGTTCTAGATTGGCGTTTTCGTATTAGGTGTGATAAGTAATAACTTTTAGCCAAGAATTTTATAATATAAATGGAATACATAGAATTGACCTGATTCAATTCACACAATTCAATTTCATCTTTTAATTACATGACATAATCTAATACTTAGTAGTCCCTGAGTTACTAAGTCAATGAGCAAGCTAGACACATGGTATGCCATAAAAAGCTTTCCTACACCAGCGGCGTTAAAAGCTGGAAGTGTCACGACTCTGAATTAACTTTATACTTACATGAAACTGAAATGCGGGGAGCTTTCTCAAGAGCGTAGGTAATTTACAAGCAGAATTTCACTAAATATTTCTTTCATTGTTAAAAAAAAAATTGATTTCAGAGTTAAGTATCTTATCTGTCATCAAACCCTTATCCATATAACAAACAAACAAATGAGAATCGTACTACATTATGATATGGTAGGTAACTAATCGTGACTTCACGATGCGCGCGCGGTGACTCAGCGAGCCACGCGTATTTGTCATTGTTTATGTACATACCTAGTTGTGAATACTAAAAATTGGAACAAAAACGAAGATAATTTATTTATATAAGTACTTTATACTTATTATACTTTGTACACATAATTGTAATTGTTTGTATACATAATTGGGAAGAGGTCGGCTCCAGGATACGGTAACCCAGTCTGGAGTCCGACGCATTATGTTTACCTAAGGCTAAGTTAGTTATTTAAGAACCTAGTTATAATTTTTATGTTACATAGCCTTAAGTCATTTCCTAGTACACAATAAAATATTTTCTTTTTCATTTTCATATAGTATGCGACATTTGTACGCGTTTGACTAGTCTATTTATTTTTCGAATGTTAAAGTATTTGGCAACCATTTTATATTTATGAGTATTATTGTTAGTATAAAATTATACTTGTTTAATTAACATCAATCAATAAAGTATATAAGTATTATATCCGTTATCTAGTACCCACGACACAAGCGTTTGCTTAGTGTGGGGCTAGATGGCGCTGTGTGCAATGTCCCGGAATATTTATTTATTTATTTATAGGTAAAGTCTATATCTACGTACTCGTCTACTAACAAACAATGTCTTTGAAAAGATACACTTTCAATCTTACAACAATATTCGCTACATAATAAATTGCCTAGCGTAATCTAGGGAATGAAAATACAAAAAAATAGCCAAGCGCGTGTCAGGCGCGCGTATAGAGAGTGTCGTACCATCATCTCTTATCAATAAATACTTTAATGGCAATAGATCACGTGTGTTGCTTGGGAGCCTCATTTGAATTTTTTTAGTTGTATTTAGTTTTGAGTGATAATAAAATATGGGGCTAGAAGGCGCTGAGTGATATGTCCAGAAATATTTTTTATTTGTTTATTATTAGTTAAATAGAGTACGATACTGACATTAGGGTGTCAGTAATAAGTATTCCCGTTTTATCCTTTTCACATGGAACCCTAAAAAATGCCCTCTCCAGTTCAAACCGCGACAATTTCTTTCAGTCAATTAATTTTCATCACTCAAAGGTTTCGGCAAAAGTTCACAAATTCAGCAAGCGTCACGACTCACTTGATGGATGAACCTTGCCCATCGAATAAAATACTGAGTTACATGAGCTATAGAGATAATAAATATACTTGTAGATAGAGTAGCCATAAAAAGAGAAATCTTTCTGGTTTTTCAGTAGCAATATTTAGTACCCAAAAAACGGTCTGAAACGTTACGAGTATCAATTTGCTCACAAGAGATAATAAGTAATAATAATAATATTATAATAAAAATGACTTTATTGAATAACTAAAATAGATCTATTTTTGTTAGTAAAACTTAAGTATAGGACTTATAACTAATGTTAGTACCTACTTAATTTAAAAGAAAAGGAGACTAGCTTGCTCCTGCTGGGGCACTCCACCGAAGCCAGGATCGCCAAAAACTTTCGTGTTATCTGACCATGACTTTGACGAAGTGACTCAGCAGAGGCGAGTACAGATCTTCAGCCACTGTTTTCAGAATGCTGTTGTGACTCCCTCGCACCCTCCTCATCAATGACGCGACCTTTTTTTCTAAAGACGCCATGAAAACCATCAGTATGAGCCTGAGCGAACATTGAGGATGTACTGCATCAGCGAGGGAGACCCAACATCATTCTAAAAATGTTATTATACTGGACACGTAAGGTTTCCAACAGGCTGCTCGTGTACATTCCCTGACAGTACGCTTTGAAAAGCGTAATCTTAACTTGTTAAGATTACCTTGACCTTGGTCAATACAACGGGCGAACCTACGGGCCAGCATATTACCGCGGACCGCTAGAGCCCTACGCTCCCTATCTATTTCTATAATTAAAAGGAATAAGATTAGGGAAGTAACACCTGAATTCAAATTGCACAGGACCAGGACGAGTGTCGTACTAGAAGAGGGGCCTATGGTCAGCTGTGGGCGATAACGGGCTGATGATAATGTTGATGAAGATGATTAAAATTAACATCACATATTTTGTACTTAAATTCCTTTTTTAAAATGTATTCGCAATTAGGTACACAGATTACATTTAATTATATTCATATGTCAAACGTTTATTAACGTTTCATTACTCATATTTCAAACGTACTATTTAACTATGTCCATTCTATGTATCAGTCTAATTCTCTGTATTCGGGATAATGTATTTGTCTTGCTCTGGATGAAAGCCTATTCTATTTGACGGAGGCACCCTTTGATCTCTCGTGTTGTTGAATTTAAAGCCTCCGGCGTTATGAAATATGTGAAATTTAATTTGTCATAAATGGACGGTAATAACCACGAGGGCACTCGGCAAAAGGTCTCGTATTTTGAAACGAGCCGTTTTATTTTAATAAGTTTATTTTTGGTGGCGATTCTGAATAACGATTGTATGTTGAAATATGATATACACCTTTTTTAATATGTTACTATGTTTCATACGTTGTTTTGTATAAAAGTTTTGTACTTAATACGCTGAAATACAAATATATCATGCCAATATACATAAACTAATTAATGTATTTCCTTCGTTTTTTTTTTTAGTTTCGTTTCCCTAATGTGATATTGATTCGACTTTTGTTGTGAATTTGCGGAAACCAAACGTTGAAATTTATTTTTTAGGTTGATTAATACATAAATTAAAACACTTGTTACCTACACTTATTTCAAACTAGCTGTGCCCGCGACTTCGTCCGCATGGAATAGTTATTACCATAAATACGGTTGCAGTGAGTGAGTGAGTATCTTAAAAGATAGACATATACTGTTGCAGACATTTTGTTAGATCGTTTCAAGACAAATAATTCTTTCATACATATTTTTTTTGATATCTTGAACTGTTTTCGTAGCACACGCAACGGAAGCCCTCAAAGATGAATAATTTTCCCCGTTTTTTTCACATTATCCATTGTTTCTTCGTTCATATTAGTTGCAGCGTGATGTTATATAGCCTAAAGCCTTTCTCAATAAATGATCTATTCAACACAAAAATAATTTTTCAATTCGCACCAGTAGTTCTTGAGATTAGCGCATTCAAACAAACAAACAAACTTTTCAGCTTTATAATATTAGTATAGATTAGTTTTGACTATTCCATTTCCATATGTCTGAATAAAAAAAAAAACCGTTTGTTCGTTTATTTATTCTTCTTTGGATTAGCAAATGGATTATTAACCTTCCTATACTCGCGCCAATTTTTGTAACACCTATACTCGCGCACGGTGTCACAGACCGATAGTTTGTACCCCTACAACATATTTTTTTTAACAAGAAACACATAAAGTATTACTATTATTTTAAAGTTTAGGATGTAATGAAACAAAACAGTATAACTAAAAGTTATTTTATTAATTATTTTACCAACTTATAGTTTTATCACAAATCAGTCTTAAAATTTGAGATTATTTTCTTAAGTACTAAAAAATTAAAATAAAATCTGAACTTCTTTTTAAAAACAAATTAAACTTCTTATTAATAACAACAAACATATCAATAAACATATTTATCTATGTTTGACTTAATTTTGAGCCTCGCCATAGCAATATTAATACTTACACAAAAAGTTACACCTATACTCGCGTCGGTCTCGTGGACCGATTGGTGACGAGTGCTACAACACGTGTGTTTCGCCCGAACGCGCGGCGTGCACTAAAACGAAGTTAGCCACAAATCCGGCAGCTAGCAAGGAACTCAACTTCTTAGGATTTACCTGCATAAAAATAATTACGAAAATGTGTTTCGTCGGTCTCACAGACCAACGCGCGAGTATAGGAAGGTTAAAAAGCATCATGATTTAATAATTAAAATTATATGTTAGAGAAACTGTGGGTAAAAACCAGTTACCTCATAATTTACTTGCTTATATTTAAAGTTTGTTCGTTAATTTAATTTTGACATTGATTGCACAACGAAACATATTTGTACACGTGTACCTTTTAATTTCAATAATTGGCCATTCATATGCAAAAGCAGGAATTCAATTAAAAAAATAATTATGAAAAGATACGTATTAATAGCGTTTCTGAAACGTGATCTTTCATTTAGCACATTTTAAAATAAAATAAATATTTCAGGACATATCACACATCGCCATCTAGCCCCATACTAAGCTTACGCTTGTATCATGGGTACTAGATAACGGATATAATACATATATACTTTTTCTTTTGTAAATACATACTTATTATACATAGAAACGACCAGACTTAACACAAGTAATTACAAATTTTAATATTCATAATTACTTGTGCCATGCGGGAATCGAACCCGCACCCCTAGATTAGAAGGCAGAGCCACTACCAACTAAGCTAACGGAGCAGCGATTTTATTTAAATGTACGGCATAAATAATTAATCAACTAATAAAGTAGATTAGTAGCGTAAGTTAATTAAGATTAAATTTAGTAGTATCTTATATGATTTCACAAATATCGTACTAAAGAAATAAATAAATAAATATTCCGGGACATCGCACACAGCGCCATCTAGCCCCACACTAAGCAAACGCTTGTGTCGTGGGTACTAGATAACGGATATAATACTTACATACTTTTCTTTTGTAAATATGTACATACATTTTATACATACAAACGACCAGACTCAACACAAGTAATTATATTTTTTAAAGTACATAAATACTTGTGTCATGCGGGAATCGAACCCGCGATCTCTAGAGTAGAAGGCAAAAAAAATCCGAAATAGAAGTAAAATGCGCAGTATTTTAGAACCATTTGAATGACAAAGGCTCATTGCTTTGCCGTAGATTATCTACGCTGTAGAGCCTCTACGATATCTTAGGCCATGCAAATAAAATAAATATGAGTTATTTTTGAATCAGTATCCAAAAATGGTAGTATTTTTCTTCTGAAATTTATGTATTTAAATATGTCTAGTCAATATAATAAAGAATGTAATATCAAATTGAAATTAAATTTCGTAATTAAGGTCCTATTTAAAGTAACGAGGAAAAACAGTATTAGTATGATATGCATATAAAGAGTGAATGCTTTTAGCCAATAGTCATGACATGTGTTAATAAAAGTAGTAGGCGAGAGGTTTGTGATTTATGTATGTATTTGTATATGCAACCTGTCTGTTATTGTAACTTGTGCCTTAAAATATAAAAGAGAATGTGATAATTTGTGTCCAAACAATGTTACTGTACGTAAGCAAGTTAAGCTAAAATTACAAAAAAAAAAACAATTACCAGCCCTAACGGGATTAACTTACTTGGGCCAAGCAAATAGTGTTCAGTTAATACGCTTGGCGACTAGACGTCCAACAATCCCCACATATATTTTAGCTCTCATTGAAATAATACCTTGCCCATCATCATCATCATCATCATCATCCCTTGAAATCCCACTGGATGAGATCTGCACAAGATCGATGCAGTTCGCACATACAAAGGGAAGCCTATACCTTGCCCACGCTCTTGTTATTAGTAGAATAGGCTGTTAAATATTTGCACAGCGTAAGGACGGAATGTTACCATCAAACTTGTCAAATCAACTCTAGGTATTCTCTACTAGCTTGTCTTGAGTTACAATACTCCATGGCAAGGTAAACCGCGTGGAAGCTATGTACCGTACACGCCACGTTTGCTACTCGTTCGCAGCTCTGGGACTAAAACCGTTTGTTTTGGGAACATAACACAATATATAGGTAGGTATAATGTATGTTTGCAGAACTTGGTGTGGGAAGTGACGTCAGAGACTTACGCAGTTACTAAGTTAATATTGGATATTAATTGGTAGTTAAATTAGGTTAAAGAGTCGTGTGGTTTTTATGTTATTTCAAAATATTAAGAGAAGTTTTATGCCATGATATCTAATTGCAATGTAATGATGGTGCTATATATAGCATTGAAAACATTAAGACTTTCAGCATCATTGTATGCATTAACTATAATTAAACTAGATAATTCATTAATGTTTTACAAAACTTTAAACAAATTACAAATGAAACTGATAGACTGTTTATTTAAAACTAAAAGCATGAACAACACCACGTAAAACAAAACCACGTAAACATTTTTCTAACAAAAAGCAAACTTCATCAAACTTTTTTACAATATGTATTACGAACAAGTCCCATTCACCGCAGGTACAAGTTAATAATGCACCGCTGAAACTTGTTAAGAAATACCTCTACCTCTTTGCTTACATCGGAACCTACTCGCAAAGTTGAACTCTCAAGTCTGGCTCAGATAGAGTATGTGATATACAGGGCTACCTTTGAAGGATATACATATTATGTGCTTTCAAATTCCAGTTTATTTAGGAATTTAGTAACCTGGACCAGTTTTACATGACATCACATTTTAGGGCTCTGAATTTCATCACTTGATTTTTGAGCAGAGTTCCTTCATCCAATGTTTAAAAACGTTATTACTAAAAATCTATTGTCCGTTTGGTTATGTATAAAAGCTACGTATCAAGAACCGTAATAGATAGACAGTGTATTTCAAAAGTGATGAGGAATATAAAATAAATTAAAAATAGAAGTTCTAGACATACCACGTGGTGTACGCACAACAAAATGTTTATTTTTCTCATACCATTAAAGTGGCCAACTCTAAGGTCGAGAATGTGTTCATTTCGCTTCAGAAGTTTATTATAAGAAAACCAAGTGACATTTTCAGTTCTTATAACTCTGTATATCAAAGTTAACTAATTCATGATCTTATTACACGCCCCAGAAGTTTCTGCTGCATATCGATGAGCGATATGATAATTAAAACGCCGCGCGAGGCGTGCGATCGACTGATTTCCCACTTTTGACTTTTACTTGATCGATTGGCACCGGATTTAGTCGAGATTGTTGTTGAAGTGAACTTCAAGGATTTTTATGTCTCTCTCTCTCTCTCTCTTTTCTCTCTCTCACCTGTATGGGAAACGTACTAAAAATATATTACGAGTGCAATAAAAATAAGGTAACTTTTAAACGACTTCAAAAAAGGTAAGGCATATTGGCTTTTCATAATGTCTTAATATTATATAGGTATAATATATTTATTAATAATTATATAACCATAATTTACTATAAATCAATTTGACAAACAAAATTCGGTCAATAACTTATGAAGCAAATAACTTGACTTACTAATAAAGTAAACTCACGTATTTCAGCAAAAAAATAATTAAACTTCAACGCCATTTCACTGCTGAAAAATTATTGCCATAAAAATTAACTGCGTAGCGCGTGTTTGTCCAAAATAAAACAAACATTATAAGTTTTGTCCCACGTTAAAAAGGAGAAAAGAATAATATTTTCTCATAATCACTTTAACTTTAGCAATAAAAAGTCCATTTATAGAGGAAAAACAAACGTAAGTTTCAAAACGAAGGAACCCACATACGACTTAAATGGCTTTTATCTTAAGTTTCGTTGGTCTTGAGAAATTAGTTCCATTACTTTGTTCAAGGATGCTTACTCTCTTGGTCCGATTTAACCTACATTATAAAAAAAGGTCAGGCACGACGTGTAGATGTAGTTTTAAAATTACAATTTATATTTTAGTTTGTTTAGTTGTCATTTTAAAAGAAAAAATACTTTAATTATGTTTGAATTCATGTTTTTTTTTCAGAACGGTATTCCAATATGATATATTTCCTTATTGTGTGCTAGAATACTAAAATATATCAAAATGTTAAAACATCTTCTGTTAATACCTTAAAAAGGTAAAAAAGGTAAACCGTAGCCGGTATATAGTGCTTATTTTCTACAGAAAAGTATCTCAACATAGCCTCAAAGCAGCCTACACGCTAGCTCAGAATCTCTTTTCTTTAGTACTCGTATTTTTGTAGCTCTTTTAAATTTATTATTTATATCAAGCCAGCGATGTTTGCTTCAGGTCTGCTTTTAAGATTTTATTAATTCCTAAAAGAATCTCTTGCTAATGTAAAGTTTATCAATTTTTCCCTAGACTTTTGTTTTATGTGTGAAAAGATTTTAGCACCCACGCGTTTAGATAAATGAGCATAATATTCAGTTGGTTTAGAATTCTGAGAATCGGTAACGACACTTGAACATAAAGTTGACAAATATATTAATTTTATATGTTCATTAAACGCTAATTACTTATGAAATTGAGTAACTGGATATATTTCGGTGGAAACGTATACAAATATACGTGATTTTCCACGATAATTAATAATTTAATTTGATAATTTTAACCATCAACAATAAATGATTAATATTTTTTTCTCATTATCTCGATTTCTCTATAAAATATAGAGCACAGGAGAAAATAATGGTTTCCGAGTAATAGTGGAGTTTTTTAATATTTAATTCAGGCCGGTGTTGAGAATAACTTTGTTGTGGTAACCGTAAGTTTAACATAAAGTTAATTACTGTAGGCTAGGTAAACGAACGCTTTTGCCGCCGCTGAATAAACTATACAGTTTACGGCACTAGTGGACGGGATAGCGGTTTTTACTCACTTTCCGTAGGTAAGGTAGGTAAAAGGTACATATGTATATGAAAAATGTAATACTAGGTTACAGGTTAAGAGTGACTTTAGTACATAATACAAACCGAAAAGTGGCAATCCATTTTGGGTGCTTCCGTAAGTTAGAACACACGTTAAATTGTAGGTTCCGGCTGTTTGTCTAGTAGTCTAGTACGGTAGTCGTTAAACTATGTCAGAAGCCCTTCAGAGGGCAGCATGATAAACTCACGACACTAGAGTTGGCCACTCTTATTCGATAAGAAAAAGAAGAAGTACATATTACAAAATTAGGATCTACGAGTAATACATTAGGTTTTACAATATTTTTACATATCTTTTAAATGAAAAAATAAAACAGATGACTTTTTAGGAGATTTTGTATGTGACCTCAAGTGATTACCATTATGATATACCTATGTATATACAAAGTAATACTTAATAAATTTTATTGTGAATAACAACTAACTCTGTATGTTATTGTAAACACGTGTACAAGTATTATCCGGTTTAATGAAGGTGAATTTAGTGGTTCTATTTTCGTAGGTATTTAGTTTGAAGTAGTACATATGTAATATGTACTTTACTACTTTTTACTTGCTTAGAATAAAACTGTTAAACACCTATCCTGTATTCTTGTTAATAAATTTAGTCCGTCGGTTTTTTAAGAACACGTTATTGATTTAGAAGCAGCTTGCGCTGCAATATATTATATTTTGCATTTTTATTTCATTTTACATAAGTCGTGATGTTTGTTTTGATACTGACCATATCCAACTTATTTCTTTAAAAAATAACTTTTTCAATTTGAATTAATATGTTGCAGTTCCCAAGGAAAACATTAATAACTCGACTATTATTTTAGGGAATCCTTTATCAGTACGGGTAAAACAAACACATTTCGCTGACCCCTACGAATAATTGTCACTACAGAAACGTGACTGAGTCAAAAAAATATTTCACAATATTGTCAGCCCGAACGCTGGGCTGGGATCGTGACACAGTAAGAACCTAGGCCTAGGACTCGCTGGCGTCGCGAACTCGACCAGTTTCGAAGTGACTGGCTGAAGCGGCTATCGACCGAAATTTATGGAGTGAGTTGGGGGAGACCTTTGCCCAGCAGGACAAGCTCGGCACGAGGACTTATAGTCTTTCCACTATTTTTATCCACATAACCAATCACGAGCAAGTTTTAGAAAGAGACGATAAAATGTCGAAGAATATTTGATGCGACATTTGTAAGGGTATACGATTTTATTATACGGCTATTTCCAGCATCGTAACCAACTAGGACCATGCTATGTGAGCAAGTGGTGTGTGAGATAGAGATGTAATGTGCAAGCATTTTCAAAGCGAAATTTCTAACTAGTAACAATTCCAAGTGTATTATTACAATTATTCGTACGCTGACCCATTTCATTCCACGGCCGACAACAGGCAAGCTTGTTATAATAACTCAGCACCAAAGGAATTGCTTAATCAAACTTTCATAAGAGCATCTTAAGCCAAAGGTTTGCCTCAAGCATTGTTTTCTATGTATAATGCTGAATCAGGCCCCTCTAGGGCCCTCGACCTCAAGGGGAGGCAGGCGATTTTTTTGTCTCGTATTTTTATGAATTTTTAACAGCGACATAATTTTTAGTAGAAGTTTAATTTGTTTGTTTTTTTAATATAAAATGGCTGATAAACTATTCATCCGTTTATATGTATTGAAATGTGGCACATTGCGTTTATAATCGTGAAAGTAGAGTAAAAAAAGTGTAAATTAAACAATTATGCAACTTTTCTTGTTGAAATGAAAGTTTTTACAAAAACTTGTGAGTAATTTCTGAAAGTTGTATTATACAAATAACTGAAGTCAAAAGTAACTTCAAAAATAAATTCCATATATTGATAAATCAAAGCAGCCCAACTTTTACCATAGCTAAGCAATCAATTGTTTTCAGTAGAACTTCTAAAAACTTTTTTATTATTAAGAGCCTGTATTGTCCCATTGTTGGGCAAAGGCCTTCCTACCCTCTTTCCATTTATTTCTATCCAGTGCTATTGTATTCCAGTCTGGTTGGTGTTCATCCAGGTCGTCCCTCCATCGCTTTCTGGGTCTGCCGCGAGGTCTTTTGTTTCTGGGGGCCCATTGCGTCGTTGTCTTAGCCCAGAGGCCATCGGGCATGAGGCAGACGTGTCCAGCCCAATCCCACTTCAAGTTGGCAGCCTTCTGGGTCACATCAGCTATTTTGGTTTTGGACCGCAGTATGGTGTTTCTAATTCGGTCTATTAACTTTACGCCGAGAATACTGCGTTCCATAGCTCTTTAGCAAACCGCAAGATTGGACTTTTGATCTTTTGTCAATGACTCATCTTTTGTCAATGGGTCACTTAGAAAATCGTAAGAAAACCCTGAAGATGGTCTAAATGCTTCGCCCGCTGCCAGAAGGCAGCGTGCCCAGTATACTGGCCGGCAATATCACGCTGGACGGCAATGCTGATACGTTGAGCCACATTTTTTATTGGTTGTATCGGAATTAAATAATCTATGTGACTTACCTACGTAATGTAGGGACGTGGGATGATCGTATTTCAGAGGTTCTGTTTTGAATGCTGTTTGTTTTACATGTTTTTGGAATTTTGTCGTTGTTGGATAACAGGCTTTTTTCGTGGGTATCAATTATTATTTCCATGTCGGTTTTATAAAAGTACAATGGTTTTACGTAGGTTGGTAACAGGTAATATTTTTAGTATTATATTTTCATTAAGATACGTAGAAATATGACTTTTTATATATGAATCTATTTGTATTTACTTGGTGTTAAATGAAACTTTATATTTGATGAATTCAAAATCAAATTATTAAAGGGAAAGAGGGACATGTTGGTACACCACATAGTGGGATAAGGTAAAGCGATAGAAGAAAAAGATAATTATGTTAACAAATTGTATATTAATTATACTATATTAATTAATATGTTACGAAGGTAGAAACCCCTGTTTCCACATAGGGATTAGTCCAGTATTGATTCCCTTGATTCCACTTACAATGCATTCAGAGACATACTAACATATGTCTACGAGAATTAGGAATGCTATTTCCTGTGTTGTTCTTTAAACTTGATCCAAATATAAATAAATTTTAGTAAATAAAACGCAATGAACTTGTATTACATATTATATATTTTTAATCGTAAATCAATTGAGCCTTTGGAGGATCCTGACTTCTACTTCAATACAGTCAATATTGCTGTAAAAGGCAGAGTTAACTAAAGTTGTGTTTTAATTATCTATTTACATGTAAATATATGTCTAATATAATAAATTCAAAATGTTGTGCTTGACTGTATCGATATTGTAATATAAAGAGTATTGTATTTAACTTTCTCATGTTTTTAACATATCAAATACGTTCTTACAACCCAATATTTTCCGCCGACCAGAAAGCCGGATGCACTATTATTATCATTTTTTTAAAGCCTTTATTCAGCTCTCTCTTGAGTCGTATTCCTCATGACTGAGGGTCATGACTCCCCCGCAGAATTAATCCGCTAGGGGAGTTTTCTTAGGCAGATACATCGTGGTGGGCGCCCAGGTCCTTCCACGGAAGACACATGTCCTCGGATATTGTGGTCCTCAAACATGTCGGTTTCCTCACGATGTTTTCCTTCCCCGTTAAGCGAGTGCAAATCCACACATAACTTGAAAATATAAGTCATTGGTGTAGGGCCGGATTCCAACCCGGGTGCGTCTGAATGAAAAGCACACACTGGAACCGCTACGCCACACTCGCTTATTCAGCTATACATTCATAAAATGTCACAAAAATTGATACATTTAGTCGATTGTGTACAGAAAAGTCAAAAATGTTTGTTTCAATGTCAAGTGATGCAATAATTTTAAGTCAATTCTTCCTGGTGTGCAGTTGTCGCCTCATTGGCTTACCTCCCCCAGCTTCGTCCATAACTTTCTGTCGACAGAAAGACGGATGCATTAACCAAGGTTAATTCCATCAGTTTTTTACAGTTCATGTTATTACTTACCCCAGCTACGTAGAAAGCAGAAGTAAGTACTGTTTCAGACACACCTGTTGCACAACTCTCACTTTCCTTGAAACCAGCTCTATTTACGATACTAGCTATATTCTGTGGCTTTTACGGACAATATTTTACGGTACGTTATTATGCTTCTCGGAAATTCAATAGGATTTGCTGTATGAAACATAAAATACCACAAGTTAAAGATATACGAAGTTAAATAAAAACAGTGACTTTAGAATGTTTTCGACTGGTTGATGATTAAAATATTTTATTTCATATTTATTTTCTTTTTTTTTATATTAAAAATATAAAAAAAATAATTTATTTATTATTGTAAATAATAAATAATATAAAATAATAATAATAATAATAACCGCAGGGGCGACTTTATGGCGAGTCGTCGGTGAGTGGCGTCACCGCGGACCCCGATTCCCTGGGGGCTAAATGAGACCTCCTGCCTCCCGGCTTGCCTTGATTGGCCGTCCGGGAGTGGAAGACGCAAGAGCTAAGTACCTAAGCTCCAGGGTGGAAGTGTTAAAGGGCATAACGCCGCTAGTACCGCTCAGAGAACGCGCAGCACACCTCTCGACACCCTAAGCCACTCACACCAATGTTGCCCTTCCGGCGTCATCTTAGGCTGCCTTTTGTGGAGGGCCCATTTAGTGAGTGGCAAGTCATCACCCGCTATAATTTTTATGTATGAGGCATAACTGGCGGGTGCCGTTCCTCGTACAATAGACCAGTTTAATTAAGTCAATGAACAACTCAACACAATAGCCTGTAACATTAATACCATGTCTGCAATAGTTGCTTTATATACCTAACATCCTCTATCTGTAATTTTTACTTAATTTTAAGTATAATATTGTAAAAGGCCTCTCAGTGTTGGCTACGGCCCCACTGATGCCTTAAAAATACCGGGCGTAAGTCCCGAGAATCTGTGAAGAATAATAATAATAAAATAATATTATTGTAATTAAATTATTTCAAAGAATTTTATATTTAATTTTATTTTAGTATTGAAATCAATTATACTATATACCTACTAACGTGGTTGATTTTATAGTATAGCGTAACGTTAAATGGGCCTAGCTATAGCCAAACGTGAGCCTATACCGTATTATAAAAAAATGCCATCCTGTTTAGAGCACTAATCTAATGAGCATTGTTTTTCATGATCATCACTAAGTATTAAAAATCTAGATACCTCTAGCATCGTTTAAAACTCTCAACATCTGCATATATTCCCCTTATTAATCTAAGATCTTTCTCTCGTGAATAAGCTTTCAAACTTGGTTTAAAAAATACTGTACAATTGTATTCCCTGTTCTAGTTTTATTCCCTTCTTCTATTTAAAGCAAGTTCTCTATATCCAGGTACTACCTGACGTTGAAGGTAAGCCGCGTTTACTTTTATTAGGAGAGGAGCGAGAAAAAATCTTGTGCAGAAAACAGGAACTGTTGCCTTGGAGTCTTTGTGATATTTCTATGAGCTACTTTTTAAAGAAAATAAACATCACTTTTGTAATAGTCCCTTAATATTTCTATATTCAATACTTTTGCGTTTTTAGCACAAATTATAATATTCAAGGTATGGAAATATTAAATCAATGACAGTTTATTTTCTGGAATGAAAATAATTTCTTACCATAAAATAAACTATTTTAGAGTACAGTTTAGAGACACTAAAATAAATGAAAACATTTAAGAATTTAATAAATCATGTCTTTGATAAATAGTAGACCTATTAATGCTGCTTAATTTTCAGAATGCCTAAATAGTTTTAATGCCAGTTGATTGAAAAGGAATTCGCTTTTAGAAATAATATTGAAATTTCAGTGAAAGATGAAATACCGTAGGAACCTCATTTTAAACATTGACTTAAATATCATTCATAGATTGGATGACTTAAGTTAATTAATTAATAAAAGTTAAGAAACTTTTATTAATTAATTAACTTTAAATAATTAACTTAAGTCATAAATCTCGCAACGAATGATGCAATATTTTTAAAATATGTCATACAAAATTAAGCAATTTAAGACGCTGTCTATTAAGGCTTCACTCCAGTCTAAAATTTATCACCGAAATGGAAACATGATTACTCTGAATAATATATGAAAACGATTGAGTTTAAATTGAAGTTTGTTCGAAACCGTTTCAGAAAAAACATACTAGTAATATTATTATGTTTTATATTCTTAGAACTATAACCAACTTACTTAACTAGAGGAAGGTAAATTGCGACATAATGAAGCACTTGCTTACATAAAAGTGACGTCTAATCCCCAAGTAATAAAGTCGAGAACGGCTCATCACACTTAATCAGATTGCTTTCTCTAAATCTAATCAAGTTTGTTTACGAGCGTACTTGCAAGCTCTCTTGAGTAGTGATGTGCTTGAATGATGTTGAGATACAAGACTCAATCTCAAATTATAAATTTTTTATGTTTATTTTTGCTCCTTCCCAATAAAAAGTTTAGAATAAACATCCCTAGTGCAAGTTGAGCACTTATATAACTCATGATTTTTGAAGCAGTTTTCAGATAGTCTTAAGTGTCTCGCTCATGGCTCAAAGATTGTCATATTGTGTCGTATAATTTAACACGCGTCATTGAGACAGCCAAAAAACACTCAATATGAAAAACCACTACGGTTAGACATGAAAATCAATTGGAATCACACATCACTTGCAAAAATATTGCAAATTTAAAACCCGGTTCAAGAAACAAGCGAGTAGGCCAATGTCTTGAGAAATAGAAACGGTAACATTACTTTGTTTTTGATCTAGGTTTCTTCTAGGCAAGCGTGCCACATCTTAGACTATAGTGGTGCTTAACATCAGGCAGGCTATAGTCAAACGTAAGCCTATTTCATGTAAAAAAAAAAGATCTTTAAAAAACTCCAATCAGTAGGTACGTCACTACAGATGGTACAGTAGGTTACCGTTAAGATAAGCCTTCCATTATAGCATGAATCAAAGTCCCAGCTTCGGTGCATTAGTAAATGTACTGAGAAATGAAACGAGAACTATCTTATAGCATTTCTCAGAAAGACGTTTGTTTCCTTTCTAGATTTTAAAATATTTTCATTAAAACAAGACCAACTTTGTTATTTGGATTATATGATGGATTATAATTTTTTTGAACTATAAAATTATCGGGGAAACTACTAATGAAAAAAAAAAAAAGCTTTACCATGTAATATAATATTAATTCTATTTTCTTATTAAAACATCATCATGATTGTCAATAAAAATGGTTATAAAATTATAATAATAATATCAGGATGACAGTACTGTTTTATACCTTCTCATGGAATTAAATTCAAGGTGACACAAATACAAATGGCCAAACATGTGGACTTACAAATATTCATCATTTCCATTAAATAAACAGATTTATTAAATAGAGAATTTCAATTTGATTCCATAAATATTTTCAAATATCATAAGGAATAATATTTTTCTTTGATATATTTATTTTCTTGTCAAGCATTTACTAGTCACGGTCCCAAATCATTTTAAACGTGTCAATATTTGCTATATACTCATAGGTATATAGAATAGATGCAAAGATATTTTTCTACAAAGATTTTCTATTTTATCTATCTGAAGTGAACATTCTCAGTTTCAATAGAGTTCGTCGCCCTGCCAAGCGTCTGCTTTTCAGCTAAATTCTTTTACATGCAAACTGAAGAATGCAAAACGTTTGTGGTTTCACGCAAAGACAGTTTTATTTTTTGCTCACTTTTTCTAAAGCTTTGAACTTTCAAGCATCTGTGCAGTCTTTGTATTCTTCACACGTTTGAAGTTTAAAAAGATATTATACCAAGAACGCTCATCGTGTAAAAGTGAAAAATTGTGACATAAGAAAATAAAATACAAATCAAGCATTGATAGTTAAGTTTTTTATTTTTATGTACCTTTAGAATGTCGGTTAAATATTCCTTCGTTTTTACATACCTACATTTTGTTAGGGATGATATCATTTTTGTATGAAACATCATTTTTTTTCATTAATTTCTACAAGTAATAGAGAAAAAGTGGTTGTTTTTGATGAACTAAGGCCACCCATGAAAGGTGGAGCGTTAATTTATAATCACAAATAGAAATAAGTCATACACAATCCTATGATGTTACAAAAGGTGCACTGGAATGTAAAGCTATGACTACACAACCACCACATGAAGGCTATAGTCTATACTATTGAGTATAGCTGCGTGAGGGATATTGTTTCCCGTTCCCTTCTGTAGGTGGCTCGGTGATTATCTGCTATTTTTACAGCGGGATTACTAGTGAGTTTGTGTGTACGTGGTTTTTTATAACCTGTCATTGTTTTTAATAGGTGACTTATATTGTACGTTGTCATTGTGTGTTCCTTGATGATGATACGTTATCATGTAAGTTGCAATTTAAACAGAATTGTTATTAAAATAAAACTCCAATGGTTTTCTGAGCTACGTATGTACTAGTTTGATTACGTAGAAAGGCAAGTTATCTGAACTCACATGTTGTGCAAACATTCGAGCGTAAATTTTTTGCTGGAGTTTTGCGCAGATTGTACGTACAAAAAAAAAAGAGAAAAAGCAAAACACTGTTTCCAGAATGCTCTGAAATTTCCAAGTATCCATTCATTCGCATAAAAACTACGAAACACTGCATAAACAGTCTTTGTAAAATTCTCACTACAGTATTTCGAAATAAACTTTTATACACCGTTTCAGGCAATCTATCGTAGATTTTTCACGCCGATTCCTTCTATTTGCTTGTAGTTTTTAGTGACGAACGTTCCTACCGCCTGTCTGTAGGTACTAGGTAAATATGTACTCTTTTCTAGGTAACAAGTTTCATCTAGCTCGTCCCGCTTTCAGCAAAACAGGCAATAGACGGTACACGGGCAATTTCAGAAGTTAAAAGCTTTCTATTTTTTGAAACACGGTGACGTTGACTGTCGCTATAAAGTACAGAGTCATTTTCTTTTTAATATTACTTTTTAACTAAAAAAACGTTACATTAGTAACGTATACGTTGCTAATGTTTGCTGGTATGTATAGCTACACTACTAACATGTGATCAAATTTCCAAATCAATGGAAATAACGTAGGTTTTCTGACAGAAAACCTACGTTGTTTCCATTGATTTGGAAAAAAACAAAACAAATTCATTGTGGCCTTTTTGCCTAACAAGGTGACTATAGAATACAATCAAATCGAAGCCAATTTCAGTCGAAAATCATTAAATTAAACAGCCAAATCTCGCAATTTATTGCATAAATGTCTTATGAGAAACGAATTGAACATTCATATCAAAGTTATTGTTTACATCATCATCATCAGCATGTTATCGCCCACTGCTGAGCATAGGCATCTCTTCTTGTACGCCACTCGTCCCGGTCTTGCCCAGATTGAATCGTACTTCCTGCGGTTATTCTAATGTCGTCAACCCACCGCATTAGTGGGTGACCTCTGTTTCTATGGCCAGTCCTGGGTCTCCAGTCCATTAATCGTTTACATACGTTAAATCATTTTACAGTAACCCAGAACATATTCTAGACAGGTCCCAACTACTCAAACATTGATCGTAAAACTTTTGCTTGCTCCGTTCTGCAAACTGAAATATAATATGCTCGCGTGAAAAGTGCAATGTCGCGTTTTGATAGATTTTTATATTGCAAGAATATAAAAAAGAACTTTATTTGCTTAACTTTAGCATTTTGTGAAAGCGAAGTTTAATTTTACTGTCGCTAAAGTGGAATGACCAGGATTTTATTGTTGTAAAAGTTTGCTTAGTTCAATTTAGCGGAATAATATAGCCAAATAATTTCGTTTGTGAAGTGAGACCTAAAGCCGACCAGAATAATTGCAAATATAACTGAGAACAACAACAACGTTGTAAAAGTTGTGGTTTGTATGTAGATTAAATCTACTAATAAAAAATTAGGCTAAATAGATGAAAGAAAAGAACCAAATAAATTTCACTGCTGCTCTTTGGAACTGATGAACAGTATGTAAGTTTCTAATCTTAATAAAAACTATAATTTATAAATTTTTCGTCAAGTACTAGCTAAATATATTTGTTAATTTGCGTCTACACAAACGTATCTATTAAATAATTCAAAAAAAATAATCAGCATAAAAAAATATCTCTAAGCGTAAACAAAAACCAAATACCACATTAACAATATTAACTCTCGTCTAATTAAAACAAACTAATAGTAGAAGGTATCGAATAGGTTTTAGCCATCCCTTGTAAATGTAGCCACAATATTGTAGCCGGTGTAACTTGAGCTAGCTGATGTTAGGGACCTCTAAACTATATTATACTATACAACGAAAGGTACGAGGTAATTTATGAGATGTAACTAGGGAATCTGGGGACTACAATTTGTTCGTCAAATAAATTTAGTATGAACATTTTAAGAAGCTATTTGCTTTTTAGTTTAAAGACATATTTAATTTTAAAATCGATTTTTATAAACACTGACAAACATTTTATTTATTTATATAGAGGGACCATTTTACCATCGTACGAGTAGAGGTACGGCAAGGAGGCACCGTTATACAGTTGAGGTTCCGAAGACTCGCACCAAGCGTTTTGCTTCGACTTTATCGTGCGTACAGCCAAACTGTGGAACTCCTTGCCCGATCCTATATTCCCCTTGAACTATAATTTGGCGGTCTTCAAGTCAAGAGTAAACCAGTTTCTTCTAGGCTAGCACGCTAGATCGTAGATTATAACGTTGCATAACATCATGCAAGTTGTATTCAAGCGTGAGCCTATCTCATGTAAAAAAAAGGTACGCCAATAGCCAATTTCGGTACGTTTGTAGTCGTTTTAAATATTTGTAATAATTTTTACCTATAGTTTTAAAATAGATTTCAGATATATTTACAACTTATAACAGGCTTAAAGGTAACAAATAAAGGTGTGGGATTCATTTTAAGAAATTGATTAAACTATAAGTCGCTACAACTACAAATAAATCGTGTACCTATACACTTATTTGGCCATTATTTTATCTACTTCCTTCAACATAAATTTATAAAATAAATACAATCTCAAAACCATCATATTTCTACTGAGTAGTTTTACTTAGTATCTGAATTTAGCTTTCCCTCTGGTCTAGGGTTAAAGATCTCGTATTTGTCTCAGATAGCTATAACTCGTGATGAGGTATGCAACCTGGAATAACATCTCTTGTTGGTTAAATAAACGAGCCGTTCTGTAGAAATAAACTGCAGCTGGAGTTAAATACACGATAATAACGTAATAAAGGTTTGTTGTCAAATAAAAGCATGTGGCTGATGTATTGTATTTTTTAGATATTGTTACTTACATAAGTGAAAAAGTAAAAAATAGCTTACATACGTACCTTCCTTTTAAAAATAAGTATGTACATGAGTTTATATTATAAAATACGCCCAGGTATTGTAAAGGCAGATGTTTTCAGTTCTGCTATAGAACATACAACTTGATTCTATAAAATAAAAATAAAAACAGTCAATCGAAATTGACAAGCTCGTTTCTTTTTTCGAAGATGGTTATAACATATTTAAATACAAATGTATTTTAAGAAGAAAGATAGATAAGTAAAATAAGATTAATTAATTAAGTAATTAAGTTTTTCTAAGTGCCCCCTTTTTATTGTAGTTAGAAGTGGTATGTTTAGTTTTCTTCCCTTGTTTTTAGTAAAAAGGGTTTCATTTTAAGCATTTAGAATAAACATTTTTAAAGCAAACTGCAATTTAGCACTCGTGAGGGCATTTCAGAGAGTTCAGCTTACTTGGAGTGGCACTAAAGAGCCCATTTGGCATCGGACTCGCTCCGGAAACACTTATAAGATATACGCGGT
This sequence comes from Macaria liturata, assembly GCA_964023185.1. Lineage (NCBI taxonomy): Eukaryota > Metazoa > Arthropoda > Insecta > Lepidoptera > Geometridae > Macaria > Macaria liturata. The sequence goes on along the minus strand of OZ026824.1, from coordinate 3,528,738 downwards.
ATAGGCTCGAGGGAGAACTACGAGAATCTTAGGGCATCATGGTTTCATAAAGGTCCTTATTAGGTCTTAGGGATTGGAGGTCAGGTATGCCACAGATACATCAGTGTATGGAGCGCTGCATGACGCTGAGGATAGAGAGAGATGGCGGAAAGTCATCAGATATAGGCTCATGGATGGTGGTAGTCACGACCCTCAGATATGAGGAATACGACGCAAGGAGGAGGAGCAGGAGGATGCCACAGATATTGTTTATCATCAGGCGGAATGTGATGACGCGAGGTGTTACTCCGTTTAACCGTTGATAAATAATTTCCGCGACAGGCGCTTGTATGAATTTAAAAAAATATAAACAAGCGCCTGTCTTTCAGTATATTGCGGTATCTGTTGGCTGTCACCAAAATTAAGCACTTATTATTGCAGACAGTCGTTATTTGGGCGGTAGTTAAGCTTACCAAAAACCAGAGGGCATTTATATCTGGGCGCATGCGTTGCCTGTCCAAAATTAAATTAAAGTCACTAACCTCGTCGAGGGCCTTTGGGGCGGTTTAAAATTTCTCGACACCAGAGTTCGCCATACTCATAGTCATAGAGTACGTTTTAAAATCGTGGCAGCATGTAGACATTATATACTCACAAAACTTTAACTGATAAAATAGTTAGAAGATTGACTAGACTTTACTCTAGTAAAAACTCATAGCTAATTCATGTATCTATATTATATCAACCACATTCAGATTCTTTCCATCCATAATATCAATCCAAACTGTAAGAAAATTATTAATTAATTAGGTTATATGTAATTTTAAGATTAAATTGTAAATTGTTTATAACACCTCATATGGAATTACTTTGTATCATTACCACTGGGGAGCATGCACCTCTAAGACACAAGCTATGCTTAGTTTAGAGGTGCAGGCACACATACTAGTATGACTATTAATATTTTGCTGAGACAAGCATTCTTGCTTAGTTCAGAAGAACCGGTTCTATTCATTGCACAAATAAAAATGTACTTTACACATATTTTCTAATATCATATTGTAGGCTACTATTGTATATTTTAAAATGTTGTTTGTGTCAATAAATGATTTTACTATTATTATTTTATTATTATTGTATGTGTGTGTGGTAGCCCCCGGGGTGCGAGTGCCTATTGTTATCAGGGTCAGATTCACATACGGTCGCTCCCCAAGGACGACTGTCGTCACGTGTCTGTGTATACATATATATATATATATATATATATGTAGATATATAATGAAGTATTTATATTTGTGTAGGTATGTGTATCAATATTTACAAAGGTTGAAAGATACAACAAGATGTGGTATGTGTTGAATTATTAGTTGGTTCCAATAAACTGACTGTGCTTTTTATGCAAAAATGTTCCTTTAAAATGATAACCTTTAGATAAACTAATTTAAACATATGTATATACATATTTGACATTTATAAATGGTGACTAGTGACATATACGTAATTTGTTGGGAGAAAGTTAAGTGAAGTGAAGAACTACTCGAGTATTCCTTGATTTGTTTATACCTTCTTGTATAGGAAGGTTACATACTCCTAAGATAATATTACTTGAGTCATAAATAAATAAATATATGATTACGAAACTTATCCCACACACGAAAAGTTTTCACCAAACGAAATATATTTAATTTAATATTACATATGTAAACAGGTCACGTTATTTTAGGCTAGCAAAGGCAACAGAAAAACATCATCAATTTAAATGAACCGTGAAAAACTCACCCACGCGTTACGTTTGCGAAAGGTTTTTGTAAAAACATCCCCCGGGCTAGGGGCTGGACACATGGCAGGTTGGTTCGTTTACCTGTCATTAAACAGGTTTACCGTACGCATTATTTGGTTAAACTGAGTTATCTATAGGTATTTAGGCAGCCTTAGGGCGAATATAACGATAGATAATATAGATAAAGCCACCCAACGTACAATCAATTAGTTTTTAAGTTTGTATGAGTGTTTGGTGTACATTAAAAATATATCTACGTATCTATCTATTGAAGAGGGTTAAAGACTTGGTCTCCGCTAAAACTAAAAAAGTCCGATAAAGTTTGTTTATCAAAAAGCGTGACACCAGGTGGCCACTTTCATTCGTTATAAAGAAGATCTAAAGAAAACAGCTATAGAATTATCTAAATCTATACTAATAATATTATAAAGCTGAAAAGTTTGTTTGTTTGTTTGAACGCGCTAATCTCAGAAACTACTGATACGAATTGAAAAATTATTTTTGTGTTGAATAGACAATTTATCGAGGAAGGCTTGTGGCTATATAACATCACGCTGCAACTAATAGGAGCAAATAAACAATGGAAAATGTGGAAAAAATGGGGAAAATTATTCAACTTTTAGGGCTTCCGTTGCGGGCGCTGCAAAAACGGTTCAATATATCAAAAAAATATGTAGCAAAGAATTATTCCTCTTGAAATAATCTAACAAAATGTCCACAACAGTATATGTCTATCTTTTAAGATTAACTCACTAGAACCGTTTTTATGATAATAACTATTCCACGCGGACGAAGTCGCTTGCACATGCTAGCATGATTAACTCAACGACGCACTGTTCTATAGATAGGGTTGTAAGCAGTAGACATGTTAAAGTAACAGTATTAGATTTATTTCACAACAAATCCGTCCAAAGATTTCTTGGCACCAACTGGATGGCATCAAATCCGAAGAAAAATGTTGGACATACTTTCAGCTACTTCTGAATAAGTTTCCTTTTACTACGTGTCCTGAAGGGAAAAGTTTGTGATTTTTCATCTGTTTATTTATATTTATTTTGTTCAATTTGTCTCTTGGCCCGACGTGCAGTGTGTTGGTGCCAAATCTGGACTGGGCCGAGCCAGTAACGTGGCTCACGAATAGGCTGAAATGTTAGGCTTATTAACTTATTGAATGAATTTAGGTTAAATGTACACATACTCTTTTTTAGTTTAGTGTATGTATATTGTTTATTTTTTTCTTTTAATAAAGTAGTTGGTTTTAAAATAGTCACTATTACAAAATAAAAATATCTTTTTAATGTTACTTTTTTGTAATATCAGAAATTTAAATCGTTTATAAACTTTATAACAGTCAAGACTTCAAGCATACTAGCATTGTTGATGACTTATATAAGTAGTACGCTTAATAAGTACCCGAATTATCTGGCAAACAGATTTGTTCACATTACAACACTTAAAATAGTGCTACCTTTTGGTGGTTTATTCATTCTTCTTCTTATCGAATGAGAGTGGCCGACTCTGGTGTCGAGGGTTATTCAAGCTGCCCTAAGGGCCTCTGACATGGCTCAACAACTGCCGTACTATGGCATATTTTATTATGCATACTTGTAATGTATGTATGTATACCTACCTATAATAATTCCCTTATTTTCACGCGCCATCTATAAAGTATAAAATCTGCTCGATAGTTTTATACCTCGCATTGGCCGGGGTTCTTTAATACTCGCCAGTATGGCTCGAATGGCCAATAAATTAAGATTATGACTCCACGGGCCTACGGTAATTACCGATTTAAAATTCAAGAGATAGTTCATGTTAATCTTTGTTATGGCTTTATTTTAAAATAAGCTAAACCTGCCATATTGAGATAGTCAATATATGAAGTGCATAGAAAATATGGTCGAGAGTTAATTTATTTAATTGTATTAAATTTTAGACAACACAATGATATGTGAGTGACAAGGTTATTTTATGAAAGGTCGCATAACTATGCGACCTTTCATAAAATAATCTTGTCACTTGGGATTAGGGAACAAAATATAGGTGATTTAACTAAATCACCTATATTTTGTTTCCTAATCCCTAAAGTACCTATGCAAATAGTTAAACTTTTATAATACTATACTAATATTCTTATAACTTCTCTCGGTATAAATACGAATCGAGCAGAAATAGAAGCATAGTCTACTAAGTCCCGATTTAATCCAATTTACCAGAAATCTCGATTCAGAGAACTCTCAGATTGATCTTTGCGTATTATCTGAGGCCAAACTATCCGGTCAATGTATCTGGCTCTAGATTTATCTTTTAGTCCAACAAACAGATACAGTAAATTGTTTTTGTTTTCTATGTGTTTATGTTATTGTATTTGTTTTTTAATGCCTACGCTTTGAGGCAATACTTAATTTATGATATTAAAGAAATGTATCCCAGATTTGTTTAACTTTTTGTTATTGTATATTATGTGACAAATTATTAAAAACTAGTGGACGCCCGCGGCTTCGCTCGCATTATTTTTAGATAAAATGTCACATCTAAGACCTCATACTACCTACATATTAAAAATCATGGCGATGCGTTCAGCCGTTCTTTCACTATGAGCGTTTATATAATCAGACAAACAGACAAAAATTCTAAAACTGCTTAATCGTGTTCTGTTATGGATTTAAAGTATACCCAAACATTTTTTTCCCAAATATCTGTATGTTCAGGTGTTTGACCTTCTTTAGCTTTACTATATGCATATATTATTTTACAATTATTTTATGCACTGATTCATCACCAACCTCTAAAAAAACCTAAAACCTCGTTTGCCTGTATAATTCAGCAATACTTGTAATCCAAATAACGATAGGATAACAATATATTTTAACGTTTTATTGTAAGCAACTTCCTAGTTAGTTACATCAATGAACGTTAAAATTGGTTTAGTAACTTTCGCTCAGATATTTAATGCAATAGCCGTTTAAAATTCATAGAGTGCTATCAGTGCAGTGGATGGCAGCCAAAGAGTGGATGAGTATTGTGCCAATCTAGCCGGCTTTTTAGTCGAGTTTTAGTCAGTTGTAGCCATAGACAAGTCACCCGGACACAGACCTATTGACAAATGACAAAAGAACTAAATAAGCTTACGCTTGTATCATGGGTACTAGGTAACGGATATAATACATATATACTTTACTTTCGTAAATACACACTTATAGAAATACATAGAAACGACCAGACTCAACACAATAAAGAACAAATTTTAAAATTCGCGATGCGTTATGTTATGCGGGAATCGAACCCGCACCCCTAGATTAGAAGGCAGAGCCACTACCAACTAAGCTAACAGGCCAGTCATACAGGATAAGCCAAACATACTTTTTCTGACTAAGAGACTTTTAGCAGTGTTTGCATTTTTTGCACTTACTTCTTCTGGCCAATTTAAAAAGAAACAATGCGAACTTGTTCAAATTAACTTTATAGTAGTTTTTTGGTAATTTTAGAAACATATTCGTAAATGTAATGTATATGACATATTTTGCATATGGCTTTGTATTGCATAATATTTTTTACGTTTCACTAGTTTGTGTCGAACTGATGTATATGTATCGAATTTTTACACAATAAGATGTCTATAGTAACATAGTCACTTGCTGCGGATTTTAGCTTTTATTAGCGGGAATGGAGTTAAATTGAATTTGTTTGCAGGAAACTGTGATATTTTCCACTTTTATGGGCGACGCTCTGTAAAAGTAATGTAATTTTTATGCTGCAATGAACATTTAATGCATTTCGTTAAACTGTTATAGTTTTTTAGAAGTTTGTCGTCAGGGTGTGAAATATTTTTTCTGGTAGATGTAAATAGTATTACGTATGGATTTTTTATGAAGTGAATAAAATTGTTCAATCTAGCTAAGAAAATATTCTGTTTATTCTGTTACATTTCCTCGTCAAGTAAATTAATAACCTTGTTATTTTTCTTAGAAACGTAAAAATGTTTATTAATGCATAGTACATACCTACTTCCTCCTAAAATCATCATATCGGATATGACTTTGTAGCTCAAAATATTAATGCATTCAACCATATACATTTCTTGTTAAAAAGATATAGATGGCTGGAAGGGATCAAAAGACTCCTTCAACTGTGCTAAACTCGAGCCTTCTAAGGGTGTTGCTAACCAGTGTCTAAAAACCTCTAAATATTAATGTAGCCTTAGAAAGGACAGCTCAGATTATAATGGCTAAATCGATAAAGCAACCAACTTACCTAGAGCTGTGCGGTAATGGTTCGTTAATGCAGTGACGGGTCTTTAGACAGTGGATAGATTTATGAAGCCCATCGGACACGATTCCGCACTACAGCTCAACGCATGGCCTCGAGTTAATGAAATGCAGCTTTTTACTAAAGCAGAGAAGCGAGTGGTTTTAAAATATAGATCTGTAATATTAATTTATTGAATTTTAAACTTGTAGGTCCCGGATGTTTGTTATATATAGTACTGCTGTTGTAGCCATGTCAGAGGCTCTGAAGGCGGTCTGAAAACTCTAATACCATAGCTGGCCTCTCTCATACGAACTTACTTTAATTAGTGTACGTTTCATTTAAAAAGTTTACATTAAATAAATTAAAAATAAATAAAATGTTCCTGGACATTGCACACAACGCCATCTAGCCCCACAATAAGCAAACGTTTGTGTCGTGGGTACTAAATAACGGATATAATACTCATATACTTTTTGTAAATACATACTTATTATATATAGAAACGGCCAGACTCGACACAAGTAATTATAAATTTTAGTATTCATCATTACTTGTCTCATGCGGGAATCGAACCCGCAACCCCTAGATTAGAAGGCAGAGTCACTACCAACTAAGCTAACAGAGCAGTCAATTAGACGACTTAACTTAGACAGGCTCTGGACCTTACTGTATAATTCGCTGGAAAGGACGTCTACTCAACAGTAGGTTAGATACAAGCTGAAATAATGATGATGAATTCAAAAGTGGATTAAAACTGTGACTTGTATAGGCTAGTCAGTCTACTACGAATCGAAACACCAAAATGATAACCCAAAGGCATCTAAATAGCTTCGTGCATATTATATTACGAATATTATACCCGAGTTGAAACGTTTCCACGTTTTCCGAATATCGTATTATATTTGTTAGGGAAACAGATGAAAAACTTGAAACCCGCTGAGTTTGGCTAAAGTTCTTGTGCAAGTGGTAAGCTCCTGAAAGCGGCTCTCGGGAGCTTATCTATGGAACAGCTTCGGAAGCTTTGAAACTAAACGGCTTGGGTATTTGTGGAATTGTGTATATTTCTACCTTTACATAATAAGTGATATATTCAGAATAGTAGTGTTTTAGAACTTTTTAAAGGTTTTTAAAATATTTTTATTATCATCAGTCAATAATCAGTCAGTCGTGACCACTTAGTTATCTGAAGTGACGCCTGTTTTTTAACGTTAGGTATAGATTCTTACTCGTAGATTTAGCGCCCGTAGCTCAGCTAGCGAAGGCAATCACTTGCGATTACCAATGTTAAGTAAAGGTCGACGCGGTCAGTCCTTGGATGGGTGACCGAATATTCCGTGGATCGGATGACACGTTATATTGTAGTTCCCGGCTGTTTATCTAGTACGGCAGTCGTAAAGCCATGTCAGAGGCCCTAGGGCGGCTTGATAAACTCTCGACACCAGAGTTGGCCACTCTCATTCGATAAGAAGAAGATTTACAATTATATATAATTTGCATATTATATGATAACACCATGCGCGTTTCCTATTTGATAAAGAAAAACAGTTCACATACTGTTCACTGATGATCGGGATAATAGCATACCATAAATTTTAGGTATCTAATCGAGGTCAAGATCCGATTTGTATGAATAAAAATATTATGAGTTTGTTTCTTTGACTTGAAACTAGTACTTGTTATTACAAAATTGGTTTTATTGTTACTTTGTCAGTGAGACTAATTCTAAGAATTTTGATTTACGGTTATGGAACGAAACCTCCACACGCAGAATTATTAGTAATATTCGACTAGCAACGCCTCGCAACGTTACCTGCTAATCCGGTATAAAAGTAGGGTAAAAATTATTTAAAATTTAGTCACGTTTAACTCCTTGCCAAATTTTATTTAAATCATTTAAACATTGATTCGGGAATAACTACGCCAAAACTAGGTTCACTGTATGGGAAATATGCGAATTATTATTAGTTAGCATCTATAAATTGTGTAATATAACCTGTATGTTTCTGTTTGTGAACTAATAATAAATAAAAATAACATGTAACTTACCAAAAAACTCGTGCCTTTATATTATGTTACTGTGATGTGATATTCCATACAACATTTTTAGGTAACATAAACATAAACTCCAACAGCTTTCTTTACGTCAAGGTGTTGTTTCAATCTTATAAACATCTAAAATCTAGGTCACTTATTACCCAGCAACTATCGTACATAGCTTTTACCTAGCCTTTTCTTTGATGTGATCAATCTGTATTTTTATGGGACAAGACGTTAAATTTTATTAATAGGCTTTGATCTAATAGTATGGGATGTCGTAAACCACGATTACATTTGGGAAGATTCCTTCTTGTACATTACTACATTATATGATGATTATCGTAAATTACTAAAAGTATAGTTATTTTTGTCAACCAAAATTATGGTTTGATATAACAATAATTTCAGACAATTTAGGTGATATTTTATACTGGGTTATAGGCTTCAGTACGTCAATAGCAATAACTTTTGTTCTAAGACTTTTGGAAATTCGCGAATAAAATAGTTTAAATCTTCATTTGACTGGCCTGTTAGCTTAGTTGTTAGTGGTTCTGCTTTCTAATCTAGGGTCACGGGTTTGATTCCGAAGTAAATATAAATTGCAAATTTACAATTAAGCCCTTGGGCTGAGTCTGGTCGTAAAATAAAATTCTATATATAATAAGTATGTATTTACAAAAGAAAAGTATATAAGTATTATATCCGTTATCTAGTACCCACAACATAAGTGTTTGCTTATTGTGGGGCTAGATGGCGCTGTTTGCAATAATTTGATCAAGAGACAAGGCAATTGTTTGATCAAGAGACCACTTTTTGTATGAATCAGCTAATTTTTTACCATCTCTTTCCACCCTTAAAAGCTCATTTGTTAGTTTCCAGTACCCTTGTATAGTTTCAGTTTCTTATACATTCAAAACATTGACTACTTGATAAATGAATAGTCATAAAAAACAAAGATAGGGAAATTGAAGTTCTTCGAAGCAAGAGGTAATATTTACAGAGAAAACTAACGTAGCAGAGAAAATGGAATGAATTTAAAATGTTTGTTCAATTGGAAAAAGCATTTTGTGTTCAACAACGGAAACTATTGCAGTTTCCGATATAATAGAGGTATAAGTTCAGGGTAGTTACTACAAGACACCTAACATTATGGCTTACGTAATGTTGACCAAGTGATTGGTAGTCAAATTCAATTTGACAAAAAATATTTTTTTTTAATCCATTAATTTCACAACAAATTCTTACATAGACGTAAGTGTTTACTGTAATGAATAAAATCTTTAATAACCTTGTAAGTCATTTTTTTTATATAAAACTAAGGTAACAGTTACAACAACACAACTTACCACACTTTAAATTTAATATTATAAATATCTTAGGTGTTATGTTTTCAAAAAAAAATTAAATTTACAGTTGATTCATGGTTCCGTTGCAAAAATATTTAATGGCTTACGTTTTTTTTTAAACTAAAACCTGCCTGATGTTAAGCATTGTCTAGCTTTTACGGAATTTCATATCTATAAATCTGCGTCACACATTCACCTACTTACCATAATCATTATAACCTTCAGTAAGTATTTTTTTATTTAACCACAACAGTTGGCCTATAAATTTCTAAATACCCCGAGGGTTGAGCCATAAGTGTATACACAAACGTAGTAAAATATTCAATTTGATAAACAACGACGTAAGCGGGTTTTGTTTAATAGGCTTGAGGGGCTACAATGAAACTTATGAACACTTTTTAATTATAATCCTTAATCAAAGGCTGATTAGTTGAACCTTCTTTTGTTTTTCTGATATCCCGACTTCAGTTTCTTTCTCATACTTGCATATTTTAAATCAAGTGAACAAATAAAACACAAAAAAACATGTTCTTGTGAATAAATGATATAAGTTTATTTTTTAAATTAATTGCTATTCTTATTCTCTCATTCCAATTACATGGCTGTTAATGTTACGCTTTCGCTTATTTACAGTACTTTAGTACTAAGTTAGTCGTTACTTGTACAAAAAAAAAAATGCAAAATTAATAATAATGTGAGAAGTGGCATTTACAGTTTTAGAATAATTCATGACATGGATTTGAACTTTGGAAGTTCATTTTTCTTAACTTAAAGAAATCCTTAAAAGCAAAACTTAATTTGATCCATTTGAGGGTTCATAGGAAACATGAAGTAAAATTGTTATGTTTTATAAAACTCTTAGTAACTTCCTTGTGAACAAGTAAGTATGTTTTGTTGGCTCATATGAAAATAATTAATCTTGGAACTGAATTGTATTGTTGCAGCTGTTTTTTACTTTAGCTTTTATGGTATCGTATGAAAATATAAAATAACATCGAGTAAAAGCCGGTAAAGAGTTACTATGCAGTATCTGCTATTTTAAATATTACAAAATCAAAATGAGATGAACATTTCTGAGCATCAACGAACCAGCTTAAAAAAATCATATGTAATAGTCGAGACCTTATTTTTTTATAGAAGCTACTTTAAATCCCGGAATTACAGCAAACATATCAAAGAGTATTCTGTAACCTGTAAAATGGCTTTATAAACAGATGAAGATTACGATTATAAAGTATCACTAGTTAATACATATTTCAATTGACATAAGTAATTCAAGTTACCAAACAAAGGCACATAGTTTGTGCTGTTAGGCTGAAATTATAGTGGTAAGTGTTGTGCTAATTCGTCTCATTTAAACCGCAATCAATAGGCGTTACGTCGCTTGTAAACGTACGCTGAAATAAGGGTAGGTGGGAATTAATTCCCTGGGTGTAAATTAGTTGTACCGAACGTTATATCGATGTATGCTTTATTCATTTACATTTGCAGTTTCTTTATAAAATAAGTAACAATATGAACATTGTAGTGTACTTGTACTACCTTATAAGTTGACCAAACATATTGAAATAGCGGTAGTGCAATTCTATTATCCTGTTAACTTAACTAAATAAGTTATTAACGTAATCGACACGACGTTATAGAAGCCAGGGCTCAGAATACCTAAGTTTTAATAGTATTGTGGATTAAACAGAAACATCATTTTCATACTTGACAAATAAAATGACAATACCACAAAATATATAGGTTTGACAATCAGAAACTTAACTCTTCGTTTGCACTATTCTTTTTGGTTGTAGAGACTAGATAGTAAAATACTACGTACATATCTGCTCTTTGCTTAGTTTAGATAGATAGATAAAACTCTTTATTGTAACACACATTGAAAAAAAAAGACAAACAGAAACACAAAAGACTTCAAAAATAGTGCCACAACTGGCGGCCTTATCGCTAATAGCGATTTCTTCCAGGCAACCGTAGGATGGACAGGAGTCGAAAGAAAAATAAAGGATTTAGATGTACTAGATATTTATACTAGTTCAGAACCTACACTGAATAGTTTTAGCCCTAAAGCCAACTTGAAGCCCGTCCTGTCTCGAAGCAAATCCTGGGCTGTCTCAACTATGATTACTTTGGAATTGGATCAAATGCCAAGACGTAGAACAACATTGTCCGGATAAACAGTTTGAGGAACTCGATTTGCATGAATGTGTGGAAATAGAATGAATTGTAGTTTATTGGATAAAATTTACGTAAACAACGGATCTCAAACGACATCTCTTTATATTTTATATTTATCAAAAAATGTGTACGAAAGAATTATTCCTCTTGAAATGATCTAACAAAATGTCCGCAACAGTATATGTCTATCTTTTGAGGTTAACTCACTAGAACCGTTTTTATGGTAATAACTATTCCACGCGGACGAAGTCGCGCACACCAGCTAGTAACCTAATAAAAATAGCTAAATTATTTACAATATTTTCATACCTAATAACTTTTGTTATGTTGACGTGCATTACTGAGTTTAATGAATAAATTAACTTTGAACTTTAAATTCATTTCCAACTCGTTGTGCAAGTGGGTATTAGACTTATATTTTACTAGATTTTACTAGATCATCTCACTTGAACAACATGTATCATAACTTTTAGGTACAACATTGTCTATGTTATTTAAATGCACCAAAACTTGACAAAAATGCAGTCAAGTTTTGGTCTTTTATCCATGGAGTACACATTTTGTACGCTTCAGCCAAAATGTAGTCTATCGATTTTTGTGTTTCAAACACATCCTATTAATGTAATGATAAAAAAATATTGACCCATATGATTGTCGAAGCCGGCGCAATTTTCAGAACAAAACAACATAAAGGTGTGTTAAATAAGCCCCCAACAAAAAAAGAGAAAACATGCGGTCAACAATGTACTGAGTTTTGTACGGTTTGTAAACGATTCATTATTAACCCCTGGGATCGTGTCGAGACAAACAGATGCGCTAATTTGCATATTCATGAGAAGTAAAGGCCGGCTGTTGTTAGCCTCTTGGGTTTCCACGGTACACTAGCAATTAATGGCTATTATTGGCTTACTAGCAGTGCCCAGCGGTGTTACTCGCGTTAATCCGGGATAAAAGTGTAGCTAATGAGTTATAATCCAGAGCTAACTAACTTCTAAGCATTCACTCGTGTATAAAACACCAACATTTACAATAGAACAAGAAAAATGTTATTGTGCATGGGAAAATAAATTTACTTAAAAACTTATTTACAAAATCGAATGGTAATACAAACAACATTCTCAGAAAAAAGTATAACGATAATGTATGTAAATAATATTCTAAATGAATGCTATGGATATTGTAATAGGCATCTCCGGTTCTTTAAAATATTAATTATCAGTTAAAAAGTTAAATTTCTGACGAGATTAAACTACCTCAAGAAACATCAAGAAAATTCTCAAAGCATTTAATTACCTGTTTTTGACGTTTCGTTGCTAATCTTTTCCTCAATAAAAGCTTTGTGTAAATCAAAATATTTAATCTGTAGACATATTTTTCTGGTTTTTACAGGTCTTCAAAATGTTTTCATTTACCGCAAATCCAACGTAGCGCGACGGACCATCGTGATTTTGGTATCCACTAATAACATTTGTAAATTAGGTATTTCTGAGATATTTATTTAGCATTGTTTATATTAGACTGGAATTATAACGATAAACGTGTTAATTAGGAACAAAAGCGTTGGGCATTAAATTGCGGGAAGCCGATTTTATGCACGAATAAACTCAGGGACGCTGAAATCGTACGCTGTCAACATAAATATAAGTGAAAGACTGTATGTTGGTCTGTTTCATCCATTTTAATGCCTTGAATGGAACGTAACGGACAATATGTATACGAGACTTACACTTTTATAAAACACTTATTTTTATTAGTATTTTATGTTTTCTTATTTCTTTATATTACTTACTTATACGATTCATTTTTTTCAAAGCTCATATAAATAAAATATTTGTTTAGTCAAACCCATTTTGCATTTTTCTTCGGTACAATATTGTTAATTTCCATCGGGACCCAGCAGTAAATTTAGCCAATTATTTCGCTAAATATCTAAATGGCAAAAGGTTTGCTGCTAAATCATAAAATCAGTATTTTAATCAGAAACTTGGACCTTCTCATTGCTCTTAAAGCTTTAAATCGAATCAATTACTTGAGGTACTCTTTTGTTTTAAGAATTTATTTGAAAGTACAGTCAATTACACATTTATTGCGAGTGAAAATAATACGAACAATTTATAATCAAAACGTCTAAAAAAAAACAACTTGGACCTTTTCATTGCTCTTAAAGCTTTAAATCGAATCAATTACTTGAGGTACTCTTTTGTTTTAAGAGTTTATTTGAAAGTACAGTCAATTACACATTTATTGCGAGTGAAAATAATACGAACAATTTATAATCAAAACGTCTAAAAAAAAACAACTTGGACCTTTTCATTGCTCTTAAAGCTTTAAATCGAATCAATTACTTGAGGTACTCTTTTGTTTTAAGAGTTTATTTGAAAGTACAGTCAATTACACATTTATTGCGAGTGAAAAGAATACGAACAATTTATAATCAAAACGTCTAAAAAAAACCTGAGTTGTCAAAGCTGCCGTACTAAACAAATCATGTAATAAATAATTTAGTGAAGGTATTCATTTGAAGTTTGCAATATTTAGGACATGTTTTTAAGGATAAGTTTTTCAAATATTTATAAAAGATTCGGATACTTCAGCCTGGCAAGTAAGCAAGGGTCGGGGCCAGTGTCACTCTATCCACGTTAATTGCTTTTTGCCCTGAGCAGTTACTATGCATAAGATAGAAAAAATATTGTACTGGCAACATTGTTACAGCTTTTTTTTTATTTAAAGGCGTGGACAAGTAAAACTCCTTTAATCAATTGCGCGCAATAAATTAGAATACCTAGATAATGACAATATATTCTTGCTAGTTTATTAGTTAATTGCTGTTTATTAGTTAAAAAAGTAGTAGGCAATGTATTCCAGGAAAAAACTTGTAATTTATATGAATGTAAATAGGTCGTTCTACAGTTTTCTGTAAAGTATGGAGACACATAAAGAGAAGTTTTACATCGGACATACATTAACTTATGATTCTGTGTATTTTAACAAGTTCGCGTTGCAATGTGCCAGTAATCAACTGTCAAGAGTTATCAAACCATCCAAGAGGATAAGGAAAGAAGAAGAGATTTTGTTACATTCCATGTAAAAGGCTGGCTCGCTGTCACACCTCCAGGCTAATTGCGAAGGAATTCCGCGTCTGCCCAATAAAATAAATGACGATGAAAGAAAACTTTGCAAATGAAGCTTCAAAAGTAAAAGTAGACAATTTGGCTGAAAGCTTCGATGTGACTATTGGAGGAGTGAAAGAATAGCTAAAATACTAGAAATTATAACAAGTGACGAGTTCAAATTATGGAATTCATTTTATCGCTATAAAATTGTACAAAAACAATATTGTCAAATTATTGAATTAAGCTATGCTATGACAGTTCTTTTTTAAACATTTATGAAGATTTCTTACAAGAAGTACGGAAGATTTCTTGAAATCTCTAGATTTTTTTATACCTTAGTAGGTTAGACAAGTACAACTGTTTGGTGATTGATTTTAGACGTAAACTAAGAGTTTACTTCAAGTATACCTATTTGCCGTGAAAATGTTTGATCTGTCAGTAAATAGTAAATGTAGACCGCTTTATAGCTTTTCTTGGAATGTGGGATCTGTTGTGTATTTTTTTTTTTTTTTTTTTTTACGTGGGATAGGTTTACGTTTGACTACAGCCTGCCTGATGTTAAACATTGCTGCAGCCTAGGGTGTAACACGTTTACCTAGAAGATACCTATTAACTCTAGATTTATAAACCGGTTTTGGAGGTTTGTTATTGTAGTTACTAGTATTATGATGTGTGTTGTTGTACGTACCAGTAGTATAGATATAACTAAGTATTTAGAAATTTTAGTAAGAGTAAATCGATTTTTTTTTGGTTTCTATGGAACGACTATGATTTTTTTAAATACATAATGTACTGAAAGAAATTATAGTAGTTCCAAACTAACCAAGTCAAATTACGTTTGAGTACGAAAAAGTACTAACATTCATAAAAACGTATTTTTACGAATTATAGGTTTGCGTTCGACTACAGAACGTAATTTGAAGTCAAAAATAAAACCCTTTTAAAGTTTTCTTAGAAACCCGCTTATAATAATTTCTCTTTTTCTATCATATAATTAATGGTTAAACGAACTTACCTTAAGTGAAGTTCGACCATAATTATATGAGACGACGTTACATGCGAAGAGATTTCTTTATTAACTATGTAGTCTCACTTCTGTATGTACTAGGCGTCACACTTTTTAAAGCTGTGATAATAAAAACACAAAAAAAATCTTTTGAACGTTTCGCCTAATCACGTTACGCCTCTAGACTAATTCGTTATCAACCGCGCTCTAATGACGGAGTATATCGCCGCAATGTACATTGAATATAGGAAATGTATGCCACTCAAATAAATAATTGTTTATTTGCTATAAAGTAGTAACACTAAACTAACACAGTCATTGTACGTAATCGCGTTAAGCCACTAGACTAACTCTTTATCAATCGAGCTTTATTCAACGCCCAATATATACATTTATTGTATGTTGGTATTGTATTCCACTAAACTGAACATTTGCTAATTTCCTATGAAGCAGTACAATTTTAAAGTCATTGTACATAATCACGTTATGCCACTAGACTAGTTTGTTATCAACCGTGCTCAAATAAATATGAATAAAAAAAAACCGTTATAGGTTAGAAAATCTAGTTCTCTTTACATTGAATAAACTGTAGAACAATGTACGTAAGAAAATGGTAATAAATAAATTCATATTTTGTTGTATTGTATTTGTAACAAAAACAACAAATATGTCGGTACATCGAAAAAAGATCGTTACAGAAACATTGCTAGAAAAGTCATGTTTCCGATCTACATGACAAAAATGTGGGTATTTCGAAAAAGATCGCTTTATCATTAGTTGAAAAAAAAATCTATATTTACGATCTATTCGGTATAGTTTTATAAAATATATAAGATTATACCAAGAAAATTAAAATCGATAATGAATAAATGCAGTAAGATTGCTTTGGTAAGTTAGTAGTTGCACTAACCTTTATCCTTTGAGCTGGTTGATGAATTGCTTAGTTTTTGTACCAAACGTCGAATTTTTGACGTTATTTTAAAACTCCAATGCTCCTTTTCACTTTTCTAAGCTAATTTACCACTTGAACACATGAAATAAACACTTTTTTCCACGAAAAATTCAAATAGTAAAATTTAATGGAATTTATGATTTTGCGACGGCCGCACACAAGAAAAGAATAAGGTTTGACAGGAGGACGGCGCCACAGGCGCTGCATTGACAGTGACATTAGTTCAAAAGTATTTATTTGTGTTTTTATTTTCACAGCTATAAAAAGTGTGACGCCTAGTACATACAGAAGTGAGACTACATAGTAAATCAAGAAATCTCGAGCATGTAACGTCGTCGTAGTATAATAACTGATATTTTTATGCATGAGAGATACACGTTGAAAATCTCATACATACAAATGGTCAGAGTCACGGGCAGAGTGCGAAAGATTGCAATTTTCATTAGCCAGTGCGCTTGCCGGTGCCAAGTGACAGATTGCCTATGTCCTTCATAGATTAGGAGGTACGGGGCAATATTATTACACGTGAATTAAACATATTAATTAAATTTATTAATTATATTAAAAAACCATTTATTTTACTTTAATAATTTATTTATTATATTTTATTTACTTCAATAATTAAATGAAACTTGTGCGAATACACAAAGTAATCTTTAAAATCGAGATTTTGTAAATTTTGTTACTCTATACATATGTATATGGGTGTAGAGTTACAAAATTATTTAAATATATATAAAGGCTCTAAGATGGTTTTTAGCTTATACTTTATAGTAAATTCCTAAATGATTGACGCTTTTTTTCACACAACAGATATTTCCCACTACGTACACAAGAGACGTTGAGGAAGATGAAGAATGTCAATAATGGAATGTAATGCATTTTACTATAAAATGTGGTATACTAACACTAAGGTAAGGTTGTCTGTTAACTTATTTTTAAACTTTCCTTCTCACTAATCATTTCAACTATCTACATTTTTTTTGCTTGATTTGCGAAATAATATCATCATCATTTTGCAATCATCCATCTACCATTTATTTGTTCCAGTGTCTTGACATTCCCAGGTCTCTTCGCCTAAAGTCAGAGCGCTGACACGCCAATTTGTCACGCCCTTCCCTCGGCGCAGTATTTTCCTGGTCAGATATTAATGGTAGCTCGGCTTTTTTCACACCAAATCAACTGAATTTCAAGTTTCTGTGATAAATTAGCTGAGAATCTGGGTTAAATTCTGTGAGAACGGATGAAAAGAACTAAATAATTTGTTTAAAGTAAAACTTTTGTCGGTTCATTAATCAAAACTTACTCGTATCTATATGGCATGCGAAATTTACTGCAATCAAACATGATTAAGAAGACTATTCCATAATATAAAGGTCTTGGATTTCGCTTGTATGTTGTATGTATTCCGAAAAATCTATTAAAATAATAAAGCTGAGGAGGGTCGAAAAAAAAAATTGTTTGGAGATACTTCGAATTGATAGCAGAACATGTTCCAACAATTTCTAGAAACTTTGTCTGTTAGTCTCTTTCTCTGTGTCTCTGTTTATTTAACCGCTCATCACGCAAAAGCGGATCAAGGGATCATCATGATTTTTGGTATGTAGGTAGTATGAGGTGTAAGGAGTGTCATAGGCTACTTTTATACTGAAATAATGTGAGCGAAGCCGTAGGTGTCCACTAGTCATGAATAAATCATAAGTAGCAAATAACAACATCCATTTACAAATTACTATTGCTATAATCATCGTCATCATCATCATGTCAGCCTGTGTTTACCCACTGCTGAGTATAGGCCTCCTCTCCAACGTGCCACATAGTACGGTCTCCAGCCTGTCTGATCCATCTCCTACCTATTGCTATAACACTAGTAAAATATTTGTGTTTTTCTAAAATAACTTACAAAATAATCTATACTAATATTATAAAGCTGAAGAGTTTGTTTGTTTGTTTATTTGAACGCGGTAATCTCAGGAACTACTGGTGCGAATTGAAAAATTATTTTTGTGTTGGATAGACCATTTATCGAGGAAGGCTTTAGGCTATATAACATCACGCTGCAACTAATAGGAGCGAAGACACAATGAAAAATGTGGGAAAAACGGGGAAAATTATTCATCTCTGAGGGCTTCCGTTGCGTGCGCTGCGAAAACGGTTGAAGATATCAAGAAATATGTATAAAAGAATTATTTTTCTTTAAATGATCTAACTAAATGTCTCCGACAGTATATGTCTATCTTTTAAGGTTAACTCACTAGAACCGTTTTTATGGTAATAACTATTCCACGCGGACGAAGTCGCGCGCACCAGCTAGTGGCGATATATACCCCAAAGCATGGTCTGGCAGTTACAGGAGTCGTTTGTCTCAAGAGACACTGTTGACCCCTTTACAACTTCCTAGGAATATGACACACAACATAGTTTCATGCCAGTTTGTATAAAATGAAGATATATATTCAAAAGACAATGTTCCCAGAAATGTTGGTATTCTAATCAAACTTGATTTGTATAGAAAATAAGAATTTTGGCAATATTTTGGTCAACCATTTAAGGGTCTATTTTAAACTACGTTGCAAACAGTTAAGTAAGCCCAATTAGGCTATGTTACAGAATTATCAACAGCTTATTATATAAAATGATTACAATTCAGGGGTCTTCAAATCTAGAGTTAATAAGTATCTTCTAGGTAAGCATGTAACACACTAGGCTGCAGCAATGCTTAACATCAGGCAGGCTGTAGTCAAACGTAAACCTATCCCACGTGAAAAATACTTACAGTAAAGGAAAAAATGTTTTCCCTGTTCATATTTTATCGACGCTCAGACAGAATTTATTGAAATATCTTGGATTCAAGGCAAGTCATGCATTTCCTGTAACAATCGACTGCCGGTGACATTGTTAAAAATAGCTTTTAAAATCTGCTCCGGCGACATATTTTACAGAAACATTTCAAATAAAATTTTTACTTGAGGAAAACAGGGAAAATTAAAATATCAACGAGAGCCTTTGAAAAATCTCATATTCGAAATGGAGTTATTAAAAAGCCTTAAAGCTTTATTTTGCCATAAATGTTATTCAACAAAATAGGCTTTGTGGAGCTTTTAAACTTTGTTGGAGTGTGTAGTAGTAATTTAATGTAACTTTAAGTTTGTGATGGCCTGATTATATATCCCAATATTTTTGGTGTTTTAAACGTAACATGTATTAAATTAATACAATGACATACATATGTACTTTGACATTAATTTTTATTATTCCCAAAAATAAGGGCCAAATAAATGAAATACCCAAATAAAGTAATTATTAATTAACATTTCTATATCAAAGAGTTTGAACTGTCACCACGCTAAGTCCTTATAAATTAACAAGGCTTGCTTTTAGGTCTTAACTTGACAGAATAACTTAGCCTAGAAACGCTTGTTTACTAAATAAGGCAATTGAAACAAATAACTTTACTTAAGCAATTTAGACGAAAAAAAGAAAAAAAGACGTTTGTCTGTACTGAAACAATAGTTATTATTGTACTCCTGAATGAAATATGTACATGTCCCTTTCTTTATTTTTAGATAAATACTTAATTATTTATGTACTTACTTTAAAAAAATCTATGTAGGTATGTTGTAACATTTAAATTTATTTGCTTTTATGAGCAGACCAGCGCGGCACAGTAAGTCTAGTACATTTTCTGGAACTAAATCTAGTTATTTGCTTTTCTTAGATTTCTAATTTAAGGTCTTCTACGTTTCTTCGTTTAAGTAAACATTTTGTGTTTTTGTCTAAATGGGTAACAATAAAAGCAGTATCGTTTTTACAGCGAAGTGATTTTAAATACTGCGAATTACTTCCAGACAATTGGGCACAATTGGATTCCAAGAAAACGGGTTTTTATGAAGAGAATTCTAAATGAAGACAATGAATTTCAAAGAAATGTTCGGCAACTGTCAGATTGAGTTAAATAAATACTTTACTATCATAGTCCAAAACCCGTGCATACTATGAAAAATAAATAGATATAGATATTTCAAACGCAACAAAAATAATGATACTTACGGAATCCGACGATCTCTGTGATTTAATCTGAAACAATTAAATAAAGAAAAATAATTAATTAATTTTTGGCGGTGACGGTATAGTTACGCGCGGTCAGCAGTTGCATACACCGCACACACAGTCTTCCCTTCGCCTCTGAGTGAAGCAGACGAATCGTATACATTGTAGCTCCTGTGAATATATGGTCAACTGAGTACAATGTAGTTTCTCTATGGAAGTGACGTCACCCCCGGAGTACAGCCCCTGATAGGTGTCGGGCCACGCGCCCCACGAGGAGTCAGATGTGCTATATACATATACTCATATATAGGTAAAAATTGAAATAAAAAAATGAATATATTTTTTCTGTTATTATCTCCATTCAGTTTCACTCTAAGCGATTTTTAACTTCACAATAAGAACCAGTTAAGTACTAAAAAAAACTTAAATTACGAGAATAAAATTGACGTGTTTCATTTCGGTTTATATGCAATAATTTTATCAAGCATCATTAATTATCAGTCACTCATTGTGAAACAAAAATAATTTCAATCTCATTAATTTCAGGTCATCTAGTTTACCCTACTCGACTTTCAGCAAAATAAATAGTCATTTTCACGCGCAACAATTCTGCATAGATATGTCTATCTGTCTATCAATAAGTCGACGAATCTATCGATCAAAATAAACAATAAGATGTATCTATTTGAAGCCATCAGTAGAATGTGTTTGGCCCTAAGCCAGATATTGGGCTAAAATGTTTAGCTGCACTAGACAGCACGTTTCAACAATATTTTGAGATAGGTAAACATTGTTAATCGAATTGGTATTTGCTTGTATGAAATAAGTTTCATACTGATATATCGTCTTTATATAAAACTTTCGGATTTTGCGCAAAGATAGATCGTTGGATAACACTTTATTAAAAACACCAACAGACAAGAAAAAACACATTACGTTTATCAGATCAAATCAGTTCCTCAAAAAGTTCCTCGTATCAATTTATAGATGTATTACAACCCTCAAAGAAATTTTTGTAACTTCATGTCATGTTTGATTTTTTTTGCCGAGACCTTTTAAATATGCCATTTCACGAGCTGCACTTTTTAACACTTTGCGCTCCATTATTGCTTGTAGAATATCACATAAAAAAAAACTTGATTTGCACACACTATGTAAACAGTAATAACGGCGGACCCAAAGGGCCTTATTACAAAATGTGGTTTAACTATTAGTCCAGAACTTTGAAAATATGCAGTCCGTTTTTGTTGTCCGAAATTTGTCTGTCTACTGTCATAATAATCAAACTGTCAAAATGTTACCAATGATAAATCAACGTACCAATTTAAAGTTGACATTTGATTTTTTGTATGTGATGTTTGAACAACAAGAACTGACTTTTTATTTTCTAAGCCCTGGACTTATATTTAAACCGCGTTTTGTAATAAGACGGAATGAGACTATTGAAGGCTGGTCTAATTTGCAAGCTAATTTTACATAACTACCTTCTACTCCCAACCGACGCTAAAAATGGTCCGTTCAAAAACGGACGGTAATGTGAAAGAACCACCAATGTTAAAAAATAAATCATAATATATTCCGAATTGACATTTCATTTGTTGTTCACTGTATTATAGTTTCCGTAAGGCATGATTAAATTTAGTTGTAACTAGCTGTCCCGGCAGACTTCGTACTGCGACCTAAACTGTTGTTTTGTTTTTTTTTTCCCCTTTTAAACCTTCCCTAGACCTCCACGAACATTTCAAGACTAAGATAAGATAAATCCGTTCAGCCGTTCTCGAGTTTTAATCAGACTAACGAATAACAATTCATTTTTTTATTTATAAAGATAATCGGCTAGCACTTACATACGTCAATAATTATGTCGATAATTAGCTCGACAAGTTTCGGAAAACTGAGGTTTCCATCATCAGAAGGACGAGCACGCGCGTCCCGGTTGGCTTTTTGTTGATATTGTAATGTACATATAAATAAAGTAGTGAAAAAAATAGAAGAAGCGCGTAGTAACATTGCACCTCTAAAATATGACCACCACCTTCATTGGTCATTGGAGAACAAATTTGTGTGAAAACCAAACCCATCCATCACAAAAGAATCTAGAAGTTAATCTTCATAAAACAGTGAGAGAGTATATTTTTCGACTGTTCTGACGTCAACGCGATAAATTCACTCATAGACATCACACAGCCGAGTATCATAATAACGAAACATATTGCGTGTTTCTGAGGTAGGTGTCAGAAAAATCATAATCCTTAATCCTCCATGAATGTAAATGACGTGTTTGCTTATACTAGATTGTTGGTTTATACATTTCTTTGTGTGTTTTTTCTTGTGCATTGAAGGAGATGAGATACATTTTCAGAAAAAAATTCTAACGTATAACGGGTAAAGGTTGTAAGCTGGATATCAGTCGACGAAAATCTCTAAGGTAAGATAAGATAAGATACTTACTTGATAATTACATAAACTTCTATACGTTCATTTCAATGTCATGTAATTCTCTTGTAAGTTTTTATATGATATTTTTATATAAGGTTGTAAAATTGTAATTATGCTTGTATATATGTATTGTGTTAACACTCAAATAAGCTCAATAAATTTCAAATAAGTTAGTAATTCCGCACCGATCAAATGTTAATTATTTTTACTGGCTAATAAGATAAGCGTTTGTCCCTTTTGTGACGTGACATTGGCGAAATTGCGGCGGTGCAGCAGAGTCCAATAATAATAATAAAAAAAAGAACTTATTTTACTATGTTTCGTAGTTAATTTTCTATTACACGTTGTGTATACTATATATTATATATTTCTGTTCTACGCTTAATTACTGTTTTGTATAAATAAGTTGAGCGCTTACAAACTAATTTGTTAGTTTCATTAACTTCTCGTACTAACATAGAAATTGAAATAAGAAAACAAAGAAATTTCAGCGCTATCTTATAAAATAGATAACTAAGAGAATGTTAGTGTCTAACCGAAGTTTGTTGAAGATAATTGAATACAAAATGGAATGAAAATACAATTTTCTGGCAGCTGAGATCCCACGCACGGCCTCGGGGCTCATTCATTCTGTTTATTTTTTGGAGTTCTCTATTGATTTTATTTAATTGGTGTTATTTGATTGTTGATTAGAAAAACCGTGGCTTTGAAAGACTTTTAGTGACTTTCAATCTTTAATGACAAATGTTATTTGTGTGGAGTTAGGAGAACGATTTAAAAAGTTCTTTAAAAAAGCCTCGTCCATGTCTTTAGTCCATGCTGCTAATAATTTTGGATGATAATGCTTGTTGTTGTTGCTTCTAAAGTTTCTAACTTTTCTACACTACAAAAATAATGTAATTTACCATAAGTTTTTGCTCATCCAGCAAAGTATTTATTTAGCTTTATATTTTTGTAGATATCTAAACCTAAATAACCATTACAAACCGGACAAATCTTTAATCATTGTCGACACTGAATTCAATAATGAACCTGAATAGCAAAGAGGATTAACCGATTTAGAAAACTCGAGCTTATTTAACGATAGAAATGTCCCGGGTCACATCCCTTCGGGGGGTGAAATAGGGATGAAACGGGGATAAAAGTGCGCTTGGAATTGAAGGCATTGAAACTGCGGCTTTAATAAATGTCAGTGGCAGGGGAAGGGAATTATGGAACTTCTAATTGCATATCAGTGCGGTGGCGGCTGCGGTCGAGTTAGACAGTTGAAGCCCGGAATAAGTTTTGTTTTAATACTAAAAAAAAGTAAATTTTATAACAAGAAGTAGAAGAATAAGAACGATAAGTGGTACAAACTCAATAGGCACTGGAACTTGAATGTAATAAGGTTACCTGTAGCTTGTTGTACTTTAGTAAATAGTTTTTTGGTTTTACATTCATAGAACTCAAAGGTGACTGACTGACATATATAGTGATCAATCAACGCACAGCCCAAACCACTTGACGGATCAAGATGAAATTTGGCATGCAGGTAGATATTATGACGGAGGCATCTTTCTAAGAAAAATCTAAGAAAAGTTTTTTGGAATTGCAACTTTTAAAGGAGTGAAATAAGGGATGCGAGTTTTATTTTTTAATGCGTGCGAAGCCGCAAACTCCCACTAGTATTTATATAATTTTTATCATCATCTGCAATTTATTAAGGGCTAGGTAACCTATCTAGGTTACCCAGCCCTTAATAAATAAAAGGCAAATAAAGGTAAGGCTAAAATAAAGGTAGCCTAGATCTCTACCTTAGTATAAAAGCTGTTCCGCGATCGCCACAACTGTCTCATTTGAAAGCGTTAGTTTATTCCTTCCTTTATATACTCGTAGCTCACGGACAAAGCGGCAATGCCGTCTGTTGAATTCCTTCAACCAACATTTAGCTTTTAAAACGTTTTCAAAACATCCAGATATGCCTTTTATGAATTGAGCGAGCATATTTAGACTATGAGCCGATGGAATTTAAACTTTTGTCACTGTTTGGGGCTAAATGTCGTTAAATGAATATAGGTAATCTAGAATATTTGCATAACAAACAATAATAACAATGAAAATTAAGTACCTATATACATATAATACATAAAATGCCAGCTTGAGTAAGCAACCTGCCCTTAATCGTTCCCGGTGCGAATGTGCGCATCAAGCTTGCTGCGTTTCCGCGCTGAATAGCAAATTCAATACTATTTGATTTAAAACTCAATGTGTCTAGGAAAACGTCTAAGAATGTAACGGAAACGTTAAGTACGATAAATGGCATTTTACGTACAACCTTCCTTAAAGTAATAAGTTAGACTATTATTATTATTTATTATTTATTATTTTAGTTGCCAGTTAGAATGGAAACCATATTTTCTTACGATATCTTCTACGTATAATTGTGAGAATTTATAACGTAATTATTGTCTTGCTCATTATAAAATGTAGCTATATACATCTATACTTATGTATAGAAACTGCTTTTAGGTATGTTGGTTTTAAGGTTGTAATATAATATTTAAAAAATAATAAAATAAATAAATATTTCAGGACATATCACACAGCGCCATCTAACCCCATACTAAGCTTACGCTTGTATCATGAGTACTAGATAACGGATATAATACTTATATACTTTCCTTTTGTAAATACATACTTATTATACATACAAACGACCAGACTCAACACAAGTAATTACAAATTTTAATATTCATAATTACTTGTGTCGCGCGGGAATCGAACCCGCACCCCTAGATTAGAAGGCAGAGCCACTACCAACTAAGCTAACGGAGCAGTCATTTATTCATATAGTTTTTTTAATCCGTATTATTTTCAACGTTCTCTATTATTTTTGCCCTATCCTAGCCTGGAATAAATCACTAAGCGATAAGGCCATTTGTAACACTAGATTGCTTTTATTATCATGTTCAGTAAAACGTTAATCGGTCTGTCTGTCTTATTCAGCGTACTAGAGGCCGGTCAACATTTGCGGTAACCTACACCGTTTCCAGATGATTACACATTCACATAAGTCCTAATCAAACGTATTAGTCGTTTGCGGTGGAAACTCATTTGAGAACGGATATTGAGTGGGCATCGGGCTACGAATAACTGATTTTGGAGAAACAAACTGAGACAAAAAAGTTGTACGAGACGGCGCGTTGAAGAGATGGCCTAAACTCAGCGGTGGGTCGACACAGGTTGATATTATGATGTAGATGAAGATGAGATGGTTAACTACTACCACTACCCCGGTTGAGTTAACTCTCTAGCGGCCACCTGATACTTAGCGTCTTATTTCGTCAGCGTTTGGCTGTTTCCGGTTTCGTGACTAATCACGAGCAAGCATTGTGTACGAGTGCTTTATGAGGTAGAGAAGTATTTTCGATGAGATATTAGTAAGTAGTTACAGTTCTGTAGTATCATTTTATTCGTAGGCAACGAGTAAGCGATTGCGTCAGTCTTTTCGACGGCCTTTAATTAGGGAAAAGTGTTTGTTTGTTCGCACTCAGCTATTTTTATTCGTGGTATTACCATCAGCGAATTCACGCTTGCTGATACCGTAGGAAGGACGTTGCGGAGTGTGTAACTTTCTCGAAGTTAATCAAATCAATCTTTACAAAGCAACATAGTTTTTGATTATTCTAACATGTACTCCTAATATATTTGAAACAATATCTAACCTATTGTTGCGCCGCGACGATTCTCGAAGGTTCACGTTACCACCGGCCTACCTACGCGTACACATAAACAAGTTGTTTACCACATTTTAATTGCGTTCCAGAGATTTCGACCCTTCATTTTAAGCGTAACACAAAAGAACCTAATTTGCATAACAATGATTTTATTACCTTGTTTACATCAAGCGCTCACCTACCTAATTTGCATGACAAAAGATTTATGGTTCTGTTTTGATACAAGTAATACAAAAGCATTCGAGAAGTTTCTTACCGATATATAAACAGGCGCAGCTCGGGCCAGAGGACAGTTTTCAATCAAGCGATCGAGGCGAACAGTCAAGCGATACTAAAGCGATAGTACGTGTGTGAAAGTTCATAGTGAAGTACTGTGAAGTAACGTGTGTGTTTAGTGTTTTACGTAGTCTCTACGTAGGTGTGTGTGACAATATCGTCGAATTAAAGGCCATAAATTAAGGCATTGTGTTTTTCCTTAAAAACAGCCCCCTATCCCGTAACATTTGGTGTCAGAAGTGGGATTAGGAAGCAAAATGCCTCTCTTGCCTTTGGATGACGACTCGGTGCGCACCAGGAACCAACGCCGGGAAGAAGCTCGTCGGACGGAGGAGCAGACGCGCCGCCGCGAAAGTATGGACAGCAGGCGTGATCTGCCTGCCGAAGAGATGGGTGAGCCTTCGTCAGAGAGCGTAACTGAGACTTCAGCTGCCCGCCCTGCTGCATCTGCCCCCATGGACTTGTCGATGCTGATGAACATGTTGCAATCGATTCGGGTAGAACAAGCTCAGCAACTAGAAGAACAAGCAAAACGCCAAGAGAGCATGCTGCAGTCGATTCGGGCGGAACAAGCTCAGCAGCAAGAAGAACAGGCAAGACGCCAAGAAGAACAAGCGAAACGTCAAGAGGAATTACTACGCTTGACGCAAGACGAACACGCGAGACGCTTAGAAGAAATACAGGAGCTGCTGGGAAAGGACCTGAAAAAGATAAACCTGAAGTTGGACCAACACGAAGAGAGGTTGAACGAGACAGAGCTGCAGATTGCTAACGTTCAACGGTCCCTTCAAGTAATTAAGACTGAAAAGGGATCAATCATTGCTGCTGCTCCAGTCTCAGCGTCCAGCGGCTTCAAGATCACACCATTCGACGGGATGTCGTCTTGGGCCGCTTACAAGATACAATTCGACGCCATAGTGAGAGCCAACGGCTGGAACAAAGAGCAAGCAATGACTGCCCTTACAGTGGGTCTTCGTGACCAGGCGTTGTCAGTTCTGGAAGCTCTGGGCAAAGACGTAACCTATGACATTCTTCTGGAGGCGCTGGAACGTCGTTATGGTGATGCGCACCTGGAACACGTATACCGTGCTCAACTGAAGGATCGCGTACAACGGCGCGAAGAGACCTTGCAGGAGTGGGCTCTGGAGGTTGAGAAGATGGTACGCAAGGCCTACCAGTCCGCACCACAGCAGGTCGATACAGTTCTGGTGCAGGAGTTCATTAGTGGTATTCGTGACCCAGAGGTGAAATCCGCAGTGGCCCTTGGGCACCACCAGACCCTGAAAAACGCCCTGGCACATGCTCTGGAGGTCGAAGCCGTACGTAAGGACCATCGCTCTGTACGCATCAGGGAAATGAAAGAAACAACTACACCGACGTACTACAATAGAGGTGCTCCCAGGTGCTACAATTGCCACGAGAGGGGGCATTTAAGTCGTAACTGCCCCAAATTGAACAGGCCTCCAGAAGCACGGATAGAGCGTAATATGGACCAGCAACAGGGAAACGAGTAAGCGCCAGGACCGAGGGGCAGGTGCTGGCCGGTTTTTATAAGGCCCCGAAAGTTTCGATTATATCGATCTCGCAAGCCAAGGATGGAAACAGTCTGATCATCAAGGGAGAAATTAATGGAATAATCTGCACGCTGACACTGGATACTGGAGCTTCGCGAACTGTGATCAACTCCCGACTTGCTAAACGGCTATTTCGAAACTTCAGGAATTTTAAGACGATTAAACTAGTGACGGCAACCGGCCAGCACATACCCGTACGAGGAGAGCAGCTGGTTGAATTAAAGTTAGGTGAAAAAGTTTACAAACATGAAGTCGTAGTGGCTGACATCGTAGATGATTGCATTTTGGGACTGGATTTCTTGCGAGAACATTATTGTGAAATTGATTTGACCCAAGGAGTATTGAGATGTGGTTCTGAAGAAATCTTCATGGAAGGTGCCACTACAGGAAATGTCTACTGTACAAGGAGGATCAATCTACCACCGAGATCGGAAACCATCGTACCAGTGAAATTACCTCGGGGTATTGGAAATCACAGCCGATGCGTTCTCCTGGAACCAATCAATTACGAGAACCCTTGGATGATGGCACGGACTCTGGTGATGAACAGCAGTACCGCAGCAGTACGTGTGTTGAATCCGACTGACAAGGAACAGACAATCAAAGGAGGAACTTTGATGGGCACTTGCGACAATGTGGACTGGATGCGTAAATGTCAAGAAAAACCAACTGATAACAGATGTCGACCAAATTTCGACGTATCAGTCCTTCTAGAAGGTTGTCGCAAAGACCTTTCTCACAAAGATCTGGAGATGGCTAAGAAGACGTTACTGCGCTTCGCTGATGTCTTTGCTTCGAGTGAAGGTGTTATCGGAAGAACTGGCTTAGTGAAACACACGATAAATACGGGAGTTGAACCACCGATACGTCAACGTCCAAGAAGAATACCAGTCGCCCGAGAGAAGGAGGTGGAGACCATGATAGAGGATATGATGAAAAATGGGGTCATAGAACCATCGTCTAGCCCATGGTGTTCTCCTGTGGTTCTGGTGAAGAAGAAAGACGGCAGTATGCGGTTTTGTGTGGACTATCGACGACTTAATGATGTGACAAAGAAGGACAGTTATCCTCTCCCCAGGATTGACGACACGTTGGACACATTATCGGGAATGAAGTGGTTTTCGACCTTGGACTTGAAGAGTGGATACTGGCAAGTGGAAATAGATCCCAAGGATAAGGAAAAGACTGCTTTCTCCACGGGGAAAGGCCTATGGCAGTTCAGGGTTATGCCATTTGGATTATGCAACGCACCAGCCACTTTTGAAAGATTAATGGAACTAGTCCTCACGGGACTAATTGGAGATGCTTGCCTGGTATATTTGGATGACATCATAATTGTCGGGAAGACTTTCGAAAACCATCTGGAAAATTTGGAACGAGTTCTGACTAAAATTCGGGCAGCAAACCTTCAGCTGAATCCGAAAAAGTGTTCATTCTTCAAACAACAAGTAAGCTTCCTGGGTCATGTTATATCGGAAGCGGGTGTGCAGACGGATCCTGAGAAAACCATCACCATTAAGAACTGGCCGATTCCAAAGGACAAAACTGAAGTTAGAGCATTTCTGGGCCTGTGTTCTTACTACCGAAGATTCGTCAAAAGTTTTGCTGACATTGCAAAGCCACTGCACAAATTGACGGAAGAAAAACGTGTCTTCTTATGGAACGACGACTGCGATGCTGCATTTCAAGAACTAAAGAAAAGACTTTGTGAAACACCAATTCTTGGATACCCAGACACAGAAAATGATTTTATTGTAGACACGGACGCGAGCAATACTGGAATCGGTGGCGTGCTGTCTCAACGGAAAGGAGACCAAGAAGTAGTAATTGCTTACTTCAGTAAGTCCTTGTCAAAATCGGATAAGAACTACTGCGTTACAAGAAAGGAGCTTCTTGCAGTAGTTAAGACCTTGCAACATTTCAGCAAATACCTACTTGGCCGGAAATTTCATCTAAGAACCGATCATGCGGCCCTAAAATGGCTACTACAATTCAAGAATCCTGAGGGTCAAGTGGCAAGGTGGATTGAGCAGTTGCAAGAGTATGACTTCACGACGGAGCATCGAAGTGGTAAATCACATGGAAATGCGGACGCCCTGTCTAGGAGGCCATGTGATGATGATTGCAAACACTGTCTGAGACATGAGTCAAAGGAAACCGTACCACTTAGGATGCTAAGGACAGACCTCAGCGACGATTGGAAGGAGACCCTGCAGGCAGCTCAGCAAGAGGACGTCGACATCAAACCAATTCTGGACTGGATGGAATCCGGAAACACTAAGCCGATTTGGAGCGACGTCGCAGGGATGAGCGTAGTGACCAAGAGTTTATGGGCGCAATGGGACAGTCTCGTGCTCCACGAAGACGTATTGTGCCGAAGATGGGAGAACGCTCGTGGAAATCACTGCCATCTTCAAATGATTGTTCCTAAAGTGAAGGTGCCTGATGTCTTGCGACTTTACCATGAAGGATACTCAGGAGGACATCTTGGGGTAAAAAGAACCCTGTTGAAAATACGGGAACGATTTTACTGGATTAACTGCAGGGACGACGTGGAAGATTGGGTTAAGAAATGTACCAGTTGCGCGTCAGTGAAAGGCCCACATACTCGGAGTAGAGGAGCATTGAAGCTTTACAACGTAGGAGCGCCATGGGAACGTATAGCGCTGGATGTCGCAGGACCTTTCCCTGTCTCTGAGAGTGGAAACAAGTACTTCCTGGTTGTCATGGATTACTTCACTAAGTGGCCTGAAGTCTTCGCTATCCCAAACCAAGAAGCCGTCACAATAGCCGATAAGCTGGTCCATGAAGTGTTTTGTCGTTTCGGAGTACCCCTAGAGATTCACAGCGACCAAGGTAGAAACTTCGAGTCTCAACTCTTCCAAGAGACGTGTAAAGTAATGGGTACTCACAAAACTAGGACCACATCTTACCACCCGCAGTCTGATGGCATGGTGGAGCGGTTTAATCAAACACTGGAGAGATATTTGGCTAAAGTGGTTGACAGCAAGCAACGAGATTGGGACAAACACATTCAACCATTCTTACTGTCATATCGGAGTGCAGTTCACGAAAGCACAAATGTGACTCCAGCTTTCGCGAATTTTGGGCGAGAATTACGAGTGCCGGCGGATTTGATAACTGGTATCCCGCCGGACTCTCCACGTACCATGACAGAGTATGCGAGTGACCTTCGGAGCAAGATGAATGACATCTATGAACACATTCGAGACTCTGGCCGACAATCGTCCGAGAAAATGAAAACTCGATACGACCGAAAGCTGAACAACCCCGGATTTTCTGAAGGGTCCTTGGTGTGGCTACACAATCCCGTCCGCAGCAAGGGCAAGTCACCGAAATTACAAGCTAAATGGGATGGACCGTATCGTGTGGTGACAAAGATCAACGACATCACATTCCGGATACAGAAGGGCCAGCGAGGCGGACCTAAGATCGTTCACGTGGACCGGCTGGCGAGATACCATGGAGACAATGGTACTCGGGACGAGCACGTCTAAGGAGGGGGTAGTGTTGCGCCGCGACGATTCTCGAAGGTTCACGTTACCACCGGCCTACCTACGCGTACACATAAACAAGTTGTTTACCACATTTTAATTGCGTTCCAGAGATTTCGACCCTTCATTTTAAGCGTAACACAAAAGAACCTAATTTGCATAACAATGATTTTATTACCTTGTTTACATCAAGCGCTCACCTACCTAATTTGCATGACAAAAGATTTATGGTTCTGTTTTGATACAAGTAATACAAAAGCATTCGAGAAGTTTCTTACCGATATATAAACAGGCGCAGCTCGGGCCAGAGGACAGTTTTCAATCAAGCGATCGAGGCGAACAGTCAAGCGATACTAAAGCGATAGTACGTGTGTGAAAGTTCATAGTGAAGTACTGTGAAGTAACGTGTGTGTTTAGTGTTTTACGTAGTCTCTACGTAGGTGTGTGTGACAATATCGTCGAATTAAAGGCCATAAATTAAGGCATTGTGTTTTTCCTTAAAAACAGCCCCCTATCCCGTAACACTATGTACACAATATACTGGTATATAGTATGTCTACACATTTTTAGATTGCTGACCGGCGAGAATTGGTAAAAAACCGTATTTTATAGCAGATCTTAGAGAAGCTTAGTCACTGATAATAAATAATATAATTATTTTCTGGCATCCACTTCTATTCTGTTAAAAAGCATGTTCCTGCTCCACCACAATGTTGATAAGTCGTCTATGTCATATTCCATAGTTCTAATATTACACAAGATCAACATTCAGTTCGACGGAGACCGTCCGAGCGAAAGCACGCGCCCGATTTTGTCGTAAATAAATAAATACGCGACGTGACTCGCACGCACGCGCCGCGTGCCGAGTGTTATGACGGAGCCTGTAGTCGGGGCGGTGGCGGACATGGAGTCCCCATTGTCTCAGCTGCCGGCGGCCAGCGCAGGAGGAGTGTCTAGAAGAAGCTCGATGGACAGCAATAAAACAAGAGAAGACAGCAGAAAGCGGGTTTATGAAGAGGCCGATGAAGAGAATTGGATTCGCGTCTCGAGATCGGGGAAGCGTGTACAGAAATATACAGACCAAGATGCCAATGATGAAAGTATTGAGGTATACATAACATCCCAAACTGAACTACCCAAGCAATTCGCGTTTGCTCGATTTTTAAGCGATCATGAGATCACGGGCGTCTTAAACGTCAAATTTATCAACATATACAAAATAAAAATGAATTTGACAAATGAGCAGAGCTTGAACAAACTAAGCACGAGCCAGGCTGTTTCAGAAAAAGGATGGCGTATACATAAGGCACTGGAAGTGGCTTCTTCGTACGGCATTATTAGAAAGGTGGAGTTGGACATTACTGAAGAAGACATTATGAAAGTTGTGAAGAGCGACGCTGAACTAGTCTCGGTCAAGAGGTTGTCAAGGAGATCAGATGATGGTTCTGGATGGGTCCCAAGCGAGTGTGTTCGTCTATGCTTTAGGGGATCTTCCCTCCCTGCGTATGCGTACGTGCATGGAACCCGTGTTAAAATAGAAGCATACACATTTCCTGTTACACAGTGTTCCCTGTGCTGGGTCTTTGGCCACTCAAGAAAGATGTGCCCACGCAAAAAAGCAGTGTGCCCTAAATGCAGCAAGCATCACGAGAACTGCGAAGCTACTGTATTTAGATGTGTAAATTGCACTGGAAATCACTTAGCTCTGAGTAAAAAGTGCCCTGCATATTTAAAGGAGCGCAAAATAAGAGGTATAATGTCAGAGTTCAACTGTTCATACCGCAGAGCCCTAACGATGTACGTACCGGAAACCCCGAAGGAGCCTAGGGAAGATAGCACATCCAGGAGTGTCCTACATCCACGTAGATTGTTCCCGCGGCTAGCCGATACGAATGACGAAGAGCTAAATGTAGCTACTCCTGCTTCACAGCTATCTAATACGTACGCGTCGATAGTATTGAATGGACCAAATTCCAGGACAAAGAAGAAGGAAGATGAAAATATTCAGACTGAGCAAAAAAGAAGACTTACAAAAAAAGCAAAGAAAAATGTATACAAACAAAGCGGGAACAGTGAGTTTGATTGGCAGGATCTTTCAAGCGATCCGGAGAATAATTTTACACCAGACAAGGATAATCAAGAGGCAAATAAAGAAAGAATAGGCAGAAGGAGAATAGAAAAAGATCAGACCTCGTTTGAAAAATTCCTGGACATATTTAAAAGTGTATTTTTAGGACAACAAGATACCATCATAAATAAGTTCATAACCGTCGCTAAAATCGCTCTGGAATGGCTAGTATCCTTTTTGAAAAAATACTTGAATGATTTGCCTTTCTTAAAGTCATTCTTCTCTAATTATGAATAATAATCCACGTGGTAAATATAAGTTAAATATAATCCAATGGAATTGTCAAAGCTTACAGGGTAAACTAATAGAATTAATACAGGTACTTTCGCAAGAAAAAATCCACATAGCAGCACTTAGTGAGACGTGGTACAATCAGCAACAAAATCTAAGAGTAAGTGGCTATAATGTTTATAGAAATGATAGGCTAGATGGTTATGGAGGTACAGCAGTGTTGGTACATAACTCAGTAAAATCACAATTAGTTCAGTCTCAATTACGTAATCCCCATATTCAAATATTGCATATTAAAATCTATAACTGCGCTGCACTCGAAAACGTCATATCCATATACTGTCCGTCTCATATACCTATAAGTACTACGCAACAAGACTGGGATGAGTTGTTATCACTCTGTAATAGAAAAACATTGATATTAGGTGACTTCAATGCTCATCATCAAAGTTGGTCGTACAAGTCTGAAACTCGTGGTATACAAATTTATGACTCAGTATTTAATTCTGATTTTATAGTACTAAATAAATACCGCTGCCCCACCAGAGTAAAATTAGTAGACGGTAGGTTACAAGAAACATCACCCGATTTGTCATTAATTTCTACTGATATCGCTTTGCAATTTATGTGGAAAGTGAGTAACGAGTCCCTTGGCAGCGATCACTTGATGATTAAAATTTACTCTGAGTGTATTTCTATCGCAAGCCCCATATTAAAGCGAAACTTCAAAAAAGCGGAATGGCCCTCTTACACAGCTGATTTAGAAATATCTTTCAGTGACTTATTACTGCCTGACGACCCTCAAAATGCATACGATGTTTTCATAGGCGAAATCAATAAAGCAGCCGACCGACATATACCGTATGTGAAATACAATCAAAATCCTAGTAACAATTTTGTACCTAAAAAATACTGGAACGCGGATCTTTCAAAATCTGTTGCGGAACGTCGGCTTGCACTAAAATCGTTTAGGAAAAATCCAACGCCTGACAACTTACTTACCCTCAATGAAAAAATTAGCTCAGCTCAAAAATTAATTTTTCAGGCCAGATGTAAGTGTTACCAACAGTTTTGTTCATCTGTAGACACTACAACCTCGTCTAGTCAAATGTGGCAGCGTATGCGCTGGATCAAAGGATACCACAATAATAATAATCGGTACGCAGATAACAACAAACTTAAATCTCTGTTATGTAACCTTACGCCCGATTTTGTTTCACCAGATAAGCCTACGTTTACTACTACAAACCATTTATTAGAAGTACCAATCACAATACATGAAATAGAACAAAACATCAAATCATCTGATACAGCTCCCGGCACCGACAACATATCGTTTTCTATGATCAAGCGCTTACCCGATTCAGGTAAACAAATACTATGCTTATTGTATAACAGGTTCTTTACGCTCGGCTTTGTACCTTATCAGTGGCGCGAAATTCAAATTATTCCGATTCCGAAGGCCGGACGGGACGCATCGCTGCGGCCAATATCACTCATGGCCTGTTTATGTAAAGTATTCCATTCAATACTAAATAAACGGCTAGAATGGTTTATAGAAAGTTCACGAATTTTGTCCGATAGCACAGTAGGGTTCCGAAAATCTAGATCAAGTACAGATAATTTAAGCTACTTGGTTACGAAAACACAAATCGGTTTTACTAAAAAACAAACATCGGTTGGATGTTTTATTGATATCAGTAACGCGTACAATAACGTAAACATTTCCGCGTTATTATTAATTTTAGACAAGTTAGACGTGGGTGTTAAGTATTGCCATTACTTGTGGAATTTTCTTAGTATTAGGAAATTAATAGTGAAATTGGATAATGGTAGTTTTAGTAGGTATACTGCTCAGGGATTACCACAGGGTGATGTAATTTCACCTTTATTATTTAACATTGCTACATTAAACATATGTACACAAATTAAAGATGTATACATATCACAGTACGCGGATGATTTTGTATTATTCCACTGTAGCAATAGAATAAGAAGTACTAGATGCAAAATGCAAAAGGCACTAAACACCTTCTCACAGCTACTTATGAATATAGGCTTAGAGGCTTCTCCATTAAAAAGTAAAGTGTGTATATTTACAAGGAAGCGAAAAGACTTATCCGACAAAATGATTCTAAAAATAGATAATATGCAGCTAGACATTGTTGAAAGCGTAAAATATCTCGGCCTGTGGCTAGATCGCTCGCTGAGGTGGGGGAAGCACATCAGCGAGCTGAGCGCGAGGCTGGACAAACATATTAACGTGCTCAAAGTGTTAGCGGGTTCTGGCTGGGGAGTACATCCCATACATTTGAGACGTTTATACATTTCTCTTATTCGAAGTAGGTTAGATTATGGCAGCTTTTTGTATGGAAACAGTGCTAAAGTTCATCTCGCTAAACTGGACAAAGCTCAAAATCAAGCGATGAGAGTAATTGGTGGGTACATAAAAACAAGTCCGATTCATGCAATGGAAGTAGACCTCCATTTACAACCACTCGAAATCCGAAGGCAGTACTTGGCGGGCAAATTCAAACTTAAAATTAGTTCTTACTCCCACAACCCTGTGTACCCTACTCTGAACGAATTATTTGAGTTAAGAGATGAACCATACTGGCAACATAAAAAATTGCCCCCCCTAGTCAATATGCATGGATTATTAAAAGATATTGTTGCCTATGTTAGTCCACGGTTAGAAATGTTTTCCTTATGTACTTGGGTAACCAATATAAATTTATCGAATATTATTCAGTATATTGACCTTAATCAATCGAAGCGCAATTATGAACACGCCGAGCTAGCACGTATATGTGACGCAACCCTGGCCCAATACAGCGACTTCCACAGGTTCTACACAGACGGGTCCAAAGACACGAATGGGAATGCTGGCGCGGCATTTTATGATGACATGAATGGGACCTACATTAAGTTAAAAATAAACAGCGACTTATCCATTATGAACGCGGAACTTATCGCTATCGCCGAGGCTCTGGCGTGTGCGGGATCTATTGAAAATAATAAAATAGTCGTTTTCACGGACTCAAAGAGTGCACTCCAACACCTGGCTCGCTGCACCTCGACTTTTCGAGGTGAGCCGATTGCCTATGCCATTATTAAAACAATTTTAGGATTGCTCGCGCGATCTAAAATTGTACATCTGCAATGGATCCCTTCACACGTCGGAATACACGGTAATGATGTAGCTGATGTATTGGCTAAGCAGGCTTGTGAGGATGGCATCATCTTTGACATGTTACCGACACATAGAAATTGTCTGTTCCATGTTAAAAATGTATGCAATCAACTATGGAAAGAACATTTTGACAAGCGTTCCGTAGAAAAGGGTATTTGGTTCAGAACAATACAACCGCAACCTCTGAACTCGCCGTGGATAAGTAACTGTGAAATTATAAACAGGCAGGACCTAGTGCTGTTGTTGCGGCTTCGTTGCGGACACATTCCGTTGAATTGGTTCGCATTCCTCATGGGTCAGGCAGACTCGCCTCTGTGCAGCGCCTGCGGGACACTCGAAGATGCCTACCACATCTTGATGGAGTGTGTTCGTAACGAGAGCCCTAGACGACAAATATTTCAGGACAATTCCATTGGATTGTGTAACTCTTATTTAGCATTACCTCTAAACGCCAACACAAAAAGGATACTAGAATTAGTTAAGCTTGCCTTAAAAAATCGTTAAGTGATTTGTGCTTTTTGTAAATCCATATGATATTGTGTCATCGATAAGTGCGGCATATTCGCTCTGCGAAAAAGCACTTCAATAAAGATTAAAAAAAAAAAAAAAAAAAAAGATCAACATTGTAGCGAGAGGATTCCAGAATTATCGGATGGTTCCGCCCTTTTCTTGTTCTGTCTAACATGATTGAACGTATCTCTAGTTATGGTGGAATTGTAACGAAGCTATTGTTGTGATACTTGATATTTGAGAACTTATATTAGTGATTTTTAAACGAGTGGGGCTCAGCGGTTTCGGCGTCTGCTTTCATCTCGACGCACCCTGGTTCGAATCCGGCCCTACACCAATGGCTTGTATTTTCAAATTATGTGTAGATTCGTACTCGCTTAGCGATGACGGAAAACATCGTGAAGTAACCGACACATGTATTTGAGGACTACAATATCCGAGGACATGTGTCTCGTGGAAGCACCTGGGCGCCCACCACGATGTATCTGCCCAAGAGAACTCCCCTAACGAATTAATTCTGCAGGGTAGTCACGATCCTCAGTCATGAGGAATTATACGACTCAAGAGAGTGACTAGTGATTTTAATAAGTATTAATGTGCCTTAAAGTCTTTTAAGATTACGCAGAATACAGAAGAACAGTTTCATGGAGTTGACATTTTTGTATGAAATTGATACTTACGAATTTTTAAATGTCGTAAAAGTATGCGTAAGTTTCTTACGTAACCTCTTATTTTACAACTATAAAGTCAAATATAGTTTTTATAACCTTATTATTCTGGAATAACTTAATAGTCATCTTTGTTCATACAAAAAGAATTACCTACATGTCAACAAAATAATGTTTTGTCCTATAAGACGTTTAAAGACTAAGATGTCGATAGATTGGCCCTAATTTCCAAACACCATTGATTAGTCTCAGAGCCTCAATCTAATTTGACACCGGATATCGGGCCATGATCGGTTTGGCGCCACCATTTTGCACCAGCCACTTCCGGTTCGAGGGCCAACGTAATTAGTTATTAGTTGATGAGCGAACCTATAACCACTCACTTTATTGACTGTAGGATTTTATAGTGGCGTGTTAAGCAGATTATGTTTGATTTGTCTTTTTTCTGTAAAAAAGTAGTTTGACTTTGAACTTCGACTACAATTTCTTAACTTGAAAAAGTAAGAAATCTTTATTTGAACGACTTTTGTCTAAGATGTAGTAATGTAGACAGACAGAGGCATCTAATATTCAGAAGGTAAATGGAATAGGTACTCAATTACTCAAAACTAATGTAATGGCTACGAACACTTTCGATTTATTGTATTTATTTTTAGGTTTTTGGATTATATTGCACCATGACAAGACAAGAAGAAAAAAAATTGATAAACAGATTAATTCATTTTTCCAACTAAATCAGTTCCAAATAGTTTTACTCTTTGCAAATTACAAATGCCACATATATGCAAATCGATTATAAAAAATGCACCATATAAGTAAATTCTTACTTTGTATTTTTTACTCTTCTCTATTCATGATTCATTTACAGTCTTTTTTGTGACATTTCTATAAGATTATAAATAAAAGTAAAAAGAATGAGTAGCAACAGGTCTATAATCAGTCCCTTGTATTCCTATCAGAAATCAGACTTGTACAAACGCAACAGGAAATCAAAATAAGAATGTTCAATTGTCCAAAATCCCTTTTACCATCTCTGAACTCAATTATGGGCAAATATTTTTCTTCAATAGCAGATAAGCGACCAGTCTATTTGCAGAGGCCTCCCGAGAAAGATCACAGGAAATGAATATTTCCTTTCAGACATCCGCTCGAAATGTATTTTTATTACTTTTTTCAGAATTACTGCGCAGTTCTTTCTAAACATCCTGTGTTTGACATCTGTTGGATTCGGCCTTTCTGGGGCGTAATTGGAAGCGAGGGTTTTTGGACCAAGTGGAGTGGAACTTTTGGAATTTTAATGGCAGTCTGAAGGTAACGCTTGTGTGTATCCTTTTTTGATATATTTTTTGACGCACATATAGGCAAATAACGAGACAAAGAATTCATCATGAGCACAAATTTGCTCAGTCTGACAGTAACCACGCTAATGTTGTTCCTCTAAGCCGTGTTCCTAATTTCTTGGTGTTCGGCTCCCAGTCGAAAGGAATCAAAATCATAATTCCTACTTTCCTAAAAATTTTAATCAATAATTTTACATTTGCAGTTCAATCATAACCTTTTCCAGTAGCTAACTCTGTTAATTGTTCGTCACATACACTTGTACCACAACAACAGAGGTCGAATATCCAGTTACGGGCAAACGCTGCCGCGCCCTCTACATAATGTGGTTTCATTCTATTAGCCGTGATTAGCCCTTCTGTGTGTATTGGGTATTTTCTCTACCACAGTACTATATTCCAGTAGGATTAGTACGGAATTTATGTACCTACTATATTTTCACAAAATAAATTTAATTTTTAGAAATATAGCTAGTATTCTACTTTTGAACTCAAACCACCTGATTCAAATCCGGCTGTACCACAAAATATAGGTAAATAATACAAGCTGTACATCAAAGGTTTTTATATCTTTTCAGATATTTGTGAATTTGATTTATTTTTAATTCTCTACTTCGCGAAGATACCGACATCTCTTTGAGAATCACGAAGCCTACAAATCACTAAGTACATTATGTAAACAGTGGTAAGATCGGTTTGTCCCATCAAGATATAACGTGCCCAAAAGATATGATTATTGCCTAAAGTGAGCAAAAAATCTGTATCTTCCTGGGTTCATTTAATGCATAAAATTTCACTGTGTCAAGGATTATACCAATTTGTGAGTGGGTGAAGAGGACACGAGTTAGCAAGATGCGGGTGCAGCCCACTCTCACTCGAGCCAGAGTGCTCACAGTAATGTGCACTAAGTGTTTATTTGCGCTGGGCTTACACTGGGACAGTAGCTATGCGAGTAGCTGGACTGGATAAAACAACATAATATGTACAAAATTTTCTCGTTAGATTGTTTTTATGGTACTGTAACTGTTTGATAAAAAGCCGTAGATAAAAAAAAATATCTATGATGAAGTTAGGACTTAATCTGTAAAAATTTCCACCAAAAAACTTTTGAAAAAATCTCAATCAGTGAAAAATGTTAGTTAACTTATAAACACGATATGCATTAATCACTTAAGAGTTGTAGACAAAGCTAACAGAACTCCTTTTCAGAAGAGTTTCTTTTCCCATCATTTCGAACCCTGAAAGGCACTTCTGCTTACATAATTATTACACTTGCTTGCTAAGCGTTTTTTTTTTCAGCACAATCAGAGGTCATCAACCTGTTCAATATAAACGAAGCACAAGTGAGTATAACCCAGTATTTACACCCTACAGTGCACGATTAAACCAATTAGACACTTGAGAGAAATGCTCTCGGATTTAGCATCGAGAATTGTGCTATTCGATTAGTAATATTGCTGATTCGATTGACGACTCGACGATTGATTTTATAAATCTGCCTGAGATTGGGCAGTGACTTGGTCGAACAATTCGAATGCGTAGATTGTCGTTAGTCTATTTTAAGTTACAGTTAAGCATAGATGCTTGATTTAGGTACATATGTGTATAAGAAACATATAATTTAAGAAAGCTAGGTTCACTGTTTAGGAAATATACATATTGTAATTTGTTATCAATTATGTATTGTATAATATAAACTGTATGTTACTGTTTGTGAAATAATAAAAAAAAAAAAAAAAAAAACTATAGGTAAGTACATAATACAAAAAGAGTCTTTACACTTAAAATAATCTTAAGTCTAGCATAAGCTAGTAAATTGCTGGATTGTTAATGAATTATGATGGCTGTTCATCCATAAAAGCAACAAAATAAGTTGGTATAGATAACATGGTTTATTAACTGAACGGGACAAATATTTTTAGAAGCCGTACCACAGAATAAATAATACAACAGAAACCTATCTCCCCGTTTCGAACACGCAGCGAGCGGAGGGCACAGTAAAGTACGCTCGACAGTCGTGTGCCGTACGTAGGAACAAAACTAACCGAAAATTATTGTTACGAGGAATGTCTAGAACAACCCATTCGTAAAAAAGCAATATGTGTTATCTGTATTTATTCGTTACAAAAATACACATAAAATCGTAACACGTGTAAAAAAAAAAGGTCCTTTTCTTTACCGCATCCATTAGTATAAAGCCGCAACATCAAACAGCATTCTTACTGGATTCCTAATAGAGTTACTGAGCTTTCAATGTATTTGCATCTTGCACGGGCGTCAGTAGGGATTTAACTAAATTGCCCGGGGCGGCTTCTAGGTTGCAGAATGATAACAAATGTGCATATTATAATAAATCACGGCTATTTTGAGAAGGAGAAATGAGTGGTTTCGTTAAAAAGGAGGAGTAGAAACTGAGAAGTGTTCTTAATCTTATGTTATGTTAGCTTAAAAATATGTGTGTTTAATTAAAGCAGCAAAAGAAATTGTAATTCGAATGATCGTTTCAACAATATTACTTAGTTTTGGTCGAATTTTAAGTCACATGTGGACCTTCGTCAACTGAGCTCTTTAATTAAATTTCATTCCAATATAACATTTATATTTATATCAAATGTTAAATGTATACATTAATATACTCACTAAAAAAAAAAAGCTCGATTTCTTAACAGTTAGCACTTTAGTTCAAACTAAAGATGCAAACATCACATGACGATTTTCTAATTGCATTTGTGACTCATAAAAATGACACAAAAAACCTTCCCTGACCCTTTAAATAAAATTTGATAGGCTTAATGTCAGAGATCATAAGATAAGATATGTCTTTAATGCACACCAAAGAAATTACATAATAAAAAGAAATTTAAAAACTAATTTAATGCACATTGGGCGGCTTTATCGCCTTAGGCGATTTCTTCCAGGCAACCTTTTTTTTCAGATCATGTGTTTTTATTTACTTTTTTGGTGTCATTGGTCATTATGTGACCAAAGCACAGTTATTTATGTATTATAGGTATATTGAACCTTATGGTTTTAGTATTAAAGCCGATTTTCATGTGACAATTGATTCTGTTTATCTTGACGGTCGTTCGTGTAGTTATCATTAGTGAGTTCTTCACGTAAAGATATACAGAGCTATTAGAACTAAACGTAAGAATAAAAATAGATTATTAAAAAAAGTAACATAGAAACAAACCACGCTTGGCCTGAAATGAAATAATAATATACAAAAAATAAAGAAAATCATGTGCATTTTTAAGCAATAGCAAAATCTAGCAAGGATATGTAAAAAAAACCTTTGTTTAGTAACTTGGTTTAGTTGCACCTGAACAACCATAACTTTTGTTTGAAAAACGATTTATAAAATTGATATATTTTACTGTTACTTCACAAATTAATGTGCTCATAACCCAGAAGCATATATGATTAGATCTGTCATTATGAATCAATGGTTGAAATCATTGCAATGATACCAATTGTTAGATATACGTTATTGATGCTAACTATGTGAATTTGACTCATGTAGACATATGTATGAGTTTTGATTTAAATAGTAAGTATACAATATACTCAGTATGTTTAGTAATATTGTTTTTAATGGATATTTAAAGTAGTAAAATTTTAAACATAACTGTTTATTAACACGATTTTATAATTATATCCAGAGTAGGTATTATTTTTTTACTATATTCTCTTATTTCGGTCTATTAGTTTTTTTAGTTGGGTACATCAAATTTAATATTGGTAACCTATTGTTCGTATTTTATGAATCATTTATTAATTTTTACTTAAATTAAAATCTAACTAATATATTGTGAATTCTACGAAAATTATTCTGAGATAAAAAAGCAACTGCATTTTTATTGTGGCTTTAGTATGTCAAGGGATTTTCCTAAAACTTAAAGTTTCATGAAATTAATACTCAAACGAGATAAGAAAAACCTTTCATTACATGCTTGTTATAATAAGCGCCATCTGTTATTATTATGACAGCAACTAGGGCTGAATTCATAAACAGCTGAAAAAGGCCATTTCCATATAAACAAGGTGATATTGTAATGACAACATGAATAAGTCATGGGCTCTAGGGAAATATATATGGAGTCAGTAATACAGTTTCTTTTAAAACCGTTGTTTCTTACTTATTTTTAAGATAAAACTTTTTTTTGTTTTATTATTTTGTTTTAATTTCGCAAATAAGAAATTCACTTTATTTAATAATAATAAACAATATATATACACTACATATATATACACTAAACT
Organism: Macaria liturata; assembly: GCA_964023185.1. Classification (NCBI taxonomy): domain Eukaryota; kingdom Metazoa; phylum Arthropoda; class Insecta; order Lepidoptera; family Geometridae; genus Macaria; species Macaria liturata. The sequence goes on along the minus strand of OZ026824.1, from coordinate 3,484,196 downwards.
AAAAAAGAGTATGTACATTTAACCTAAATTTAAAATATCCACATGTGGTATGGAGCCAAGAACGCTGGCTGCATTCCCACGCTGGATTGCTATAGAAATCCTTTGCGCAAGAAACCAGCCAGCGTTCTTGTCTCTAGTGATGTCATTCAACCTTTTTTTTTATAAAAGACGATCTCTCGATCTTAATTTTTAAGATAAAACTTAATATTTTATTGGGAAATGAGCTAAAATAATCACGACCGGCAGGATTCAAACCTGCGTATTTCGGATCACCGTCCAGAACGCCTTAATGAAACTAGGCTACGGTCGTGATTATTTTCGCTTAGTTTCCAATAAAAGTTTAAGTTAAACAAGTATTGTACTTGATAAAAATTACTCATATTAAGAAAGGAATTTTATACATAAGTGTAAATCAGTTATTTAACGTCCTGGATGTATAATTTTCCCGTGGTGAATTTTCTTTTTTATAATAAAAAGACTTATGCATGAGAACAACTCTTCTGAAGTAAAGCTACAAAATATGTTGCGGTTTTAAATGTAGCGCTGCCTGAACGAAACCGGATAAAATGAACACAGACCAACAAAATATGTTTTATTATTAGTTGTTTAGTAACTCCTTCTATTAAAAAACAGTATTTTTTTATTTCTTAACTTTAAAAAACAAGTGATAGTACAATAAAATATGATAACTTTAAGTACTGGTGTGATAGTCTATTGTGTGATCGGAAGCAGTAACCAACGGAAAATCAGGCTTTACTTCCCTTCAATATAGGCATATTTCAGGAAAGTATGATGAGAGGTGTCATTTTCTTCCACCTCATTTTGAGAGTGATTTTGTTCCACATAGCGTAATAAAAAACGTGATTGATGGAGCGATCGAAGAATCTAGAATAAACTCGCAATCTTCTTGGTGATTTGCAAAGTGTGTCCTTTATGGTATAAACTGAATGGCGAACGGGAAAAAGTATTGTATCTATTTCTAAAGATATGAGTATTAATGTAGGTACGTGACCTTTCTATATATTATATTATGTTATAGTTTAATAACAATCTAGAAAACAATTTTGGTAAACAATTGAGGGATTATATTTTATTTGTCATGTTTCAGAGATCCATAGTCTATTATAATAATGTAGACATCAGAATTACCACTGTTATCTAAAAGTTACTTTATATTCCCATTACCGGGTTTTCCCCAAGGATGCCTTATTTTCTTATGAAAAGCTAGAAAAATATAGGAATAATATATGTTACATGTATATGTATATGGTTATCTTATGTAAGGTACAATTTATATCTATACTAATACTAATAATATTATAAAGCTGAAGAGTTTGTTTGTTTGTTTGTTTGAACGCGCTAATCTCAGGAACTACTGGTGTGAATTGAAAAATTATTTTTGTGTTGAATAGACCATTTATCGAGGAAGGCTTTAGGCTATATATCATCACGCTGCAACTAATAGGAGCGAAGAAACAATAGGAAAATGTGGAAAAAACGGGGAAAATTATTCATCCTTGAGGGCTTCCGTTGCGTGCGCTGCGAAAACGGTTCAAGATATCATAAAAATGTGTACAAAAGAATTATTCCTCTTGAAATGATCTAACAAAATGTCCGCGACAATATATGTCTATCTTTTAAGGTTAACTCACTAGAACCGTTTTTATGGTAATAACTATTCCACGCGGACGAAGTCGCGCGCACCAGCTAGTATAATATAAACCTGTCTAATGTTGTGAGTGCGCGACTGATAATAATGTTGGTTTAGTGCTCGAAAGACTATATTAATTTAGATAATGTTCAACATACAAGAAGTAAATTAGTACTTCAACGATTTTCTTACTCTACTCTCTAGTACTTTCATACTCTACTATTTATCTTACATTAAAGTAGCTACAATACATCTTTGTATACCCTGTTAACTTGTATATAAATTTAACAACAACTTAACAATATAACATACTGTAACTAATTACTTAATACAAGAAATGTGTTTCAAATAAATCATATCTATACTAATATTATAAAGCTGAAGAGTTTGTTTGTTTGTTTGAACGCGCTAATCTCAGGAACTACTGGTCCGAATTGAAAAATTATTTTTGTGTTGAATAGACCATTTATCGAGGAACGCTTTAAGCTATATAACATTACGCTGCAACTAATAGGAGCGAAACAATGGAAAATGTTGCAAAAACGGGCAAAAAACGGGAAAATTCATCTTTGAGGGCTACCGTGGCGTGCGCTGCAAAAACGGTTCAAGTCATGGGTAATAGCTATAATTTATAAAGCTGAAGAGGTTGTTTGCAAAAATAAATATGATGCCTAAAATAACTATTCCACGCGGACGAAGTCGCGAGCACAGCTAGTACCTAATATATTTTATGATTTGATTAAGAAAGCTGCCATCAGGTAAACTATAGATAACAGTAAACCCGTTTTAGTTTAAAATAAAGTCCAGCATACTACGTATAACATTCGCAATTCGTAAGCGAAGTGATATCATCGCAAATGACTCCACGAAGCTACTGTTTCTCATAAACACGTCGTATTAGGAACAATGAATAGAATAAAAGTGTAAAAGAGATATAACGACTGAGTCTATTTTTTTCCACAGAGTAAAAAGTAGGTACAATAGGATAGTACCAAGTTTTTGCCAATTGTTTAAAAGTAATAATTATCTAGATAACATATTATAATCTAGAGGAAAACGTAGCTAATTAAAGGCAAGCACGTAATAAACATTTTTTTTGTTTAAATAGGACGAAAAAAAATGTTCAACTAAATTTAGGTAAGTACACGGGTATTTTTCAAAAATATTTTTGTTATTATCATTGACACATCTTTACACTTCTTTCATGTTCTATTATTATCATAAAAAAAATTTCAAAGACAATATCTTTATATCTTTCTTCCAAGTTCGACAATGAAATGTCGAAAAAAAACCTTCTTAGTCTGATTTGACTGAGTTAGAAGTGAGTGAAAAAGATACTTACAAAAACTTTTTCTTCTTATCGGATGAGAGTGGCCAACTCTGGTGTTGAGAGTTTATCAAGCCGCCCTAAGATAGATAGATAGATAGATAACATTTATTAACAAACAGAATTACAACAAACTTATTACAATAATAGGTAATAAGAGTTGGCATCAATCATGTCTCGTCAGACATTGATACAATAATGTGTGTCTTTAAGGGCCTCTGACATGGCTTAACGACGCTTGTCGTACTACGACCAGCCGGGACCTACAATTTAACGTGTCACCCGACTCACGAAAAAATGTATTTACTAAAATTAATATTATAATCTTTCTACGTATTAGCCCTATCACTACGTACAACACATTATTACTTCGTTCCAATAAAAGCGCTGTAATATAACGTCCTATTAAACCCTGCTTCAAGTTCAGGTGTTCAGATTGTTCTCCTAATTGTTTACTCATTTGTAACTGCTCGTGTAATTAGAGCACACACGGAACATTGATTAAAGAGTTTGTATTGGTGTTGTGAATTTTGATTTTTTTTTTAGTTTCTGTATTTTCTATCGTTCATCTTAAGGTGTCCTCTTAAGAACTAGTGGTGATGAAAATTTATATTAAAGTACTAGTGGACGCCTGCGGCTTCGCTCGCGATATTTCGGGATAAACCTTTGACACTTCCGGGACCTCATTCTACCTGCATACCAAAAATCATGACGATCCGTTCAGTCGTTTTTGCGTGATGGGCGTTTAAATTAACAGAGACACAGATAAACAGATAAAAAGACAAAAATTCTATAAACTGTTGGAACGTGTTCTGTTATCTAAGTATATCCAAACATTTTTTTAAATATCTTCGATGTTTAGAATTTCGACCCTCTTTAGCTTTATTTTATGTATAGATAAAAAAAAATATGAGCTAGTTGAGAAAAGTCTGGCTGAGTATGACTGTAAATAACTCATGAAAAAAATACATAGGTAAATAACAATACAAGTCTTAATTTTTTGTTGTTGTTATATGTTATAGTGTTATTAAAGCCCAGAATTGATTGCTGCTGATCTATTTTTGTATAGCTTTTTGGCAAGTTAAAGACCTAACCATAATTAACTAGAAAAATATTTTTCTCAACACACTAGAAAGCGAAGAGAATAAAACTAGCCATTCCAACGAACCTATTTGCTCGATTAGACAGTAATTGATGGTGGTTGTCCGTGGCCTGGCGTTAGATACGACCATAGACTAAATAACATGAAGACAACCTCTAATTAATATAATATCATAACAGTAATCTCGACTATAGTCAACTACTCGTTCCAATCCATAAGATAGCCCATTAGTAACCATAGCGGCACTAAATATTGCTGTACCGTTTTGGTGGAAAGACACACCTTGTTACGAAAGAATAAAATATGTAAAAAAAAAAATATGAAAAATAAAAATTTATCAATAAAACATGTCCATACAATTCATACATTTAAAGCAATATGAAAATCAACAATGTCGACTTGTTATCAATTCATATACACCGCGTTGGTGCTTTACGATACACACACTAAATATAATTTGTTTGTGTGTGTGTTTTTTTTTCATTTTGCTGAGTTACATTTGAGACTGTATGTTTCTAAAATTGATTAGACTCATGAGCATTATTTTTTTATCCTAATGAGGTGTTTATTTAGTGTGATGTCATTGAATACGAGTAACGGGCAAAGGTGTGGTGTTTTCTTTCATGATGATATGAAATGCTTACAGCATTATGTTATTGTTATTGCTTTAACGTTGTTAGATGGAGAATAGTTACGTTTCTTCTAAGATATGTAGTATTACATTTAAGGACATGGGTTAGCATTTGACCATAAGTTGGCCGGGTGGTATGCGATCATTATGATTTAAAATGGAATGACGGTCTAGTAAAAGTTATTCAATCTTACCTTGAAAATCGAAGATGAAGATGATGTTTTTCAGTTATGGAATACTAGCTGTGCGCGCGACTTCGTCCGCGTGGAATAGTTATTTTGGGCATCGTATTTATTTTTGCAAACTACCTCTTCAGCTTTATAAATTATAGCTGTTACCCACGACTTGAACCGTTTTCGCAGCTCACGCAACGGAAGCCCTCAAGAATGAATAATTTTCCCCGTTTTTTTTTCACATTTTCCATTGTTTCTTCGCTCCAATTGATCGCTGATGATGAAATGAAGGTAGTAACCGTTACATAGTAACCCCAATACACGTATATTACATGTATAATCCCAATATTAAATCGTTGTCTTTTTTATTAGTAGTGAAGTTGATAATTTCTTTTTAAGTTATTAAATAAATAAATAAAGTAACGTTTACCAACACGTGTTTTATAAAAAAAATCCAAATCATTTTGCATCTCTCCACAGCATTAATCTATCACGATAGTTCACGGTCGGAGCAATATGATGGAAACGCGTGCATTATTATGATACCCATAAATTGCTGAAATGATGATTGGTTGCCGCTAACGCACTATAGTAAATAGTTACTATGTAACAATACTGCGATGCGTAAATTTCTAGTGATGTACGGAAATCCAGTTTTATGTACCTATTAAATACGTAGATACATAGGGTTCTAGTGGGTACTCGCTCGCATTAAGAAGTAACACTTGCATCCCCTTTTTCACCCCTTAAAAGAGGTATTTGCAAAAATCTTTTCTTAGTGGATGCCTACGTCGTAACATTTACCGGCATGCCAAATTTCAGCCCGATCCGTACAGTGGTTTGGGCTGTGCGTTGATGAATCACTGTCAGTGAGTCAGTCGGTCACCTTTGAGTTTTGTATATTTACTAGAAGGTGATCGCGGCTTCACTTGCATTAACAAGTAAAATTTGCATCCCCTATTTCAACCCTTGAAAAGTGGCTTTTCCAAAAATCCTTTCTTAACGGATGCCTACGTCATAACATCTACCTTCATTCCAAATTTCAACCCAATCCGTCCAGTGGTTTGGGCTGTGCGTTGATAGATCACTATATCAGTCAGTCAGGTCAGTTAGTCACCTTTGAGTTTCATATATTACATTATTGTTTTAGTTAGTTTTGTTTATGTTTTTTTGTTTATTATTTAGATTTACTAGGGGATTTGGTTGGCCAAATATAGTCAATCTAATATTTTGTTTTCTTATCATGTGACAGTGGACAGTCCTATTCGAGTACAAGCATGCTCCACCATCCATGGGTCACAGTGTTTGCTTGTGCAGGTATCGCTTCAGGTGACCTTATACTCGTAGTAAAATTTCCGTCTTTATAAAACACTTTTATATTGATAAACTTTAACCTTAGTACAGATCAATTACAACAAAAAATTAACTATTTAAAATAAATAAATAAATACTAAATATTGTAGAAAAAAACCACCCGCAAGACATTTTTAACCAAAGACTAAGTTGACTTTATTATTGTTCAATCCTGCTCTGACATAGGTACATAATTTTATATAAAACCTTTTCGTCTATTGCGTATTGGGACAAATTGATCCTTTCGCAAAAGTTAATTGACCTAAAAGGAATTCCTGATACACAAAAAGGGTATCGCAAATAGCCATAGATGTACAGGTTTACTGATTATGTGACTTTTTCGCAAGTAATGTTCCTACTAATTTTTTCTCATTAACGTGTACATACGTTAATGAGAAAAAAATGCAGTTTTAGAAATTTACGAACAAATGTTACATAAACAAATAGCAAAACCCATTTTATTTGAAGTGCCTGAAAACTTTGAATGAGTATGTTTGTTTTGCTATGGCTGTATTTTTACATTAAAAGATTAAGAAATAGTCGTAGTTCTTTATTATTTATCAACTTATCACGAAGATATTTTGTTTTGGTAGTTACTAAAAATACAATAGTCAGTCGAAACAAATTAGTTTACCTACTACTTAGCTACCCGGTATTGGTATCCGACTTTTTTTGTCATCCATCCTACAGCGGACCTGAAGAAATAAAATAAATTGATAGATTTAGAGACTACAATTTACTTTTCGTAACACAAGTTACGTTACTATACTAGTTTTTTAGATTTAAATGGCAGGGCAGGCATTTATTACGGAAAATGTTGTCTGTTTTCTGTTTATCTGTTTCTCAGTTTATCTGTGTCTCTGTTTGTTTGTTTATTTAAACGCTCATCACGCAAAAACAGCTGAACGGATCTTCATGATCTTTGGTATGTAGGTAATAGGAGGTCTCGGAAGTGTCATAGGTAACTTTTTATCCCGATCAAAAACGCGAGTGAAGCCACGGGCGTCCACTAGTAAATAAATACAATTTTATGTTGTCTGAGTTTGAAAGAGTATACCTGGATCGTAATGGAGCTGGCTGTAACGAGGCTACCGGTATTCCGGTAGCCATGTATATTATATATCGTATATATAGGTATGTATATCATATAATAAAAAATGTGTCTGTTTTGACTATGCTATCTTTGTAGGCATGTGATTCTATGGCACCACACGTCACGTCTCTTGTCTATTCATTCAATAGGTTGAAATTGGCTCGATGTTCAATTTGATTCCACGCAGACTTCAATCAGAGCCCCTTAATTGATATTGGTTCAGTCTACATCGCTAATAACGTCTCTTAAGAACCTTATTTGGGAACTTCAACTTATTAAAATTTGATTAAAACGCGTGTGTTAATATTGGAACAATTTCTCTTCTATGAAATTTCGAGTATATTGATAGATACTGCTTTGGTCTCTGTAGCAATATTCGTCATAGTATTCATTCCTTTGAAGTCGGTTTTTATTATCTAGTATTGGACAAAAATATGTATGTACTCGTATATGTTGCTTTGTCACGCTTAAATGGACCAATGGCTGGACCATTTGAATGTATTATATGTATACTTGCATATAGACTACATTACGAGTACATACAGGTGACTACGTTAGTCACCATTAACGTTTCTGTAAAGATAAAAGTAATTTAATATTATCTTTATTTTCTTTCTTCTAGGTAAGCGTGTTACATCCTAGGCTGCAGCAATGCTTAACATCAGGCAGGCTATAGTCAAACGTAAACCTATCCCACGTAAAAAAAAATCTATTCTATTTTATAGCAGGCACTGTTATACCACCATAAACAATTCATAGATTTTATCATCTACCTCACGGAACTTCCAAAGTTAAACAACTAACTATCCCGATGTGAATCTTTGACAAGGCACCCGCCCCAATTCTAAAGAAGGCCAATCAAACTTCGAACAGTGGCTGTTATCAATGTTCATCCTTGGAAACTTGTAAACCACGATGAAAATACGTAATCTAAGACATTGTAGCGGATATAGGCTACGAGAGGATTGACATTGACATAACGTCGAATAGATTCCTCATTATACTAAAAAACGATATATGATACATGGTCATTGAAGATTTATAATAGTTTGTTTGTTGGTCTTGTGATTCCTTTTTATCAACACGAGCAAACGCCACGTGATTTATGGTATGAAGGAACAATGGTGTCTTGATGCAAAAAGTATTCATTTAATTTCAATACAAAGCGGGCGAAACCAAACTAAAATAAGTAACCAATCACCAAGTAAATACCTCGATGCCAATATGTTACACAAAATAAAGTGCACGCGATACATTGACTTGCTTATTGGTCATTTGCCATTGAACTAGATACTTACTGATCCATCCAAATCAATCATAATTTAAGGAATGGTTTGTACCTATAATAGAAGATAGATAAAACAGTAATATTTCAAACGTCTACAAGTTATATTATCTATTGTAAAGGGCAAATAAGGGTGTTTCGGGGTTCGTAAAATAGTTTTATTTTTCATTTCAACCGTATTACAGTCCCCAGAAAATCTATTTGGCCCGCCGATGAATAAATAAGGGGCAATATAAGAGTCGGATTGGATATCTTTAAGTGGTAGTAACTCTAAAATGAAGTTTGTATTGGGTAGTACAAAAGTTGTCCTGTAAAGAAATTTGACCCAGTTTTAACGTTGTTCAGCAATAAAATATCGTCTATGTGTATTCTAAGTGTATTCGAAAATGGAGAAATTCGTGGATTGGTGGAGCTTGATCTGTAATCGGAACTAGTTCTTCAACAAGAATCGTAATCGGACCACATTATTTACAGACTGTACTCTTGTTTGTATTGTTTGCTATTGATTAAGCAAAAGAGAAAAATACATGGAACGAATAATCTAAAACTCATATATTAGATATAAAATTCGTTTGTTTGTATTATTTTCTTTAATTAAATAAAAAGAGTGAGAAGAAACCACAGCATAGAGAGAAAATATAGATTAAAATTCATACATTTTGCGCTAAAGTCCACACATACTTATACCTATGTACGTACATGTATACAATGTACGTCAATGTACTCACGGTTTAAATCCGGCCATTTATCCACTTTCCATAGAAGTGACGTAACAAAATCCTGTTGACACGTGACGCCAAGGTTTGTTGGCGGCAAATATTTGACAGCGATCTAATGGACTCGCGCCTCCGTCTTTTATCACTTAATACGAAAAATTAGGCATTTGATAAGAGTTTTTTTGAGTACCTACGCTTGTGGTGATACTCTTAAAAGAAGCCTTTTAAGTGTTTTGTAAAGTAATGTTTAAATACGCTTTACTTGTACAGCTATTGGCCAAAAAGGCTATTATTCATGTTGTTCAGGATCTTTTGTTTTGTACGAGGGTTCAGACTTGTTTTAACTTGTTGATCTTCGGATGTACAGCCATCTTACTTCCTATTAGATACACATACATTAACAAGTATACATTATGTTTGCCTCAAGATTATCACCACCATTTTAACATCTTTTTCACAACTTTTCTTATTTAAGCCACTTCGAAAAAAGGATTGAACGGGTTCAAATTCACAACCAAGTAAAAGAAACAAATCACTCACTTCAACACCTTCAATGAATAATTTATAACTCTACGTTTAACCAGGCTTCTAAAAATGCGAAAATGGATCCTCAAAACTGTTTGCAGAAGTAATTACCAAAATTTCACTCTCTTTCTCTCCCTAAATTTCACTCTTTTGCCGGACTTTAAAATGTTTTTACAAGACAGCTGTACAAATGAAACAGCCATTGCTCGGGGCGATTTTAAGTAAAAAGCTTTGTTGTTTTTAATAAATTCTTTTTTAGATTAAAGCAAATGATGATGCAAGGGAAATGTTTTCTTGCTAAAAAACAAGGAAAAAATCTAAACATACTATTTCTTACTACTACAAAAATAAGATATCTTGAGAAAAGGCTAAAACGTTCGTCTAATTGGCCACTGCCAGAGGGCAGCGTTAGCAGTATACTGGTCACATTACCACGCTGTATGCTGATGCGTTGAGGTATGAGAAGTTTGTTTTCTTGATTGAATGCAACATTTCCAGTATTTGCCCCATTCAAAACAAAACATGAAAATCATCTTACATAATACCAAATTTCGTTTCTCTCATACGTTTAGATGTTTTGAATGCTATTTATTATACAGGGTGAATTAGCCACCTACTTTTCAGAGGATGGTTATAAAAAGTTTTAACAAGACATCTGTATAAATGGAACAGTTAGTGCTCTCGACGATTTTAATTAAAAAGCTTGTTAGTACACTGTGGCCCTTTGTGTGCCTTGCCTAGATTATACTAAAATTATGGCGGATTATACGCAATCTATGTTGATAATGGGCGTTGGAAAAGTATTTCAAAAGCCTGTTAAGGCTTTAGTTAATGAGCCGTTTAAAACTTTTTTATCGATGTTTTAGTTATAACCTATTATTCATTAATCAAGTACTTTTAAATTATAAAATTGATTAATGAATAAAAGTTATAAATAGAATAATGTAGTAAGGTGAACTCTTGTAGCAGTGAACTGTAAAACTTTAGTAAATTGCCGCGATCGATTTTGTGTGTGACCTGTGTGTTTTTTGGTTAATTTATATTACGGCCTTACCAATTTTTAAATTTTCTTTTTTTTTTGTTTCAATAACACAGATACCATCTAGTATTTGGCAATGTACTAAAGCTGCCTTTAGATTTTGCAAATTACTATTAACCATGGGTATTACGTATTCAATGCTTTTAGTACACTCCACTAAATATCAAAGCATGGATAACCATCAATTGCGTTCAATTTACTCTACGCTAGAATTTACGCGGAAATTTCAAGCGTATTGTTTCACCCCGACCCTACAAATAGGTGATAATATGGAATTGTAATAGATACTGTATAATTTTCAAAATGCTTAATTAAAATACTTCCATGTCTCAACTCTCTCTCTCTCTCTCTCTCACTTGCTTACTAAGCTTGCTCGTGATTGGTTACGATAGCGGAAGTAATCGAATGCTGCCGAATGCCTGGTCGCTATTGGTCACTAAAAGAATAAACTCCTGGAAGAGTTGTTTTTAGCAATAAGGCCGCCACTTGTGGCAGTAGCATACGTTTTATTTGTTTTCTTTCTTTGTAATTTATATCGTGTGTTGCTATAAAGAATTTTATATCTATCTATCTCTGTCCACCATATCAACTACGGTGGCGACGCGACAGTTGACCATATCATGTACTATTTGGCTTAGTAACGTTTCTATAGGATTTATTAGTCGTAGCCCCAACCCCACGAATCTCATGTAATATGGACGATTAAATTCCGTGAAACGATGACACAACCTCTATCACTAAGGTATTACTATATATTTTAATGTTCCTTTTAGAATGCTAGCACGGGAGTATATTTGAGCTGTTACCTAATAATTTGATTTGAATTGATTTAGTTTCTACTGTTGGCTCTAGTTTTTTTTTCTCTTAGAAGATTTATACTGTTTTGAGACCCGATATGTATTATTTAAGATTTTTTATACAGCTTAAAAGTCTCACAGATTAAAGACAGATCATGAAACTTTTATTAATCAAACAAATCTATACTAATATTATGAAGCTGAAAAGTTTGTTTGTTTGTTTGTTTGAACGCGCTAATCTCAGGAACTACTGGTGCGAATTGAAAAAATATTCTTGTGTTGAATAGACCATTTATCGAGAAAGGCTTTAGGCTATATAACATCACGCTGCAGCTAATAAAAGCGAAGAAACAATGGAAAATAGGAAAAAACGGGGAAAATCATTTATCTTTGAGGGCTTCCGTTGAGTGTGTTGCAAAAACGGTTCAAGATATCAAAAAAATATGTTTGAAAGAATTATTCCTCTTGAAATGTCCGCAACATATACATATGTCTATTTTTAAAGATTAACTCACTAGGACTGTTTTTATGGTAATAACTATTTCACGCGGACGAAGTCGCTTGCACAGCTAGTACCTACTAAATATGAGTAAACCTAAATAAATAAAATGAATAGAAAATAAACCCTATTTGTCAAGTTATTATTGCATGTAGTAGTGCCTGCTGCTTTTTTTATTTTGGTGTAGTTTGAAGTTGATTTAAATAGAATTTCCTGTTTAATTTTGTCAGCATAAAACACAATCACATGTGACCTTTCATCGTAAACAATGCTCCCAAATTAGACTTTGAGGCTCATCCCAGATTGTTTATCAATTTTATAAAAGCCATTAAAATTTATCAGATGCGCCATGACATTTGCCATGATAGATTTCATGAGATCCATAAACAAAATGGCTCACAGACTCCTAATAATTTGTCCAATCTTTATAGAAACTGATTTAATTATGCGTTGGGCAATAAGCATCCGGAAATATCTTGATAAGCTTACATCAATTATATCAACCGAAACATCACTAGATTTTGGAATAATGTAATCATTGTGGTTTTACTATGTCTTATACAACTTCGTATAGCTGTTTCTGTTTTCCATGTACCTACTTAATATTACTGATTCATTAGCTCCATTTAAACGCATAGTTTGCTAAGGCAATTACATACATCAAAAGCCAACCTAAAAATTGGCAACACAGTATACAGGAACCAACCTGGATCAAGACCTGGGTGCCCACCAAGAGCCTTGAGGCGCTTCTTTCTTTCTTTTGTTATATCTCTAAGATTTACCATAAAACACCATCGTTATCACTACATTGAATTCAAACAACCCAAGGTCTTGGCACCGTAAAAATGATAAGCTTTTGAAAACTCCGGAAATTTCACGAGAGTGCCCAATACTGGGAAAAAATAACGAAAGTAAACAATACAAAATTGTTTTTGAGGTAGGTAATCAATCTGCAGTGACGACCTTTATAAATGGTTGTTAGTCGATAAACTTCTATCGATAACAAAATCTCTTAAACTGACAGTTATATTTTTTTAATGTTTTTAAAGGAAACTATTTCAAAGTACTTACAATTTTACTTTCTCAATATAAAAAAATGATATCAAGATTCTGAAATAAATCAATCTAAATATGTTCATTAAAATTTGATTTGCGTAAAATTAGTGTATCAACATACAAATATTATTAAGCTTGCCGATTTTATATAATTTTGCATTAAAGTTTAATTAAACTCGTGAAATAAATAATTTACGAAATTGCGACAAAAACACAAATAAATATTAATTTGCTTAACTCTTTTTTTTTTAAATCAGCATGTTTTTTGCCTAGCTTTTAATTGATAAATAGTCATAATAAAAAAATTGTGTTTAATTATTTTTGTATACATGCAAATAAATACAGTATAATTATAAACCAGTAGGTAAAATATACCTCAATCCCTCGATACTTCCGCGTGCAGTATTGTTGTAAACACTGGCACATTTTTCATGGCAGGTTGATGCGATAGTTTGTTTTACAGCTGTATTTGCTAATCAATCTTTTTCGGATATTAATTCGAACAGCACGTTTGGAATTGTATAAAATGTATAAATTTTATTGAGTACGTTGATGCCTGTAAAAGCAGTTGTTCAACGAAATATACAATACTTGCACACATAGTTGGCTCGACAATGTTTGTCTGATATTATAAGTATAGTAAACGGTTAATTTTCTTACAAAACAAACACAAGAGTAGTCATAAAATACGCGTTTTATATTTAACCATGATACTAATAACGTACTTATTTACTATACTATTGTATGTACTTATTTACAAGTTTTTGATGAGGTTTTCCCAAAAAATATGCTCCTTTTTTGTAATACATATGTATATAACAGAAACAGAATTTACAGTCACAATCATAGACCTTAATATCATGTACATTCTCAAATTATTACAAAATACATACACAAATTATTTTATTTTGCCAGAATAAACACAGTTGGTACTTAGATTTATGTACAGGAGTTTAAATCTTACAGAAAATAAAAATAATAATATACATAGCAAATAAATACTGTCTTGGCCTTGTCAGTAACGTGTTTGCATAAAACTGAAATGTTAATTTTACAAAATGCTAGTCCACTCTAATTATGAAGTCTTTAGTAAACATCTGTTCATGGTCATTTGAACTGACTAGATCTGACAACCGGTTGTAAAATCACTCTTATAATAGAATCTATATACATACCTTATCGGAGACATGAAAATTTCAAATTGAATTATTATGATATTTTTAAGATTGTTTGGCACATCACATTGAAGTCATTTTCTGTAGCTCACGTATAAAGTACTCGCTTAACGGTAAAGGAAAACGTCGCGACCAAGCCAAAATTCGTGAATACAAAATCCAATGACGTTTATAATCCGTACATAAATCTGGGTGCTCAAAAGAAGTATCAGCTCAAGATAACTACAATTTTATTTATTACAGAAATTAACGATTCTCATTTAATATAACTAATAAGGTTTCCAGACCTTGTTTCCTCATCCCATCCTAATATCATATTTGCTTACACGAAGTTTTATTGCGATATATTAAAGTACCTAACATACTAATCTACACGTTAAATTGTAGGTCCCGGCTATTTTCTAGTACAAGCAGACATTAAGCCATGTCAGAGGCCCGTAAGGCGGCTTGATGAACTCTTGACATCAGAGTTGGCCACTCTCATTCGATAAGTAGAAGAAGACTAATCTACAGGTACACTTTTCGTTTTATGTAGATATATGATAGGCAAGCAGGCAGGCTATAGTGAAACGTAAGCCTATTTCGTATTTAAAAAAATGATTTTCATCGGTATCTAGAAATGATTCCCAAAGATATCTTATCAACAATTCAGCACCTTTTGTCTGATATTCAAACTTTGCATTGTTTGAACAGAAAACACAAAACCGAATCGTATTTGTGGCAGAATTCACGCAAATCTATTAAGGCAGTTAAGTAAATTCTGATTATCAAATTTCAACTTGAATATAATATGGCTTAAAATTATTTGGTACTTGGCTGCTATTTGTTTTATTTCTATTTGCTTATTGTGGTGTAACTTAGTTTAACTTGAAGCCACTCGTGTGGCTTGTAGTATTTTGATGTTGATGAAACAAATAAATGTGTTCGTCCACATAAGTTGCAGATTAAGTTAACCAATATTTGTATTAGAGTTCATGTCTGGGGATTTTTAAAGTAAGTAAATATATTGCTTAAGTTAATAAGATTTTGAAATTGTATTATAAGGTTAAATGATGTTTGGAGTTTGTATCCTGTGACAAAATAGTCATGAATAGTCTTTAATACGTCTGTAAAAAAATAGCATTGATCAAAATATGAACTAGCCGAGAAATGACAGTAGACACAGGAACGATAGAAACAGGCAAAAAATAATGAACATGTTTTTAATGAATTGACTGGCTGTTAACTTAGTAGGTAGTCGCTTTGCCTTCTAATCTAGGGTGGCGGGTTTGATTCCCACTTTTTAACAGTTTTAGAAGTTTTGCCTGCTTATTTGTTTGTCTGTTTATTTAAACCCCTATCACGCAAAAACGGCTGAATAAAATCATGATGATCCGCATCCTGATTTTAGGTATGTAGGTAGTATGAGGTCTTAGAAGTATCATAGGCCACCTTTCAACCCGAAGTAACGCGAGTGAAACCGCGGGCGTCCACTAGAACTAAAATAAGTCAAGCAGAATTCATTCCAGTTATATGTCGTTTAATAACAATACTTTGATAAAGACATAGACAATGTTTATTGAGTGGCGCCATTCTGAGGTGATTGTAATAATATAATATCTTACCAAACATAGGTGTAATAAAATCGTGGCAAGCACCTTTAACCTGTCGATATAGTATTATCAAGCTGCCACTAAAGATATACTACAATATGTACATAGGTCTATATACTGGATAGTCTATATACTAGATAGATTTTCATCAAGTTCAATATATTATGAAGATGTAGGTTTGTACGTGTGTTTGTATGTATGTTATAATTACAACCCTTCTTTTAAATCCAGAGGAGATAGGTTTCTTCTAGTTAAGGGTATTACATCTTAGACTGCAGCGGTGCTTAACATCAGGCGGGATGTAGTAAAACGTAAGTCTTTTCCGTATTAAAAAAAATGTTACTTAAACAATGCACTGATTTGGATGACACTTGGTTTGGAGATAAATAACACCGTACGCTTTACCGGATTAAAGCAGGTAAAACCACGGGGCGCCTCTAGTGACATTTATGTTGCTAAGTGTTGATTTAGTAAGATTTATCGACATATTTTTAGGTATTTACATTTTACCCACGACGGAACTAAATTTTCTAGATGATTTTAAATGTACTGATTTGATTTTGATGCGGTTTTTGAAAGTTTTAGTGTAAGTTTACTGTAGCAAACTTTGTGCTTTTGTACATTTTGTATTATGCTATACACTATTTCTTAAGCATTTTAGGTATAAAAAATATGTTTAATTAATTTTATATTATAAGTATGAAAGCTATTTCGTGCGTGATAAGACATTAAAAATTAAGTTAAATTAACCGACGCGTGGCTACAATTATTACAACATTATGTACCTACATCAAATTTATATACATATGTAGTTGGTAGTAGTTATAGATAGGCATAAAATATACATAATCTAGTAGCAGATAGAGGTCACCGCATTTGACCCGATTATTATTTTATGTTTACTTTATGACATAACGCTTGAATGATAAATAATAACCATACAAAATTTTGTCCAGTAATACATTCTTTAATATCTCCACATAATTAGGTCATCAAGCACTAAACTCGATTTAAATAATAAAAATATTTTTACAGTTTAACTTCCTGTCACATTTTTTTTCTGTATCAGATGTCATGGACATAGTGTATGACAAATTCTGACCCGAAACGTTAATTAAAGTCACATGTTCTAAACGCGTCACACTTTTTAAATCCAATCAAATAGCCCGGACTAGTCAAAACTCAAATATCTCACATAAAAAAAAACATAACAATTTAAAAAAAATATATTTGTCATTTTATGCACAGCTAATTTTTCCTGTGATAGCTTTGCGTTTGACTTCAGCCTGCCTGATGTTAAGCATTGTTGCAGCCTAGGCTGTAACAGGCTTACCTTTTAGCTATTAACAAATAGACCAAATATGGTTATCAATATACAAATTCATAGGCTTTTTGCGTAATTAGAATTATTATTCATAGTAATACGTATTCCATTCATTGAAATTCGACATAATTGCCTGCGTGAAAATTGAATATTAATTTGTCCGAAATAAGTTGTTCATTTGACATAGAGGGGCCAAAAAGTCAGTCCTATGAATATTATTAAAACCTACCATTTAGGGATAAAATTTGATTTCGTACTAATAAATAGAAATAAGTTTTGAAATAAATAAGATACATTCGGTAACCACAAGTTTTGTATACAAAACCATTCTACTACAAGCAAATTATTAATGAACATTACTTATTCCAGCTTAGCCTAAGCTTATATCAACGACCATATTTAGCCATAACCTATAAACGAAATAAAGCATAGAATAAAGTTTCAACATACTGCTTATCAAGATTTAAGTCTACACTGATTATCTAATAAGTATGGTATTATTACAAAAAGTAGCTTAACTTTTAGTCCAGAACTT
This sequence comes from Macaria liturata, assembly GCA_964023185.1. Lineage (NCBI taxonomy): Eukaryota > Metazoa > Arthropoda > Insecta > Lepidoptera > Geometridae > Macaria > Macaria liturata. The sequence continues at coordinate 3,466,323 of OZ026824.1, read as the reverse complement.
TGAAAATATGCATTCCGTTTTTGCTGTTCGAAATGTGTCTGTCTGCTGTCATAATAATCAAACTGTCAAAATGTAACCAATGATAAAACAACGTCCCAACTTGAAGTTGGCATTTGATTGTTTGAACAACAAAAACCGATTATGTACCGAGTATGTATATAAATTATATTTATTTTTAAAGTCCTGGACTAATATTTAGAGCACGTTTTGTAATAAGATGGTTTATGTTTAACCCATAGCTGCTATAACCTTTCAGCAATATTTTGACACGAATTACATTATTTGCTAGAAGTAACTTACAATAGAGAACTAGTACCGCATGGTTCATGAAAGAGATTAATTTTAACTGATACTAGTTTAAGTTTTCATGTTTCATGTCTGCAATAAAGACTTTATCAATACATCTATCGACGCTTAGCTACAGACTTCAACCAACCGCCTCGTAAACGCAGGTAATGTAACAGTTTTTAATCTAAGTTAACCGACTAGAAACGGATATAGAAAGTAAAAGATAACGACATGAGTAACACACTCCATCCAGTCGGTCGCAAGAGCCGTAAAAACACACATAAAACTGTGGCCAGGGGGTACCGTAAGTAAGAAATTAACAATAATAATACAGAAAAAACAAAGGAATATACTAAAATACAACTAAATAAAAAAGGGCACTCTAAAAATCTTTAGAAATAACTAAAGATGGTCTAAGTACTACAGTCCTCTGCCAGAAGACGCCGTGCCCAGTATACTGGCAGCAATACCACGCTGAATAGTTAGAAATTACAGCTGTTATAATTTGAAAACTATTGTAAGTCATTTTAAAGGTAATTTAAGCAAGAGCGGTTTTATAATCTCTGCTGAATGATGTTAAATTTATCACTAGGAAATTATCTACTCGGAAGCCTACCATATTTGCTATTCCTATTTTCTATAATAACATTGGTCATAACAACCCATTGTTTCGTATGTGTCATTTGTACAATGAACTCAGTAAAAAAGAATGTACTAAACTAGATATATATCATCACAACTTAACTAAATTCAAAAATCTACTTAATAATAGTTATAATAGTGACGTTTTCTACAAACTTTAAGAGTATAAATATATATATATTGTAAAGAAAGTTGTACACAATAGTTAGACTTATAAATTTAAAAAAAAAAACATGTATTAGGTTAAGTTTGTATTTTATTATAAGTTTTAGTTTGTAAGTTGTTTTTGTGTCTGTAAATAAATAAATAAATAAATAACGAATCGAAACGTGCGTTGAAATTCGACGTTTTTGTAAAGCATTACAATGTTGCCAAGATAACTTGGAATAGATAGTAACATAACAAAAAAAACATATTTGGGTCAATTTGACTCAAGTTTACAACAATCTTGCAGTTTTCTAAGTAATCGGTAATCATAGTTCAACAAAACTTTAAATACTTCGTTATCTTAAAACATGATAATAATCTATTTATTTCCATGACATGTTCTGTTTGAATTAATTTATAAACTTAATGTTTACGACAAAATCTCATCAATCAATGTACAGTGCACTTCATACTTTTGTCTGTCTTATTTAAATTATAAATTGTGATTACAATCTTACAATCTTTATCAAAAGTACTTGATATAAAGTCCTAATCCGCAATTGCACATTATACTAAAAGTAATATTAAAACAGGAATAGTTAATCCTCGTGATAGCTTCGTTCTCGTTAACAGCCCCACTTCCCTCAGCAGACGATACAATAAACTTACTTATTGAAATAACCACACCTTTATGCTGTTGCTGCCTTTGTTAAGTATGGCTTTACCAGTTTACTTCTACTAAAGTATATTCGTAGGAGAGTAGCTAACTCTGGTGTTGAGAGTTTTCAAATCCAGTGCTATTTACATAATATATACTACTGGATGTCCGAAGCTTTTCCAGGGATTTTTAAATTTAATATAAACATAGCCTATATCTCAAGACCCTGTGCTATCTACGATCTAATTTGCTTGCCTTAGAGCTAGTATTACATATAATTTTGTTTAGCCAAATATTTTTTTTTTAAAGATGTTTCGGATGGTCACTCAAGTCAATATTAGAATTAATAATATAATCTACCTACTTATAAATGGCTCCTACTCGTAGGAACGCTAGATGGCGCTGTTCTGTGTTAAAACACGCAAACGATACTATGGAGCCCATATTTTTCTTATCTGTATTATATTACTCAGACGTCCAATCAATAATACAGTACAGTGTTTCCGGCGCTAGTTGGTAGCGCCAAGATAAATTTTTGGGGCTCGATCCGGTCTAAGGCCTATTTAGAGGTTGCCGGACAACATCGAGCTAATAAATAATATTTCAGCATAATGCTGGTGTGAGTCATCTCAGAAATACTTAATTATTTATTAAGGCTCAACATTTTGTATTCACAAAAGTACATACAATATAGGTAGATTGTGTCATATTATTATGTTGAAATTAAGCACAGCAGCATTATTTGCATAGATAATTTTGGTGCTTTACGCTTAAATTTAAAATAATAAATAAATAAAATAAAATAAATATTTCGAGACATTGCACACAGCGCCATCTAGCCCCACACTAAGCAAACGCTTGTGTCGTGGGTACTAGATAACGGATATAATACTTATAATAATAAATCATAACTGTATAAACTAGGACTGTTAACAGGACTAGTCATAGTCATAGTCATAGTCATATCGTTTATTTGCAAATTGTAAAGAACACTTAACAATGACCCTGATAGGGTATGCAAATATGTACATAATGTATATGTAAGTCTGAGTGAGAAGCGGCCCGATTCATATCTCAATTTAAAATTTATCTCAATTAATCAATTTCTCATTTAAAAATTCGTCGACGGAGTAATAGCATTTCGTAGTCAAATATATTTTTAAATCACGGGCAAAACGTTCTAAGTTTACAATACTTTTTCCGTCTTATTACAAAAAAATGGTTTGTTCTAGGCTTATGTCTGGTAATACGAAGTTCAGGGTTGTTACCGTAACAAGAATTCTTATTACAAAAACAGGACTAAGTCAAGACTTGTTGCTACAAAGAACGATCCTAGGTTTAAATATTATATCATCTGTGGTAGCAAAAACACGAAGTTTTTTTTTTTTGTTGGCTATGGCTACTTAATTTGCCAGTTTTCAAGTTAAAATAATCGTCAACGAAAATATTTTAGCGTCTTTGACGTTGTCATTGAAATTGTTTATTTTTTTGGTTTCAAAAAGTTGCATTATTTAGCAACATATATCAATGGATTAAAAAAATAAAAAACGAGCCGCAAACTGGTACTGGTGGCTTTATTAATTTATTTCATTTTAAGTACATTGCCTTGGAAAGGAATTAAATTTAACATCTACTGCAAAATATACTTAAACTGTAAGTTTAGTTTACTAAATTTATTTATTTCTGGTGTGGGTTTAATGCAGTAAAAATACACAGACATATTATTATTATTCTTATATTAACTTCTTACATTGACACAAGTTTTAAAAATTAAAAGAAATGTTTTTATACTTGAGGTTTGATTTAACATTTGCATATTATAAAACATAATTTAGATTAAGAAAACAAATTGATCCAGTTTAGTTTAAAATATTAGGTGAAAATATCATATGTACATTTTACTATAAATTTGTTTTTATCCATAAATATTAGAAATGTGTATTATAATTTATTTTAGTACATTAAACAGTTTAAACTTCACTGATTCCAGTAATATATGTTGCTCAAGATATTAGGTATACAACAATCACACAAATTCTTTTTATAACAATCCAAAACTGTACAAAACTGTCCAAAACCAAACAGTTTTTAAACGATTATTAGAACACAATAACAAAATATTGAAAATAAATCAATATAACCTCTAACTAAACGTCAGAATTGTTCCATACTTCAAATCCAGTTTAGAACAGAGTTAAACCATAGTTAAACTAGGTGTCGCGGCAAACTAAGTTTGGATCATCGGAAGTCCGAACTATCGCGTTAGTCGTCGTTTTGTAATAAGAAATTATTTGGTACCAGACTTAGTATTGACTTAACCCGGTAATAACAGTTAAACCTCTTTTTATAATAAGACGGATCAAGTTTTCTGGTAGTTTATTAAAAATTTTGATAGCCATTGATTTAGGGCCCATATTTAGCATTTGTAATCTAGCTTTATAAGTTTTTAATTTGTGGGGGAATCTGAGTGGGTATTTTCGCGGGATGTCAGCTACTTTTATAAAATATTCTGGGTGTCTCATTACAAAGTAGCATGCCTCATATATATATATTGATGCTACAGTCAAAATACTAAATTCAATAAAATATTTTTTGTGGAATTGTGGTTTTGATATGTCTGGAGCTTTAATTTGAGCAAGAATACGGATGCATTTTTTCTGAGCCACGAACAAATCATTTACGTCGACACTGTTGCCCCAGAGGATGATGCCGTACCGGAGCCACGAATACGCATACGCATAATACGCTGACAATGCAGTGTCAAGGTCAGTGGCTTGTCGTACTTCTCTGAGCGCATACGCGAAACTGGATAGTTTAGATTGAATTTTTTTAACGTGTTTTTTCCAATTGATGTGTGAGTCAAGTTCTATGCCTAATAATGTTGCCGTATCGATGCATTGGATTTCCATATTATTGTATTTAAAGTTAATGTCTAAAGGGGTTCTTTGGTGGGGTCTGAATTGGATTAATTTAGTTTTGGAAAAGTTAATGTCAAGGTTGTGGTCGGTCATCCAGCTAATTATATTATTGAATATGTCAGTCAGTTGATTATTTAAATTATTATTATTAGTAAAAGATGTCAATAAGGATAAATCGTCCGCGAAAAGAACACAGGATTCGTTAATTATTTTAGGTAAGTCATTAATATATATTAAAAAAAGTATACATCCCAAAACCGATCCCTGAGGAATTGAATTATTTATCGTTATAGGTGTAGATCTCACAGTCGTTATAGCTCCCGTTGCGTCATCAAAGTTTTCTATTTCTACGTATTGTTTGCGGTTTTCTAGGTATGATTTAAACCAGTCGTAAGTAACACCACGTATCCCTATATTGTATAGTTTGTCTAATAGTATATTAAATTGAATTTTATCGTATGCTTTTGTCATGTCAATTAAAATACCTACTGCATATTTTTTACTGTCAATTATGTTTAAGATTTCTTGGACGTATTTAAATACCGCTAAAACTGTAGATCGGTTTTTACGGAAACCGTTTTGAGCTTCATCAAAGATTTTGTATTTTTCGCAGAATGAATTTAAGCGTTTTTGCATTACTTTTTCGAATATCTTTGAGGACGTAGGTAATAATGCTATCGGCCTATAGTTATTAGGATTTGTTTTAGATAATTTTTTTGTGTATCGGTTTCACTAAAGCAATTTTTAGTAGGTCAGGGAATACACCTTCATTAAAAGATTGGTTAATTAGTATATAATATGGTAACGTCAGTTCGTCGGCACATTTTTTTACAAGTGTGGGGGGAATTTCGTCTATCCCAAAGCTATATTTAGATTTAAGGTTTTTATGGCGTTGTAGATCTCTAAGGGTTCGGCCGGACTAAGGAACATAGTGTTGTGCGTGCGAGTGAGCGGCGGCCGGCCGCGCGCTAAAACAACAATTAGGTTGTTGTTTTATACAATACCGGTCTTAGTTATAAACGTATTTTAAGAACTGTTTCGTTAAAAAGAGTATTGTCTCTCTCGTTCGTTTTCAAAAATATTATTGTGAGAGAGAGACAAAACACTTTTTAACTAAACAGTGGTTAAAATACGTGGATTTTTTATCAGATTCTGAAATTGTAAATAAATTCTTAGTGATAAGTTAATATATTATAATTTTTTCACTCCAAATATGGTAAGATGCATAATACCATATAACTTTTTGTAGGTACCCTAAATGATTATTATATTCAATTTCAATAAATTATCTGCAATTTATATAACAAACATGTAAAAAGACCAATGTATAAGTAATATTAAAAAAAATGTAGTCATTTTGTTATGTACTCATATAAATCAATCGAAAGTATTTGCATATATTTTTTTTAATTGTAAATATTTCTATCGATTAGCAGAGTTTATTAAAATTATATATTAACAGAATTTATTACATTTTATAGTAAAGAGCTACGCACTGTTTCAAAGCAAAGGTTAAGTCCGTTCAAACAACGTCACAATACCAATATCGGATATTGCGAGTACAAATACCCATCATAAAATGGTTTGAACAGCGACTTAAGACACAGCAGACATCTACTGATAACAAACAGATTTTCACAGCCAATATAATTGCAGCGCAAGGATATTACACCTATTCACATACATATTTATATCAACTACCACAGAGAATAAAACGAAATAGATGTAATATAACTAAGTAAACACGTTAATCGTAAAATGTACCGCATCTTACGTGTTATCTTGTTGTGTTTGTGTCTTGTTGTTGTGTGTAAAATGGTTAGTGGTTGACTTTATAGGACAGAATAATTAATAAAAGCATTATCTCATTATGTTTTACAGGGATGCAGTTAGTTGTCTCTTAGTTATCTCAGCCATGAATACGAACTTTTATTTAACTTGTATTGGAGGAGCAATAGGGGGAAATTCAATATCGCTGGAAGTCAAGGGCGGGAATCGAATACGCTAACTAGTGTATGGTGTTTTTTTTTACATTCTTAGGCTCACGCTTGACTACAACTTGCCTGATGTTAAGCAACGTTGTAATCTACGATCTAGCACGCTTGCCTAGAAGGAACCGGTTTACTCTCGACTTGAAGACCGACAAATTATAGTTCAAGGGGAATAGAGATTCGGGCAAAGAGTTCCACAGTTTGGCTGTTCGCACGATGAAAGTCGAAGCAAACCGCTTGGTGGAGTTGGTGTTTCCTAGAACGTGCTATTTCATAGTAGTTTATGCAAGTATTATCATAATTTGTGTTTATGTATTGAGACAACGGATGCTTAGTTTTAAAGGGAATAATTTCAGATTCGGTATTTGTAGTAACTTTACTCTTATTTGACTGTTTTGTTAGAGTTGTTAAAATATGTTTATAAATAAGACTGTTTGAAAATAACTGTGATATATTAATATTATAAGCATAGGTACATAATTGATATTAAAGACTTTAAAGTAACTGATATAATACGCATGTTCAAGCAGCCGATTACTAATATTTTTAGACCTATATCTTTTCACATCCAATTCTAATAAAAGTAAGTGAAATCGTCTGGTGGATTATCATAAAACTTCAGTCGTTTTAACAGCCCTATAAAAGTGGTCTAGACGACCTAGTCATTTCTGTATCCTGACCCACCTAACCAATTATCACTCTAATAAAATAAATTCACTTTTTTCTCTTTAAGGTTGAATTTGTTTCTTCTAGGCCAGCGCGCTAGATCATAGATTATAACGTTGCTTAAGTACTAGTTTAAAAAAAACTTTAAGGAATATTTTGTTATTTGTTACTACCTGCTACGAATATCTTTGCGATAAAACTCGAAAACGTTTATTTCCAAAACGTGGTTTTATTATTATTCAAGAACTTTAAAAATGAACACATGTTTCTTGTTGCTCCGTCACACACTACCAGGTTAATAATCGAGCTATGATACCACCCTCGCAAAAACTTTCTTTTCTGTATTAATTTTGGTGGACTCAGTATACAAAAGTACTACGGTCTACGCAGCGTAGATCTTCGTAGCTCGTACCAGACCCACGTAGCTTCCGTAGAGCTTGGGCAACGTAATACAAGCTAAATGTTAATGTAAGTTACACTGGTTTATGTTTTAAGTAATCTTTACTCAACAAAAAGAGAGAGATATATATATATATATATATATATAAGGAAGCTGTTGTGTCGATCGCTGCTTAGTCATAATTTGTAACAATGTCTAAAATGAGATCTTACTACCTAGATAGTTATTATAAATCAGTTAGCGAATTTACAAAACTATTTTGACATGATTGTAATGATAATGATAACATTTTATTATAGCACATAGCGGCACGGAAATGTCAGAGGAAGTTGTTGAGTTGACTGTCGCTTGGTCATAGTTTATTACTAATTCTTAACGTTATTGTTTATTGTCTAATATGATTCGTAAATTCATAAGGGGATTAGAATAGAATTTACTGGATTAATCCTAATTGTTTTTAAAAGTTTATGAAGTTGCTAATGTAAAAAGTCACGAATATTATTTGTAACAACCAATTAGAGCAGAGCAGAGTCTCGAGTGGGGTCGAGGCGCCATCTTGATGAAAAGCCAATATAATCGATGTGGATGGTGGCTCAAAAAGGCAGTCTAAGTTGAGCTTTGGAGTTGATGTTAGAATATCGTGTTATATGGTCAAGTTGGCCCCTTGATTTGTTCATGTGATGTGGTCGAGTTGGACCCCTGTTTTCATGGTGCTGGGTCGAGGTCGGAGCCTCGAACCCACTGCTCATTTTAAAGTTAAAAGCTAGCTAACCGTAGTTTGTATTATAAGTCGATTTAGTGAAAAGTGTAATAAACGTTTGTGAATATTTCCTAGTAGTTTTTTAACCAGAAAACGCTCACTAAGCTAGAGTAGGCCCTAATTCTGATGTCTTTATTAAGACTCCCTGGTGGTCGCTCCGACATATATATATATATATATATATATATATATATATATATATATGGAGTGGAAGTGACGGGTTATATATATATATATAACCCGTCACTTCCACTCTGCTGCACATAATTCTTTGGTGTCGATTTATGCGAACCAATATAAACGTATTCACAATAATCATCAATATTCAATAACAAAACAAAATAAATGTCACAAGTCAATCAAGCAAACAAGAGTTCAAGAAACTAGCTGGCATCGTCACATTGTATGAAAGAAACAGAGTCTAAAGTAACAAAGTTATAAAAGTTCCGAAAGTCGATACATAATGCACGCTTCAATAGAAAGGGTTGTATGGTATCCATCAATGTGTCAGGTTTATTACTAGACAAATTTATATAAACGTGTTAGGTTGCTTGAGTTATTATGTATACGAATATGTACATATGTTGTAATTTGTTTGAGCTAGCATGCTAAGTTACGATACAGAAAAACAGAGACAATTTACAGAAAAAGTTTTGAGTGTAAACGACAATGAATAACAGATATTTCACAATATCATTGATTAAGTTAATGAAACTTGTATCGGACAACACGTTTTTTTTACATGATACAGGCTTACGCTTGACTTCAACTTGCCTGATGTTAAGCAACGTTATAATCTACGATCTAGCGCGCTTGCCTAGAAGAAACCAGTTTACTCTCGACTTGAAGACCGACAAATTATAGTTCAAGGGGAATAGTAACAAAGCTAGTAGCTCAAATATGCTAACCTCGGCCGAGGTTACATATTTGAGCCTTTTGGAGTCGAGACTTTGGGGCCGTGGGGTCCGGGAGCCCATACTATTTTCCAAAACCTCTCGGAGCGCTTGGTTGACGCAACGCATGACCAAAATGCTGGCCTTTTTCTGGCTCAACGTATCAGCATTGCCATCCAGCGTGGTAATGCGGCCAGTATGCTGGGCACGCTGCCCTCTGGTAGTGGGCTGGAGCACTTAGATTATCTTTAGGCTTTTCTAAAGATTTTCTAAGTGCCCCTTTTTGTAGTAGTTAGAAGTAGTATATTTAGTTTTTCTTCCCTTGTTTTTATATTTTATTATTGTAAATAAATTTCCTTAGGGGAATAGAGATTCGGGCAAGGAGTTCCACAGGTGGGCTGTTCGCACGATGAAAGTCGAAGCAAAACGCTTGGTGCGAGTCTTTGGAACCTCAACTGTATAACGCTAACTGTGTTACGCTATTTTATTTTACATCATTTTATTTTGTTCAAAAACATCACAAGAATATTATATTAAATAATATGCAAGCACGTTGAAGTTCACAAACGAAATAAAATAATTTCACTCGATATTTTGTTAGCTCTAAAGTTAAACAGTTTCCTGTTAAAATATAAATACATTATTGCTTCAACAAAAAAATGGTTTTAGCAGCATAATTTAAATCATAAAAATATCATCTTTTAAAAATCATGTATTCTGGTAGCAAATTTATCATAATATCCAAATTCAACTGTTATATGTTGTCTAGTAAATAATGGGTCCCCTCAGGGAGTTCCTTTCTAAATATCATGAATTCATGTCTATACATTTCAACCTCCGTTATAAAAAGCTATATATTTATTTATCTACTTAACGTTTAATGTTTAAGGATATATTCAGGCTCGTGTTACATAAACAATTGATTAATTTATTATTGTTACAAGTGATTTTTCGTACTTATAAGTACAAAATATTATATATCATGGGATAGCGTCCAAAGTTAACCAAATCGCATCTTGTTAAACACTGAATTTTATTTTAACAAAATACCTCTCTTTACAATATAAATCCGCCACATCTATTGTATAAAAACTACGTTCGGCTAGAAAAATAAATAACATTGCAAAATCTCACTCCCTTTTAATTTGAGAGACAGAATTAATACAAAATCAGCTAACTTAATTCTCCTTAGAGGTAAGAAGGGTTGCAATAAAATCCACGATTCATGCTTTTGACCCATACGAGTTCTGAGTCTCAAAGACATTTTGTATCTTATATTTATATACATAATTTAATAAAATTGACAATATTTATAGTTATTAAGCTTTATTTTGTATAAAATGAAAAAAACAAAAGCTACGCACCGTTATATAATGTGCATATGAAGCCAAATATTTATACTATACAAAAACACACACATTTGATGTTAATAATTTATATTTTGTCAGAAGAACATCTTAATGGGCTTAAATGTAGACTACTATAATGAGAAATACCGCGTATCGATTCGCCGAAAACTTTGCTATTATAACGTGAGGTACCATAATAATGATAAATGTGTACTACAAAACAGTAAATTTTCACAGTTTTTATCTCTTACAGTAAAAGATCTCAAACTTACATTGATTCTTAATCAATATGTGCCAATTTTCAAACTGGATGCAAGGAAAACAGACTTACGTAAGAATAAGCTACTGCATAGCATTATAACATACCTTTATCTATTTTCAATGTCAGTTATCATACATATTATAAAGCTGAAGAGGACCGAAAGTGTGAATATTACAGATATTTATAAAAAATGTTTGGAGATACTTCGAATTGATAGCAGAACACGTTTCAACCATTACTAGATGTTTTGTCTGTTTATTTAAGCGCTCATCACGCAAAACGGCTGAACGGATCATCATGACTTTTAGTATGTAGGTAGTATGAGGTCTCGATAGTGTCATAGTTAACGTATTTTCATCCCGAAATAACGCGAGTGAAACCGCGAGCGCCCACTAGAACTAAAATAAGTCGAGTAGAATTCATTCCAGTACCATGTCGATTTTTAATCCTGAAATAATGCGAGCCAAGCCGCTGGCGTCTACTTGTTAAAAATAAATAGAATTGAGTCCTTGTTGAAGTAAATACGGAAGTTGTAGGCTTTTAATGATCAAAACAAGGCGAACAATAATAATGGTTTATTTTACAGAGACGGTAAATTCAGTTCTTTGTGATTTTAACAAATTAGGTGAAGGCCATAAAAAATTTTAAGCCAAGGTCAGTTAAATAAGAAAGGCTTTGTGATGTTTAGAAATTTATCGAAGGTTGGTATTTAACTTTCAGTTATGTTTAAAAATTAAATCATAGGTCCCGGCTGTTTGTCTAGTACGGCAGTCGTAAAGCCATGTCAGAGGCCCTTAGTGCGGCTTGATAAACTCTCAACACCAGAATTGGCCACTATCACTCGATAAGAAAAAGAAGTTAACCGGTAATCAGAAATACGCAGGTTCGAATCCTGCCGATCGTGATTATTTTTGCTCTTTTTCCAACAAAAAAGTTTAAATTAAAACAATCACAATAGTGGGCTTAACACCTTGATAAAATACTTCACTTGAGTTATGTTTATAATGAAAATTCGGGATATAGAAACTGACATTATAACATAAATATGATTTTGACATTATTCAAATTTAGTTGATGGCATTTTACTGGATTTGTATAATAAAAGTAATATTTAGTGATTATCATTTCTTAAAATTATTATTGTAGTGTTTTAAGTTATTTTTTTTCAGTCAAATTATTTTTTTTACAATAAAACAACATCATGATGTGATTACGCAAAAACGCGTCTAAAAATTTATTAGTAAAAAATATATATAATTAAAATCATAGCAACAAGAAATGTCTTCATGTTTTCTATTGATGTAGATATGTTACGGCTAATACCCGAAGTGCGGCTACACCTAGTTTTAGCCGGTTAGAACTAGGTGTAGCCACTTAGTCTTGGTTAAAACCCGAATCGAGACATGTTTTGAAAGAAGTTGGCTCCTCCTCGCTTCGCTCGTCGTCGCATGTGCGTGGTACAAAGCAACCTAACGAACCTAATCTACCTTCTGTCACAGACAAGTGACTTCGAGTCCAACACTTGCACTACAACAGGACTTGAGACCTAGTTTTACCCGAAACCAAACGGCTCGTACTAGGTTTAACCAAGACTAAGTGGCTACACCTAGTTATAACCGGCTAAAACTAGGTGTAGCCGCACTTCGGGTATTAGCCGTAACAGATATACATACAACAAAACAGACCTTCCTCTATGTTGAGGTACGTTGTATTATTCTAAGTACATATTTATTACGTTGTGACTTCATTGAAGTGTAGTAATAGCAATCACCTATTGTTCCATACCTGATTGGTTCAGCTAGTATTATGTAAACAGACTTGTAGAGTTCGTAATCTTGAATTGACATTGGTGACGTTGTATTGCCATTTATAATATTGGCAACACTTTTGACCTTCATTATAATTGTTTCATTAAACCTTTTAGTTCCGGTTTAAACCGTATGCAGATTTATCTTGAGCTGGCTCTACTAAGTATTGCATACAAATTGATTATATAGTTTTGTGTACGCGTCAATAGTTGATAATAATTAAATATTTGGGCATCCATATGCCAATTTTTATAACTTATTGTTTAGAGTATAATATAGGTAAGTGAGGTGGCTATATTATGATAGTCGTCAGTTTGAAATAGCATAATTATGTATCTTAAATAATATTACATTAAATGAGTAATAATAAAATGCCTTGCACTTTTAAATATTCTGATTGGGAATATTTCTTTAATTAACCATTCGTTTACATAATAGAGCGCTGTTTATGTAAATAAATGGTAATGTGTGTGTCTTATAAAATAATTTCCAAGTTGTAAATGCTCACAGACAAAAAAGGAATTCAGAAACGCATTACTTTGGAGTTTCCTTATTCAGATTTTTGACGTCTGTATATTATATGTATTTGTACAAGCAAATTGCCACTTCCCTTTTGTACAAAAGAAGACGTTGAATAGAGGTTTGATGCGACATTAGAGTACCTACCAACAGATACAGTATTCTTAAATATATTTTCAGGTTTATAAATTCATAATTATTTACCTGTTCTTATATGGACATAACATTTTTACCTTAATATTTTGTGAATTCACTACTCTTACTATTCACACACGTACTCTTTTTTTAATAGTTTCGTTGTATTAATAACGAATTCTATCTGTAGGTACATAGTTGTGCACTAGTTGTGAACCCTATATCGTGTACCTAATCAAATAGAAAAAGAAATTCCCCAATGGTAAAGTAATCATCGAGGTATGGGTGACAAATTATTAACAAAATAAATATAAATACTAGAGCTTATTTTCGACATAATTATTGACGTTAGTGCTAGCGGGTTGTTATACTTTAAAAAAACTTTTAGTTGACTTGAAAACAACCTTTTATGAAGTCTGTTAAAAAAATATATTAAATGCTGACATACCAAATTATGTCCCTAGAATTCACATACAGTATCTAAAACGGGCATTCCTCGTAGAACGTAGATGCCACTTCACACGTCCTTATACCCGTTGCCTATAAATCCGAACATTAACAAATTGAACAAACAAGACTCAATCGGCTCAATGCCGGGGTCACTAGATAACGGCGTGAGATGTTACACAACAGAGATATAATATGGATGAACTGTTGTATGTAGGTACATATATAATAATATATGTGAGTAATAAAGTATGTTTTTTTTTACCGACTTGCTCCTCAAGACTCTTTTTTTGTATGTCTTAAAGTATGTACAGACTTTTTACAGGCTTAATGTTCCCCGCGAACTATGGTTTGGCGGTCTTCAAAGCGAAAGATCTTTATTTTTATAGATTCTTTCTCCCCGTTTCCGTAAATAATAATTGTGGATAAAACTGAGTAAGTTCGCTTGAAAGTAGCTCTTTCAGTCGTCGAAAGTATTTAAGAAGCTTTTGGGGTCTTTGACAACCAACTATGTCTTTGACAACCAACTATGTCTTTGACAACCAACTATGTCTTTGACAACCAACTATGTCTTTGGCAACCAACTATGTCTTTGACAACCAACTATGTCTTTGGCAACCAACTATGTCTTTGGCAACCAACTATGTCTTTGACAACCAACTATGTCTTTGGCAACCAACTATGTCTTTGACAACCAACTATGTCTTTGGCAACCAACTATGTCTTTGACAACCAACTATGTCTTTGGCAACCAACCGGGATCTTCAGTTTTATCACTATACTCGTAGATATATTATATTATCTGGCGATCTCCAGTGGAAAGTAAATCGGATCTTATATTACGAGTAGGAAGACGCGCCTCGCCTAATAATTACTTACCATTATAAAAATTGTAGCCAAGTGTACCTAAATCTTTAAATTACTGGAAAAATCAAAGAGTAACATTCTACTCATTTCGTCATTTGACAGTTCTTACTAATGACTTTGGCGGCGAATCGGATCGCGATAGCTTACATTTGCAAAGTTATTCGTGTTTAACAGCAGGCAATAGTATTTTTATTCTATAAAATAGATTAACTTCAACAATTTAATTACACAGAGCAGACTTGCAGGCTAACTTTTTTCCAAATGATTGTCAGACATTCGATCACCACTTCCCTGTAACCTAAAACGATACCACAAATGAAATGCCCCTAGCTTTCCAAAGAAGCTGCCAAAAACACCATAAAACGATAGTGAAATATTATTGGATTGAATGTATTGATATGATTCTTTTTTTTCTTTCTAGGTCACAGGATTATCGAACTAAAATTGTCTGTAAAAGTGAAATGCCAAGTCAACGTACCGTATTATGTATTTACAATACAATGTAGGTATTGATTCATATGGATTCCTATTTTGATGCGATGAAATCAACTGAAGTGTAGGTATTACTTAATATGTTTCTGAAATTACAGGTCGAACTCGGGGAATTATGAAAACCGGGTGGGCTGCATGTTCACAATTTTGCTGATATATATAGGTATTTGTTGGAAATCTATTTACAATTTATTCAATACGTAGTTTGAAAAGTTATACTAACATTTGTGTATCGGTAATGATTTTCATTTCAGTGTTATATTTGCATTTAGTTAGAATAGCACACAGATCAATAGCTAAATAGTATGTTAATAATGTGTTTCATAAGATTTTTTTACAAAAAAACAAGACAGTAACAGACACCTATTAAACAATACACCTGCAATTGCAGTAAATGATAACTGTTTAAAGAAATAAAAAAAATGGCTTGCTTTGTTTAAAACTACAGGTTTCGTTATTAATTGATCATATTTGATACAGTACTCATCTATAAACACAAATTAAATACTACAAAAAACATCTAAAAAGACAAACTTACTCCGTAATCAATCAAACTGAAGTTTCACGAAGACCACCGCTGAAAAAGTCCAAAACCAAACTCCAAATCACAGAAAAAACACAAACAATCACTACCACCACTTTTGCGAAAACCTTTCAGTTTATTTTTTTTATTTTCCCGCTGATATTGTCCGAAAACTTTTATTCGTCGAGTGGAAAGCGCCGAAGCGACCGGCGCGTCCGCTCGGGTCCACAGATACTGTTACACTGACTAGCTAGATAGCAGATACGAGTAGAGTTGGAGTGACTGGCCATCCTCTCTTGAGGTTTACAACCTCTAATAAACAGTGTGATCTTTCGTGATATAAGATAGATATACATTATAATAAAGCTAAAGAGGGTCAAAGGTCTGAACATTGAAGATATTAAATAAAAATTTGGAGACTACTTACTACTTCGAAATTATAGCAGAACACATTCCAAAAATTTCTAGTTGTTTTCTGTTTATCAGTTTCTCTGTTTATCTATGTCTCTGTTTGTCTGTTTATTTAGACGCCCATCACGCAAATAGCGGCTAAATGGATCGTCCTGATTTTTAGTATGTAGTATGAGGTTTTATGAGTGCCATAGACTACTTTTTATCCTGAAATAATGCGAGCGAAGCCACGGGCGTCCACTAGTAATACTATAGTTACGTAGGTTTGGGACAGTTATATAGTAGTGATTAGAGCGCTGGTTGCCAGCTGAATGAGTTGGTCGTATGCTATTGGTTTTTTTAAAGTTAAGCAAAGTTTAGGTTATTATTTTAATTGACAAAATTGTAATATTTTTACGGTAACGAAACAAACACGTTGCAGCAGCGGGCATTACTGAACCTAACTGGTGCAAGATCAACAACCCTGGCAACAGATGGAAGAGTGAGAAGGTGAGAATCAAAATGATTTAACTAAAAATTTGGATTTTCTATAATTGTATTTCTAAGAAACATCTATTATGGTGTAACCAAATAGCGTACTGCAAAGTAGGTTTCTTCTCTTCACGCTCAATTTACTGAACCAATTTGGCCAGTATTTAGGCCATACCAAATTTTAGCTAAATTAGTTCAGCAAATTAGCACGAATAGATTAGATAACAGCATTGATAGATACTTGATTGCTACTTAGGCTGCTTTATATAACAGTAAAGTTAATGGTTAAACAAACTTACCTTAAGTGAAGTTCGACCATAGTTATACGAGACGACGTTATATGCGAAGAGATTTAAAGTCCCACCCGGACCCTGGTAATGTCAACAACATTGACTAACCCGTGTATTGTTAAATAGCACAAACGAGAGATGGCAAGCAGAGCATATATATAATATATAATAAAATCCGTTTCCCTTTACAATAAACGTCCAATTTATCAGAAATACACATGAGAAACTCTCAAAAATAACCATATACCAATAAGTATTGGATTATATCTATTTTAAACATTGTTTTCTCTCGTAATCAATTTTGGATTAAATTTGCGTAATAACTGCATATATGTATAATCGCAAATAGCACAGAGCTACAAATTTATCGACCTATTACTCTAAATGAAATATGTTTGCTCAAGGAGTTTCAGACATTTCTCTGCCGGTAAATTTAGAATAACATTTTGTGAAGTTGTCTCAAAGCCATAAACTGAAAACTGAAGTGAGTTTCATTTATTTATAACAAGTTTATTGTTTTAAAAGTGCTTTCTGAGCAGGTATTGTGAGTAACTTATGCCTAACATGGCATGTAAATATACAACCAAAATATAAGACCTTGGTCTTTGCGATAGGACCTTGTAGGTTTAATTAGTTTTATAAAAACTACAGGCATTTGTGATGAAACTGAAAGTAAAATCAAGAATAAAACTCGTAAGTTAAATCTTAAAATATCAATCTAGGTATTCATTACCAGAATTGTGTACTAATGGGTACTAAAAAGTACGCGTTTTGGAGGTCAATTATAGTTATACGGCAATTTCTAGGTAGCAATCGGCTATCCGTCCGAATATCCTTCGTTTCAAATCGATCAGAATATTATATGAATTTGTTGTCACATCTTAATTTTCAAATTAATCTTAAGGTCATGCCTTCTTGGGATCAGAAAAAAAAATAACCCAGTATAATCTGATCCGGCAAACTGGGCTACATTCAATTAACAAACAACTAAAATTAATTTACTGTAATTAAATTAATGAACGACCTCTATTGGCTCTTGCGAGGCCCGGTCTCGTCCCAGTAGCTGGGAACAGGTGGCTCCAGGTTGGTTGCCATCTACTGGACTGGGTTGGCCCAGGTTTGGTTGGTTGGCAGGCTCTGTCCCATGGGACATAGACGCCGAAATGATGGCCCGGATATACCGGGTGCTAGCGGCCGCCAAGCAGCGGGGTGGGTACCCCCTGCCCGTGGAGGTGCGGCGCCTACGGCAGCAAGCCCGGGACGATGCCATCGAAAGGTGGCAGCAGCGGCTCGAAGAGCCTACCGCGGGCAATCCGCCCTGTCCTCGTGCAGTGGTTGGCGAGGCAGCACGGGTCTCTCTCCTTCCGTGTCACGCAGCTCCTGACAGGCCATGGCCAGTTAGTAGTTGCACTAACCTTTATCCTTTGAGGTGGTTGATGAATTGCTTAGTTTTTGTACCAAACGTCGAATTTTCGACGTTATTTTAAAATTCCGATGCTCCTTTTCCTAATTTACCACTTGAACACTTGAAATAAACACTTTTATCCACGAAAAATTCAAATAGTAAAATTCAACGAAATTTATGATGTTGCGACGCCCGCACACAAGAAATGAATGAGGTTTGACAGGAGGACGGCGCTACAGGCGCGACATTGACAGTGAGATTTATTCAAAAGGTTTTTTTTGTGTTTTTATTTTCACAGCTATAAAAAGTGTGACGCCTAGTACATACAGAAGTGAGACTACTTAGTTAATAAAGAAATCTCAAGCATGTAACGTCGTCGTAGTATAATAATAAAGTTACATTAAAAAGTGAAATTCAATATATACATACAAACAATACACATGCAGGGCGTCAAAAATATTGACTTGATTTGTAAACCGCATTTTGCCTTTACTAAGTATAGTAAAAATCTAGTCTAGATGTTTTTTTTAAGAAATCTTCAATTACAAAGTTATAGAGAGGCGCGTAGCTTATTTTGGTGACATATTTTGTGGCATTTTTTTTAACTAAACCGAGTTGGTTTTTGACCACAATTTCCTTCATCGTAAGCAATAGAGGCCTTAAATGGAGCGTGCTGACTCAATGAGAATCGGTACACTCTCGCTTTGAAGAGCGCTAGATACTATCGCTATATTAGTAGTATAGTCTTATAATTCACGGGAAACATGATTCTAGCAATTTGATAAAGTTATTCTTTAGTTATTTGCTAATATATCTTTGTTACAATAACAGTTTAACTATCTATCTACCTTCGACAGGGCAACACCGATGCCAGCCTTGATATTCGTGCGCTCGGGAAAAGGGGAGCGTCTTTACGATTCAATTTTCGATAAGAGCACGCCAGCGCGTTGGGCTAATTTTCGTTCTTTCGGCCTAAGTGATGGGATTTATATCCGGGTGTGTGTAAGTAAGGGATTTAAGGATTTTTTCCCATGTGTGTTTATGTTGTGAATGAAAACAGTAAGTGATGTGTAAAGGGCTTACCGAGAGATATGGAAGAATAGTTTGAGATACAGATGATAAGTCTGATCTGATATTAAGTTTAGTGATTAAATCATCATCATCATAATCACAAATTTAAGGGAGAAGCCTTTGTCTGTGAAGCATGCGCCGTCCTTCCCGATTTTCTGCCAATAGATGATTAAATAATAGGGATTAAATTACAGATATTGTATAACGATTAAGAAAAAAACAAATTAGACATATAAAGTCAATTTATTCAGAATGAGTTTTTTTTCTGTTCGTCTGATTTTTTGTGAACATTGTGTAAAAAGTAATTTGAAACACCAATTGCTTCATGCTTTTAAACTAAAATCCAAGTTGATACTTAAATTCAGAATCAATAGATTTGATTTTACCTAGGATGCTACGTCTCAGAAGTGTGTTTAATATCATATTAGTTGCAGTTAAACATTCACATAATCTCTAATAAAAAAAAAAAAAAAATAGATGAATTTTCTCCTTATTTTGTAACTGCTGCGGCCGCGGCTTCGTTCGCATTATTTTGGGACACAAAGGAGCCTATGACACTTTTAAGACCTCATGGGTACTACCTACATACCAAAAATCATGATGATCCATACAGTCGTTTTTGCGTTATAAGTGTTTAAATGAACAGATAAAAGATCTAAAAACTGCTGAAACGTCTTCTGTTATGGATTTAAAGTATAACTAAGCATTTTTTTTCTTCATATCTTCCATGTTAATATTTTTGACTCTCTGCAGCTCTATTATATGTAGGTATTAGATAGAAAGATTCGGCTAAAACAAAACACGATCGCAGTCAACTCGGCAAAACAAGCTGATTAATAACTACCCAAGTAGGTAAGTACAATAACTTACGTGCTTAGCAAAATAAAAGAAATTTGTAGGCTCCAGTGCTACGTAGATATTTGGCACGCCCCCAAATGACGGTACTCTCCTACGAAGGACAGCGATCCTCCAAATGAGATCTCACGAGTGCTTTACTGAAATTAGGCAAGAAAATAAATAAACTTAATTCTGTGATTTAGTATTTCGAGGCTTACATATAATAAAGCTGAAAAAGGTAAAAAATCTGAACATAGAAGGTATATAACAAAATGTTTGGGTAAACATTGAATCGATAATAAAACACGTTTCAGCAGTTTTTATATATTTGTCTGTTTATCTGTGTCTCCGTTTGTCTGTTTATTTAAACATTCACATCGCAAAAACGGCTGAACAGATCATCATGTGTTTTGGTATGTAGTTAGTATGAGGTTTTAGGAGTGTCATGGGCTACTTTTTTCTCCTCAAATAATGTGAGCCAAGCCGCGGGCGTCTACTAGTTCACAATAATTAAGCAAACGTAAAAATATTTGTAATAATTATGTTTGTACATTATTCCAAAGAAAATTTCTGTTTTTCTACCTTACTTGGTGAATGTAAGCAACACTTAGTTTATTATGTTTACCATATAAAATATAAAATTTAATTGCACCCCCATTTTAGTTTAATAAAAACATACTATGCAATTTGTAAGTTGCTTGGAAGTTTATCAAACAAAACAGAAGCTAAGAAGAAAGGTATTCTTAGCTATTTCTGTGTTTTATTATTTACTAAGAAACAGGTGCTCCTTATTTCCAATTTTATTGCTCTAAGCAAACTCTTTTTGCTAGAAGGCAAACAATTAAGGGGAATGAAATTTGTTAATTTCTACAAATAAACTCGTTTATTCAATAACTATTTCCATCTCTCTCAACTTTGTAATTAATAAACTGAACTCATATGTCTGTGTATTTTTTTTTTTTATCATTTGTCTGCTCTGTTAGCTTACTTGGTAGTGGCTCTGCCTTCTAATCTAGGGGTTGCGGGTTCGATTCCCGCATGACACAAGTAGTTATGTGTATTAAAATTTGTAATTACTTGTGTTGAGTCTGGTCGTTTGTATGTATATTAAGTATGTATTTACAAAAGAAAAGTATATAAGTATTATATCCGTTATCTAGTTCCCACGACACAAGCGTTTGCTTAGTGTGGGGCTAGATGGCGCTGTGTGCAATGTCCCGGAATATTTATTATTATTATTATTTATTTACATAAAACCTACAAACGATTGTGTTAACAAGCCTATCTATTGCAAAAGAAAGAGCTCCCCGTACCTAAACAAACAGCAAACTGCGTATACTGCTAGTCCTTGTTCGACCTAAATCCACGTAACTGTAACATTTTTCACAGTCAAGTGTCAACTCGACAGACTCTCGGTGTTCCTTGCATTATTATTGACTTGGAAAGTGACACTCCACAGATCAAGGCAACCAACGGGAGGGTGCGAAGAATGGAATTGATTTTAGATGGAGATCGGCAGTTGAAGAAAAAAAGTGTGATCTTATAGGTCAACTAAAAATCTTTAAATTACAAGTTTTTTTTGGAAATTGTGAAATGTACGTCTAGTACATTCACAATAAGAAACCATTGTCATTTCAACAACCTTTAAATTTGCAAATTATAAACTAGTTCAGAGAAGAGAGAGCGCAATTCTATGTATATGAATTCCATGCATAATTTTAATACAAACAGTAAATCTCAAAAACTGCAAAAGATAAACAGATATATTTTATCTCAAAGTGGAATATCCAAACAAAGATTACTAAAGCAACGCTTTTGGTGCTTGTGGCTAAAATAATATATTTGTAAAGGAAGAAAAGCAAAATCTTCTAAATATATAAAGCTCAAAGGTGACTGAATGGCATAGTGATCTATCAACGCACAGCCTAAACCACTGGACGCGTCGCGGTCGGGCTGAAATTCGGCATGCAGGTAGATGTTATGACGTAGGCATGAAGGGGTGAAAAAGGGGATACAAGTTTTACTTCTTAATGCGGGCACCCACTAGTGAGTGGTAAAAGTGAAATCAGTTTTTTTATTCAACTCGAAAATAAATAAAAAGAATAAAATTTTCAGATCCCATTCTCTTCAATATCTACGTCGTAGGCCCTCGAGCAGGCGACTCGTCCAAGCGAAGGCTGATCTGACGGATTTTACGTGACTAAAGAGGTTCCAGCTCGCCTTCTGAGGACTGTTAGCTGTAACAGATAATAAACAGTCGACCGCCGCGGGCGACACGGAGTCAATAATGTAATATGATTGAGAGATTCGTCTAATATTAATACTATTCGTCTATAAATTATGCTAGTTTGTCAATCGAAAGTATAAAAAAATGTATCTCATGATTTCAGCTGTATATAGTTTTTCCAATAACTTCTTCTTATCGAATGAGAGTGGCCATCTCTGGTGTCGAGAGTTTATCAAACTGCCCTAAGGGCATCTGATGCCGGGACCTACAATTTAACGTGTCATCCGTTCCACGGAAGCCCCAAAGCCCCAAAGCCATTTTTCGGTCACCCATTCAAAAACTGACCACGTCGACCTTTGCTGAATACCTAAACCTATTCAATTATGAATATTATTATTGTTAGACATGAGTCGAATTTATTGTTATATAATAGTGTTTTCAAATATAAACATTTATTACTTTTTTCCAATTGTACAAGTTACTTTGAAGTAAAAATAAACCTATTTACCTACTTAATAAATGCTTAGAAGGAAAACAAAAGCTAATTTGAGTCCTTGACATAATATTGTACTAAGCAAGGTCTTGACAAAAATAGAAGCTTCTCGAAATTATGTCAGTTTAAATGCGTCAGATATTATATATTCAAGCTTAAAGCTCTCAGAAGTTTCACGGCCAAAGCTTTCGTGAAACAAGCACGACAAGGCACACATAATGTTGAAAATTTACCTTCAGAAGGTGTAAGTCATGATAAGTTCTATAAAATTATATGTGTAGATTTAACGTAACATATTCTACAGCTAGTGGACACGACCGCGGCTTGGCTCGCATTATTTTAGGATTAAAATTAGCCTATGACACTTCTAAGACCTACCTACATATCGAAAATCATGATCATTCGTTCAGTTGTTTTTGCGTGATGAGCGTTTAAATAAACAGACAAACAAGATACAGATAAACAAACAAAATTTCTAGAAATTGTTGTTACGTGTTCTGCTATCAATTCGAAAGTATCCCCTAACATTTTTTTAATATCTTCAATGTGCAGACTTGCGAACTTCTTCAGCTGTATTATATGTATAGATTTAAAGGAATAACTTTACAAAAAGTGACTAAATGACTGAACAAAAACACGTCAACTTTCACGTTTTTAATCCGTAACTTTTTGCAAAATTTCAATTTTGCATATTACGTGTAGTCTTTCACTGTTATTCGTGTGCAAACTGAAATTGTTTTACTGTCAATTGTAAGATTATACACGCACATTGTTCATGTTATAATCTAAAATTAACAGTAACGACATAGACAATTAATTAAATTTAATAAAATTGAATTAAAACTAAATATCGGTTTCTTCTAGGCAAGCGCGCTAGATCGTAGACTATAACGTTGCTTAACATCAGGCAAGTTGTAGTCAAGCGCAAACCTATATCATGCAAAAAAAAATAGTAAATTCATTTTGACGAGTTTTTATTTGTGAGGAAGCATATTCTATGATATATGTCTTGAGTCGTATGTCCTCATGACTGAAGGTCGTGACTCCCCGCACTCCGCAGAATTAATTCGTTGAGAGAGTTCTTTTGGGCAGATACATACATCGGGGTGGGCGTCTTCCACGGAAGACACATCATGACCTCGTATATTATAGTCCTCAAACATGTCGGCTTCCTCACGATGTTTTCCTTCACCGTTATGCGAGTGCAAATCCACACAAACCTTAAAATACAAGTCATTGGTGAAGGGCCGGATATGAAACAGGGTGCGTCAGAATGAGAAAAAGACACTGAAACTACTATGACATAAGTACTTGTATAATTATGTTTGTTGCAATTTTACAATATCATTAAATATTCTTTATCTAAATATAATATCTTTTATCTATATCTAAATCAAAGTTTATAGTTATGTACCTTTTCTTTACTATTTCTATTTTCACTAGTTTTATAGGCATGTTTGATACACTGCCGAACGAATTATTCTACCTCACTAGAACTGCACTCGTCGCGAACACTGAATATATCCAGACAAGACAAGCCCCGTAAACAAACATCGTTACATTCATATTTCACTGCGACAACAAAGGGAGTTCCATTTGATCTATACACGTCTTTCCGACGTGTTCATAGAGTTTTCTTGAATAGGCAGACATATAGATGAAACTGTTTATTACATTTAATCATAATATTATGAACAATCAACATGTCAAACATCATTTACATTTATGTCACATTAATTAAGAGTCAAAATGATAAAGTAGATATTTATCTGAATTTATAATGGCGCTGAAAAATGAGATTACCTTCTTAAGTGTATCTATAGTAATTTGTTTGATTATTCTGTTAAAGAATAGTAGTTTATGCAACTGTCATATAATGAAGGGTATTAAAACACGAGTGGGAGTTTATCATAATAGTAACGAGTGTTTTAATACCCGTGTTATATGCAGTTGCATACACTACTTTATCTTCACTAATGTTGTAACATTTTAACTTTTAATTTATTAAATTAAATTCACGCGTACGTGTATTGTCACAGTGATTTTGCCGCCATTAAAATCTAACCAATGAGAGCGCAGCTGCATGCGCGCATCAATAAAACGCGACCAACCTGATTAGCCCTGCAATCAGGTTGGTCGCGTTTTATTGATGTTATAATGAGATATTACGATATCGATGTGGATATTATACCATCATGTGAAATTGCTTATATTGAGTGTTTTGTTGTCTGCGCTATAACAGTAGTAATTATAAGTCAAGTATTGGAAACATAAGTAGAATGTTACAACATTAGTGTAGATAAAGTAATTTATTCGTCAATACATAGTCAATAATTATAGCTACATCATAAGGTAACGCGTAAACATACGCGAATTACACGTGCGTAAAAACCGATTTAGTTACATATTGAAGTTATAAATTTGCCCAATCCAGTAAATTCTATTTATTAAAGATAAAGATAAAGATTTATTTATTTGCAAGATGTAGTTTTGTTACATGATGGTAGGTTTATTTGGTAAACTTCTTGGTTCTTGTTACAGAACTGTCCACTGTTTGAGGAAAACAAAGTTTTAACGAAAAAAATACGGTGATGTTGTTTATTTGTCCTGTAATTTCAGACCCTAGTTACTGAAAGAGTTTTATTCTACAACTAAGTAAATAATATTATTAAAAATACATACCAATGTTCGTTTTTAGTATGACTAAAACCTGTTGTGTTGAAATAATGAATTAGTATTCCAATAAGTTATGTTGAACTCAAATATTTTGCACAACTTTGGGAGTTAAACCTGTAACTCTCTGATTGAAAGAATGACATGCACACAATGCACAGTGTACCACTACATCAGCGTGGTCCACAAAATTCATTAGCAACGAATTTGTTTTTCCTCCACTAAATTTATTTCTCTACTTATAAATTAAAATACTTTTGCATTAAAAGACTTCATTTTTTTCACTACATATTATAATGTATAAAAACCAAAAGCATTTCATTATTTTAATTGTGAAAGTTCGTGGTTGCTCTCAAACAAGTTTGTTAAACTAATTTCAAAGTTCAGCAAAAAAGCAATAATACACAAATAAGCACTTAAAATAAATTATCCACAAGCTTTCAGAGAAGTTTTGAAACTCAAATTATACGAGTACGTCTCTTTAATGAAAATAAATGTTTTGTTCGACTCGTTTGCATTATATCTTAAGAATGCAATTTTGATACTAATCTATTGGTAATATGACACTCAATAAATATAATAATAATAATAATCATTTATTTACACTTAATAACTAGTTACAGATCTTAATGCTATGTACTTGTAAATGTAACCTGCTTAAAGTAGAATACAATATTTGACAAGATAATAATTACTACATAGACATTAAGCACTGGGTGCACTACATTGCACACTAAGTCGAAACTTGTGTCGTGCAATGTAGGCTCTTTCCGTTGATTCTTAGATGAATATGAAATAAAAACAACAAGTATTACCTATGTACTTGAGTATAATAATCAATTGGTAAAATCAGTTTCATAGTTTTAAAGTAACAAAATGCAATCATTGTTTCCATGGAATGCCAATTATATTATTATTAAATTTAAATAAAAGACTAAAATAATACTGAAACAATTTATTCAAGTTCTGCCATGAATCGTAATGGAACAGCAGATGTGTTAGCAAACAAACTATGCTCTGATGTTATTTGAAGTCCGACTCCGTATGTTGACTTCGCTAATTACTTGAATGTCCGATCTGAGCAATTTTTACACAGAGACGGAGTTAGAACTAAAAATTAATGTTGCTGTAATGTATGAAAGTGCAAAGAACTATAGAAGTTTTTTTTTATCTTTACATAACTTAGATGTCACTTGCTAAAATAAATCCTTACTCTGACTACAATATTTTTTCACAGTCTGATTAATTCTAATCAAGTTATCCCTTTTTTATATCACTGATCATCTTGGTTAATGCTAATCTTGTAATACTCCTGCACGTGATATTTTTTCTCCGTAAATAAACTAGCGAATCTACATGTATATTATTAAAATAAATGGAAATCGTTTAGTTTATTATTAAAATAAATGTAGAGTAACGTAAAGGCACAAAAATAAAAAAAAAAACTGTTTCACATAATTACCCTTTATCCCTTAATCCGTCCCAGTATTATCAGTAAGTCCGAAATAAGTTAGAAATCTCTGCGGAGGACTCAAAGTGGCTAGCTCGGCTCGAGTTGTGGCGGGGTGTCAGATGTAGAACTTAACCAACTATTAGTACTTCGGTTATCGTATTAATGCAGTACTGGATTTGTGATGCTTCAGCACCTAGATATAGATAATGCTAATTTATTAAGTGAGTTATAAGTAAGTTTATATGAAAACTAGTGGCTGCTCGTGGCTTCACTCGCACTTAGAAGTAAAACTTGCATCCCTTATTTCACCCCTTTAAAAGTGGCATTTTCAAAAATCATTTCTTAGCGGATGCCTACATACGTCATACCATCTTCTTGCATGCCAAATTTCAGCTCGATCCGTTCAGTGGTTTGGGCTGTGCGTTGATAGATCACTATGACAGTCAGTCAGTCACCTTTGAGTTTTGTATATTTAGAAAACATAGCTTTGTGCGTCTCTGACGTGGTTTAACTAATGTTGTACTATGATGAACACTACTAGATCCTAAATCTTAAACACTTTTATCATATACAATTAGACTAATAATAGAATTTTTAGATTATAGATAATAAAACTTGATCATTTAATGCACTGTTAACAGTTGAAAGACACCTATTAATGGAAAGTAGACATGAGAGATAAGCTTTGAACAGTTAAACTGTTTTACCTTGAATGGCGGTCATGTTTGGCATGAGTGTCACATTTAAGTGCAAATTCGGTCGTTTATGGAGTACTGCTCGCATCTTTAGGATGGATCATCAAAATACCAGCTCGAGGCGTTCGATCGAGACGCGAGCTAAGAGGCTGGTAGGTAAAACCACCAATAAGAAGGCAAAACTCCAAAGTTTGGAACATCGCCGCAAGGTAGCCAGTCTGTCGGTCTTTTATCGAATTCATTTTGGAGACTGTGAGGCGGAGCTACATGAACTGATTCCCTCAGCTTTCTATAGCCGAACAAGCAGAAATTCGGCAATGCTTTGGAACACTTTACCAGAAGCTGTGTTCCCTGCGAACTACAATCCAGGGGTCTTCAAATTTAGAGTTAAAAGGTACCTTCTAGGTAAACGTGTTACACCCTAGGCTGCAGCAATGCTTAACATCAGGAAGGCTGTAGTCAAACGTAAACCTATCCCACGTAAAAATAATAATAATCATAATACATAAAAAAAACTGCCTGCGTAAAAATAACTGAAGATTTTTATCGGAAAATATTACTCGATTTTAACACAATTTCCTCCACAAATAGCCCATACCTAACGAGCTCTCGGCTCCTACGCAACAATCTCGGCAGATTCAATGCAAGTGCATTATCAGCCACTTGACTCAATTACTTGCTAAATAACCGCAAATGCCCCCGGGGCCGTGATACGGAACGTAAGGCAATGTCTACAGAGTTATTTTGAAATACAATAAGTTGAGTATTTCCGACTTATTAAAAGGCTAGGCGAAAGTTTACAATGAGTGAGTGTATATTTTCCCGTTCTTCACTCTTCGGAACCGATTTTTATGAAATTTGGTATTACAAGATTAACCTTTGATTTTCTATGTAAGCAATTTTTTTTATCAGACTAATGCGTGCTCTCATCTTTGCTCGCATTATTTCGGGATAAAAAGTAACCTATGACACTTCTAAGACCTCATTCTACCTACATACCAAAAATCACGATGTTCCGTTCAGCCGCTTTTGCGTGATGAGCGTTTAAATAAACCGACAAACAGCTAAAAATTCCAAAGTCCGGTAGTATAAATTATCACGAAGGGTTTACATGTGTGTTAAACCTATTAACACTGATAACTTCTTTAAAAACTTGTTAAATTTTATTAAAGTCAAACTATGATAAAGAAACCCTATTCCAAACTTTCTAGAACATTCACCCGCGTCCACACTATTGGGTAATTGACCGGTAACCAACGGTCGCGTGTGTGCTCACCCTAATTTACTTTACACTTGACCCGAATTCCCGAATCTAGTCCATCAAATAACACTTTAGGCGGATTTCGTAGGGGAATGCGTGGAGTTGATTTCCGGACGGCAAATTGTCACATTACATTCTCTTCGGTGGATATCCGATGGCTTCTTTTATTGACATTTTGTTATACTGGTAGGTAGATCGATAGCGGCACGATATTTGGAACATGCTTTACTAGCTGTTATTTTATTCTTATGGAACAACAAATATGGACTTCGCTCGCGTTGTTTTGGAAAAATAAGTAGCCTACGAGTATGTCTCAGGATCTTAAGTTAAAATTATCCATTGAAGTGTTAAAAACACAATCACTCTTTGACTTTTTAAAATTATTATGTATAATATGATAAATATTCAAATCTTTAGGAGATTTTTACATCTTATTATTCATAACTTATTTTTCAGTTTTCATGCCTAACTGCGTTTTTGAAATTTTATGCTGTAGGTACTTCGCGCTTACATTTTTAATAAAGTGTCAATGTAACGGCATATTTACATAGGTACGTATAAAGTAATCCAGGCCGGTAATGGTCTTTGAATTACTAGACTAGACTGAAATAATTTAGTAGAATACTTACAACCTAATAAAACTTAACTGTGTAGGTATGTATGTATTATTCCTGATTCTAACCCCTTATCAATATTCTAATTATTACCAGAATATTGGCAAACATAAACACTGTGTTTTCATAAACTTTTCAACATAAACAAATCGACTTCTGAAGCCAAAAGCCTGCGTTAGTTAATTACTTATTGAAAACAGCAACATTTAACTTCCTTTGTTAGTCCTACGTTACCCTTGCTTAGCTTTGAATAAATAAGATAAAGAGCTCAGAAGCTTTGATAAAATATTCACAGCAGCTACGAAATCTTACGAGCCGGCTAGTACAAAACATTACGGATTCAATATTGTTTTAGTGTTTTATGTTGATCTACTAAGTGAGAAAAGTATGAAACAAAAGCCGAAAGTAATAAAGATTGATTGTTTTATTTGTATATTTTGATTCTTTAGATTAAAATTTAAAAGCATTTTGAAGATATTCTTAAAACTCGAACGCATGCAAACTTTACAAGAAAGACATGAAATAGAACAGCTGTATTTTTTTTTCTTGGATTTTTTTATTATTAGATACTAAAATATTCCAAATAATTAATTATAAGCCTCGGAATAAACTTTATTAATATATTGACTAGTACTAGTACTAGTACTAGCTGAAATTTCAAACAATAATATTAGGTACGAATATGTCTTTGAATCTAAGAACTTAATTAAGTTATTCAATTTTAAAAAAACATTTCAACTTTGACCTTGTTTGCCAACCTCTTAACTTTCCAATTTAACCTCTTCTTTCATAAGGGTTGCTTAGATTACCATCAAAATAGGTACATAAATTTGCTCGGTTTTCCTTTATTTTACCCATACGTGCTTACATTCAGTTTGAAACTCACTCATATGAAAAATCTCATTAAAGTTAATGATCGAGGAATCAGGTTTTATTATTTGGAAAGGGTCATATTTAGATAAAGTAATATGAATGTTACATAAATAAGTAGAGAAAGTTAGAGGTTTTGAAATAGACTTGCACAGTCTATCAATCGCTACTAGCGATAAGGCCGCCAGTTGAGGCACAAATTTTAAGTCTATTGTGTTTCTGTTAGTCTTTTTTCGTTATGTGTGTAACAATAAAGAGTTTTATTTATCTATCTATCAGTCTTGTTCATCTTAGAAACAAACCTCTAGATTGTGAAACTGATGAATAATGTTTTGCAACCTACCAAATTTTGCTTATTTGTTAGAACAAGTAAATGAAAATAAGTATTTCTTTCGTTTAACTTATCTCATCGTTCAGGTAAAACATGTTTAATCATATAGGTATATAATGAGCACGACTATAGCGTTTTCATTTGCACAACACACTGAAATTTAATGTTATAACTTAGCATATCATTGCACTGTGATTATGTGGAATGTAGACAAATACCACACACTGTGATAAATAAATAAGTAATCTTATTCTCCTTATCAGAATAAATGTAGATAGGTTATGCACAATTTAATTTCTTACAATCAAATAGCATAGAATTCAAAAACAACAAATCAGATATCAAGATAAGACGAAACTTACGAGTATTCCAAAGGCGTCTGTAAGATCCTATTTTCTCAGGAAGGTATTTTTATCCCCCCCGGTCATAGAATGTGTGTAAACTTAGACTCAATTTCTACCCAATAGAGAGCACTACAGAGTGAGTTATAAGGAAATCCATTTTTCATCACGTGCCGGGAGCCTAAGTTCTCAAAGGAATGCACTCACAAAGGTATCCACTCTAAGTTGATGTAAGGGGAATTCTACTATTAATGACTTTATTATACTGGGTTACAAGTAAATGAAAAAACTTGAAAAGGTAGTTTTAGCTTACTGGCATCTATTTATGTATTTTATTTTTGCAATTCCCAAAACATCTACTTCTGAAGAGAAACGCAAAGTTTATTTAAGTTTGAATGAGGCTATATAAAAGGTTTCATGATCAATAAAAATATTGAGAAGCAGAGTTCTTTGTCGGGATACCAACGATTTTGTGTTTTAAATTATCTCTTAGGTATTTGTTTCCAAGTCTCCACCAAAGAATCAAAGCTACTGAGTAGACATACATATCAACCCTCAGAAAAGAGGAATACGTCTCCAATATGAAGAGAAATATTTCTTACTTTCAACTTTACTTTCTGTAGTTTACTGCTCCTATGTACAATGTTGTATGTAAACGCGCTTGAGTTTACCTTTCGTAACCTTAAGATAAAAAGTCCTTACCTATAGTTTAGTAGAATTAGCTCTAGGCATCTCTAGGTGTGGAAAGATCGATACAATAACCGAATTTGCGAGGAAATTGCATCCACCACACGGCGGTAACCGCCGGAAGCAAGGAAGAGGGAGAAAATTGTTTTACATACATACGTTCTCTATGAATTTCCTCTGCAGTTTCACGATAAGGAACAAGCGGACGCAAATGTGGAACCTTTTTTTATAAATATAATTTTGTTTGTCTGTAAGGTGTATATTACTGTATATTCTACCATGTTTTTTTTATTCTGAATGTACTTTTCCCTTTAATTTACAATTATGCGTCCAAGAACCAGTACCTTTTACGTCATTCATGTATTTGTCAATTAGTTAATGCATACCTATCTACTCGTAAGGTTCTGTAAAAATAATCTTAAGAGAAAATCAAAGAAAGAAGTTTTTTACTAGCCACAACTTCAAAATACCTACATACATTTATAATAATATTAGACAGATTTCCTACATTATGAACTCAAAATTCAAAGTAGTAATTTCATATTAAACGTACACAGAAATTAACACTACAACAAGTATACCTAACTTCTTGCTAGGTAGACAGGTATAGATGTGAATACCTACATCTACCAATGCGGAAGCCTCTAGCTAAACCAGGATTAGATGATGCCTTATCTAGTTCATCAAACAGGTATTAATTAATAATTGAGTTGAGCTTCCCATTGTCTTCTGAATTGCTTTGTAATTGTATTGATTCACTAATTAGTGACTGTGAATTACATAAAGCTCAAGTGAGATTAAGCAAGACTGTAAATGAAAAATACGATGAGTCATGTCATTTTGACGATTTAAAATAAATTAAGTTCAAAGTATCATCCTTAGCACCACATAAATGTAAATTCAACAAATAACTAAAATGCTTGGGTAAAACTGTCACTTAATTTTTTTAGTACATTTGTCAAACGCCTGCTTGTTTTTCGCAAGCAATAATAAAAATAAAGCGTAAATAATTTGTTAGTGTGTATTGAGCATTTTAGGCATTTAATTAATTTTTATACCAATAATAAATTGCAATCATCTCAGAGAAGGCTTACTGTTTCTTTCATCCGTATTATCATGTACCTACTTTGATCATGAAATTCTCGAGAATTAATGTCCTATTCCCTACGAATGTTAGGCATTATATTGCTACGAAGACTACGTATAATTCTGAGAAACCTCACATTGTGGCGCTTTCATTGTGAAATCTGGAAGCCAAATTTATCCAAGTTGCAGAATGATTAATGAAAACACCACGACGAAGGCAAACTTTAGTGTTCGCTTTCCCCTTTTTTTTCTTTTTCACTTTATCTAGTGGAAAGGCTGCTGTGAAATTGCTACTGTGACATATTACATCCCTACTGGGAATCCAGATTTTTCATCTATTTGTTGCTTTTAATATTAAATTAACACAATAAAAATCTGAGATATGCATTTTTTAGAACTACTTTTATCGGAACGTAACTATTCTTAATTAAAGGAGTTAAAAAGCTTAGATCCTATTAAAGCCTATTTACTTACATTTTCCAATCCATACCCAGATACCTACTAACAGTAAATTGCTATAAGTTTTTATATAGGCACTAACTAGAGCTCAACAACAAAAATACTTCCCGCATATTACGCATTTACGATATTAACTTCCAATGTGTCTAGAATTCCAGTACTTATATAATAGATATTTGTATAGCGAACATGCCATTAAAGCCAGTGACATGGGATAGGCCTTATCTTTCTATTATGTTCTATTATCCCTGCGGGCGTATTGTGGAACTCGAGCGCTCTATTTCATTGAAATTAGAACTCTCTTTAGTTACTAAGTGGATGGAGCTATATATTTTATGTTGTTAACTAATAGGTACAGGCAGATATCTGATTAAACATGTTCTAACGCCGCGTTCTAAGCTAAGTACGTACCTATCTGATGAATACCTACCAGTACATACTTATATACTACTAGTACATACCGCGGCTCGGCAAGCGTAGTGTAGGGCGCCCTGCCACTAGGTGGAGCGAGGACATAATGAAGGTAGCAGGGAACAGGTGGAGACGAGAAGCACAAAGTCGGGCTGAGTGGCGTGCCTTGGGAGAGGCCTATGTCCAGAAGTGGACGACCGTGGGCTGATGATGATGACATACTTATATAGGGTATCATGTGTTTAATGACTATGTACTTAGAATAATCGTTTTAATGTATATTCTGTACAGAAATAGAGCCATAATTTTGTTTTACTTTGATGAACTTCATACTAAGACATTCATGTGACATTAAACCTGATTAACTTTAGGGTAGGTATTTAATTTCGCAAGTACACAGTAAAATACTTTCCACACTCAGGTTCTTATTTAAGTTTAAACTAGTAATAAAAAAACATCATCATCATCAGCTCATTAATCCAGGGCACACTTTTAAGTCTATTGTTTTACGCATATAATTGGTATAATCCCTTTCTTGCGCTGTTCTTGTCCAGATGTTTTCTTCAAACTTACGCACGGGTCTTAATATACACTAGCTAGTGCCAGCGACTTCGTCCGCGTGGAATAGTTAATACCATAAAAACGGTTCTAGTGAGTTAATCTTAAGAGTTAGACGTATAATTGTCGGGGACATTTTGTTAGATCATTTCAAGAGGAATAATTTTTTATACATATTTTTTTGATATATTGAACCGTTTTCGCGGCGCACGCAACGGAAGCCCTCAAAGATGAATAATTTTCCCCGTTTTTTTCCACATTTTCCACATTTGTTTCTTCGCTCCTATTAGTTGCAGCGTGATGTTATATAGCCTAAAGCCTTCCTCGATAAATGGTCTATTCAACACAAAAATAATCTTTCAATTCGCACCAGTAGTTCCTGAGATTAGCGCGTTCAAACAAACAAACAAACATACAAACTCTTCAGCTTTATAATATTAGTATAGATAAACTATAAAATACTTGAAAAAACTGCTATTTTTCTTAAAAACTATACCATAATATCTTTAGATAAACCATAGATCCTTACAAATCATTCCACAACTAAATCAGACCGAAGTTCTTAAACTTGAAACAAGCAGCCGCCTTCAGAGTTTCAGACTGAAATAATTATCGCGAGATTGTTCTAAGTTGCTAGACAATGGATTTACTTGCTTTACTTCTTAGTTCGGTCTTGTATTCTGTAATCTGTGGTTCGGTGTTAGCACGAACCACCTGTAGATTCCAATTCTGCGAAGTAAAATTTAGTGGGAGGAAATATTTGTTGCAGTAGATTATAACAATATTAAGAAGGACTTTGTTTTCAGTAAAAAAAACATTTTATTTACAATAATAAAATATAAAAACAAGGCAAGAAAAACTAAACAAACTACTTCTAACTACTACAAAAAAGGGGCACTTAGAAAATCAAATGTTAGTCAATGTTTTCAGTTGTATTGTTTTATGTGTGGTGTTTTAAAGTATTTATCTATCTATATATCTTTAAATATCTGTTTTTTTAGTTTTTCTGTATGTTTAAGTCATTTTTGCAAGCGAGTGTGGCGTAGCGGTTCCAGTGTGTGCTTTTCATTCAGACGCACCCGGGTTCGAATCCGGCCCTACACCAATGACTTGTATTTTCAAGTTATGTGTGGATTTGCACTCGCTTAACGGTGAAGGAAAACATCGTGAAGAAACCGACATGTTTGAGGACCACAATATCCGAGGACATGTGTCTTCCGTGGAAGGACCTGGGCGCCCACCACGATGTATCTGCCCAAGAAAACTCCCCTAGCGGATTAATTCTGCGGGGGAGTCACGACCCTCAGCCATGAGGAATACGACTCAAGAGAGAGAGAGAGAGAGAGAAGTCATTTTTGTATATACTTGTGGAATATATGTAAATATTAGTTAGGTAGTTATTTTGAATAAGTAAATGTTTTGTTATTGTGATTAAAATTATTCTATCTATCTATATTTAACGAAAGCTTTTTTTCAAATGTTATACAGCATTTGACGGTTTACCCTGTATATCAAATTGGGATGAACGGCCTAAATAAAAATTATCTTATTCACTTCGCTCTATGATAATCGTCCTTCTATGTACAAGTGTCAACAATCACATAAATATCAAAGTAAACTCGGCATTTTCATCAATATTTACTGAGATAAAGGAACATTGAACTTCTAGTAATCTAAGCAAATAAGATAATTTTGAGATTTCTTAGACTTTGACTTTTAATTAAGTCTTCTCACTTGGTAATGATGTGGATCAAGTGGCAATAAAAATTTGATTCATCATCATTATAAGTTCATTTTACCTTTTTATTTACTTCTGGATATAAGTACTTAGATCTTTCTTATTTTTTTAATTTATTTATTAACGATCGTGTATGAGCACTATTCAGCCATTTTCCTTTTGTTTGATAACATTTTTGGCAAATTATGTGACCATTGAAAGTTTTTCCAATCATATATCAAATCTTATTGCTTATCCTTTTTTTTTTTTTTTTTTTTTGACCCAGGAAAACCCTTTAAAGGTACCACTCGACCCCGGGGAGGGCGAGTGGTTATGCGGGAGTCTCCGCCAGAAGGCCGGCATACCCACTAAAAACCTGGGGTGTTCCACCTCTGCATCGCGATCAGGGCCCCGAGAGTGCGATGCATGCGTCCGCAGCAGCATGCGTCCGCAGCCTTATTGCTTATCCTACTATCTGTTTAAAATTCAACTTTCATGATTTTTTTTGAGGAAAAGAATGATTTGAAACTTAGAACGCATCCTTATTAAGCAAATATTAGGTTAATATATAAAATATTTGGATACGAATGCATTTATTTGTATAGTATATCTAATAGCACCTATCATATTATATTATATACAAAACTAGCTACATTACTAACTACCTACATCATAATATTGCCACTAAGTTTCTATCTAAAAAGTCTATACGTTTTTGATATGTTAAAATCTTGATGCTTCGTTTGTTCTCGCAAATTCTTCTTTTCTGCTCCGATCTTTCACTGTTACTGCGTCTCTTCTCTTGACTAGTACGTAAATTAATCTGCAATTAAAAAGACGGCCTTTTAATTAAAAGTTTCATAACTTTGATTACTTCTATTTATTTTCAGAGTTGCTTTGTGGCAAGTAACATCAATTCTTTAAATTAAAAGATTACTACTTGAAGAAGCTTTGTTAAATTTAATTATATTTGGTCGGTACAAGCTGAAAATTTTAAGTCGAAAATAAAATATTGTATCAAGACGTTTCCTAGCAACAAATTTGCCTGCAAAGATAGCTAATTACAATCTCCTTCAAAATCACATACTTATTATAATTACACGTATTATTAACTTCCTTTACCCCAATCATCTTTCATTCCCTCATCAAGAAATGCTCCATCAAAACAAATTCTTCATCAAAGGGTTTACACCCTCTAATTTCCGCGTTCAAAGAGTCAATTAAGTTAAATCTACTCTTGCAGTTCTCGGGTAGAGGGAAAAGTCTGCAATGTTAATTAATGGTCACTTGTTGACCGAGCAAATGGAGGAAACGAAAAGACTATGCAGCAAACAGTGAAACGTTCCCATTATGATATCCATTGTTATGAAAAAATTGTCTGTATAACAGAGTTAAGTTATCTTTTTAAAATTTGAAAATAAATCCGCAGTTTAGGCAGAACTTTGATATTTGTCTGCAATAGTTAAATATTCGAAATCCACTTTACTTTTTGACCCTTATTTACCCTTTTTTATTTTCATTTGTAACAGTTGGAATTTGACTTTAGAGCAACTAAGGCTAGATCGTAAGGTCCGTCTTGTCCACTGTCCTTTTTCACTGGTTATTTTTTAAAGCAAATATTCCAAAACAATAAAAAGGCCATTAAAAAAGCTCTCTCAGTTGCTATGCCTTCCATATTGATTTTGTCACAAATTTAGCTGCCACCTTGATAGAAGTTAACTCGACCAAGAAATATTAATATTAGGTACTAGTGGACGCCCGCGGCTTCCCTCGCAATATTTTGAGATAAAAATACCTATGAGCCTTAGCCTATGACACTTCTAAGACCTCTACTACTTACATACCAAAAATCATGATGATCCGTTCAGTCGGTTTTGCGTTATGGGCGTTTAAATAAACAGACAAACAGATAAACAGAGAAAAATCTAAAAACTGTTGAAACGTCTGCTCTGTTCTGGATTTAAAGTATACCCAAACCAATTTTTTTTAATTGTTCTATGTTCAGAATTTTGACCCTCGTCCGCTTTATTAGATGTTAGATAGATTAAAAAAACAGAGTTCTACCCGTCCTTCAAACTGCTAGTGAATTAGCTCGGATTGTTTCAAACTACCGGACACTATGATTTACTAGCTTGGAACTGCAGGGGTGGGCTACCATTTGTAAAGGCTACGTAATTACAACACAAATGTACTACAGTCATTACGGTTTTTCAATAATGGTGCCACAGAAATGGTGCTTAATTAGTTTGATTTAGGTTTTTCTAGGAAAAAAGATTGTACAATAAAATATTTTTTACAAAAATAACAATGGTACTGGAAGCTAACGCTAAACATTTGTTTTATGATTTTTGTACTATCAAAAATGCGTATCTACTCGTGCTGGCACATGTTTTTTTTATTGGATTTAAGGTTAAGGTTTTACTTTATATCATTTTTTAATTTAAATTTAGTTTATTTTTGTTGCTTTGAACTATTTAAATAATTATGTTAAAAATCGTTACCTTGTTTAACTTTGGAAATCAGAATTCAGTCGGAAATCTACGAAATAACTCACCTACTGTTAATAAGCTAAAATATTTATAATTTTCTTTTATTTTAATGTAATTTTAATTAATAATAAGATATTTTTAACTCAAAATTGTATTAATGTTTGACGAGACATGATTGATGCCAACTCTTATTATTATTGTCATAATAAGTTTGTTGTAATTCTGTATGTTAATAAATTACATCTATCTATCTAAGTAAACTATAAATAGTAAGTTGAGTTTACTCACGTGAAGAGTCCCAAGGCGAACACAGTGAGGCTTGCGTCGAACATGTAGAACGCCCCCGGGAAGGTCTCTATGGTGTATGTGTAGATGATGCTGGAGGCCGGCATGTAGATAGAGGGAGCTATGGCCTCCGTCACGCCTATCAAGGCGTTGAGTTTCGCTGAAACAAGAGGTTTTGAGTTTAATATATTTATTTGTTCATAAGATATAACCTAACAGCGACTAATATGTCATCAAATCGTTACATTTTTTAAAGAAACAAACATTTCTCATGAATGTTTTTTGAGCAAAACATAAAAAATAATTGCTTTACAACATCTTTCATCCAGATGAGTAGGTACTTAATCTACAAATTAATAGGTGTAATATTTTAACGAGTGTGGCTCAGTGGTTCCAGGGTCTGCTTTTCGTCCAGACGCACCCTGGTTCGAATCCGGCCCTACACCAAAGACTTGTATTTTCAAGTTAGATGTGGATTTGCACTTGCTTAGCAGTGAAGAAAAACATCGTGAGGAAACCGTCATGTTTATGGACCACAAATTCCGAGGACATGTGTCTTCCGTGGAAGGACCTGGGCACCCACCACGATGTATCTGCACAAGAAAACTCCCCTAACGAATTAATTCTGCGGGGGAGTCACGATCCTCAGTCATGAGGAAATACAACTCAAGGAAAGAGAAAGAGATTATTTTAACAGTGATAGCCTAGAGTAAATGCATTTTTCACAATATCGATTGTGCGGGAGTTGCTTCAAGTAGCCATGTGGTCAAAAATCAAAGCACAGGTTTTATAAATCGTGTTTGTTGTTATTATTTAAGAAAAACTCGATAATAGGATAGGATAGGCAAGAAATCTAAAAATACATAAAGAACAGTGTAAGGGCAGCTTTACGGATACAAATATTTTCATCTCTGAATATCCCGTATGAAATAAAGTCAGATACAAAGGGGAAAGTCTTTCAGCCAATTGATATCCTTCCATAAGAATCTTTATACATAAAATCCCTTTGAATGTTTGATGTAATGTAGATATATGATTCTGTAAGTAAAGCTTATTTTAGCTTCATTCGTTCGGGTCAAAGCCTTTTGGTTTATTTTTGTTACAAAGTAGAAGACAGTCATGTATTAATACTTATTTGAGCACATTTTACTGTTATTGGCTCATTTTAACAATTGCATTTCCGGCCCAATCCCATTAGATCTATCCTATTTTACTTCATATTCTACAAACATTACATAGATGTTATATTATTGTTATAGTTTTCAAGGTTGTGGAACTCCCTGCCTGACTCTCTGTTCCCCACGCACTATAATCCAGCGATCTTCAAAGCGAGAGTGAATCGGTTCTTATCGGGTAAGCTATCAGGTAAACTATGGCCAAGTGCAAACCAGTTCAAGTTAAAAAAAAATATAGTTCATAAGTGTTTCACTCAAATAAATTATTTGAATTTGTATTTGATGAAAGTATGTATGAATGTTTGTTACTACTTCAGGCTCAAACCACAGAACTGATTTTGATGAAATTCGGTATGGAGGTAAATAAGACTGTGGATTAACACATAGGTTCCTATTTACCCCGGATTACTGTGGGTAACACTGTTAGTAGGTATAATATCTTACTCCTTCTTGTTTTTTATTCCATTGTATTTCTTGTTTTTTCTTCTTGTTTTTTTGTTATTGAACTCCCGAAGCTTCGCTCGCATTATTTCATGACTACGAAGCCCTACAAGATGGTCCGATCAGGTGGCTGAACACATTGGCGCCAAAGCAAGTGTTGCCATACACGAAGCTACCGATCGTGATGAATGGCGTCTAATGGTCCACAATTTTGGTCAGGCTCATCACGATGCTCAGCATTGAGGTATCTCCTGGAGGAGAAGGAGGAAACTTACCGACTTCCTCCGTAGGCACACTCTTGCTTGCAATAGACCGTACTGCCGTCAAGCCGGTGTGACTGAAGATGTTGACCACAGGAGCGGCGTAGAACCACTCTCTAGTCGGTGCAAACG
Source organism: Macaria liturata (assembly GCA_964023185.1). Lineage (NCBI taxonomy): Eukaryota > Metazoa > Arthropoda > Insecta > Lepidoptera > Geometridae > Macaria > Macaria liturata. Next base: position 3,425,415 of record OZ026824.1, on the reverse strand, counting down.
CAAACATGAAACAGCCAGCTATCCTGCTCACACCCGCCAGGCCGCCGATAGCGCTGTCCTGCACGTGGAACTTCTTACTTAGCACGTAGATGCAAAAGACGGTTCCTGGAATTGAAAGAAAATAATAGTGTATTTCAAAATGAACGGTAGATTCATGTTTTTGTGTGAAGTTATTGTTGAGTAAAATGCATAGGGATACGATCTTAGATTAGATCTTAAAGAGATATTACATTATTATAATGATATTATAGTGGTGCTTAATTTCAGGCAGGCTGTAATGCAACGTAAGCCTATTCATTGTTGTTTTGTCGTGTTAAAAAAAGCTGTCAAAATAAAATATAATGCGTGGACAGAGTATAGCAGTCTAAATCAAATACTGTACAGAGCTGTTCGTGGGTCTATTAAATAATAAAAAAGTAATGGAGACTCGATGAGCGGTATTTTCTTTCTAAATAAATCAGACCAACACTCTCGGAACCGTTTCACGGTAGAAGCAGAGCTACTAAATTCTTGCACCAAGTTCTTTACTATCTTAACGCTAAGGACTCACGGAGCGGTTTTATCCCGCACCCGCCGCGGTGGGGGCACCGCAGCCTTTGTAGAATACAGATATGTATGTAAAAAACTCAAGCATATTTCACGACGTGGTTTACTCCCGCGGCGGTAGCGATTGTTCGCGGCAACCGCGGGCGGGCGCCGCTCGCGGCACCGCGCACTGCCGCAGCGGTTTCCACCAACACGGTCTGCGATCAAAGTCCGGCGAAGGTCCTTCTTGCGATAATCAACCGCCAGGTTTGCGGGCGATAATCGCTGCCGCGGCGGTAGCGGCATCGCAAAAAACTCCTGCTTCGTGAGTTTTGAAAATTAAACGCGGTGCCGTGAGTTCTTAGCGTTATAGTCGAATCAAACAAACGCGAGGTAGTGCAAACTACAAAACTTACTATCAAAGGGATCATGTTTCCTGAGAATTCAAACGATTCAACGAGTCTTCAAATTCAGAGAAAATTTTAGAGATTCAATAAACTAAATACAAAAATAATTTAAGAAGCTAAATAGAAGATATTAACATTAATGTGACCAGACAATAAACGCGTCAACGAACTCTTATTGTTGAATATATCAAGGTCTTTTCAAATTCTTTAAATATGTACAAATGATTTGTTTCCTAATTCACAATCGAAAAAACAAGACAAGATGCGGGTCGAATTGCACAAAATTGTGACGTCAATGCAAATATAATTACAACGCGGTGTATTTACATATGTATGTAAATAATACAGAGTTACTAAACAACGCTATATATTTTACCAAAACAAAAACCTCTAATAATGTAGATTTTCAACACGTGGATACATTGTGTTGTATTTCCTCTAATTTATATTCTATTACCTATTAGATTAGTTCTGCAAAGGCAAAAGGAATAAGTTTTTTAACGACTTATAAGATAGTGTGACGATAAGAAAACTTCCTTTAATATTGAATTATTCGTATCACGTATAACTCTTCTTCATCTTATCGAATGAGAGTGGCCAACTCTGGTGTCGAAAATTTATCAAGCCGCTCTTAGGGCTTCTGACATAGCTGAACGACTGCCTTACAATGACCAACAGCAGTGATTTGACTTGAACGTGTCAGGCATTTAAATATTGTGTAAGTTTGAATTATTTTTATTTAATATTACCTACTTACAGTTGAACTGCGGTGAAAACGAATTTCTGTTTGGCAAAAAATATTCGTATGTTATTACATGTAACTTTGTATATAACATCTGTATACGTATACATATATGTACTGTACATATTATGTGAAGTTTCAGTAGTCTACATATTCCGAAGTACTAAGATAACACAGGTGTCCGCATTTATAATGAGAATACCCAATTACCTGATAATTCCATTCACCATATGTACTGTTTTTTGTTTATTTTACTTAACCGTGTCACTTATTATGTTACTTGGTCTATACATATACTTATGTCATGTTTTTTTTTTTATATTTCTTCACCGTAAAGCGAGTGCAAATCCACACATAACATGAAAAACAAGTCATTGGTATAGGGCCAAATTCAAACCGGGGTGCGTCGGATGAAAAGCAGACACTTAAACTACCGAGCCACACTCGTTTCCATTAGGATTTTAATATTTAATGTAATAAATTTGCAATATTTTTTTTTGCTACAATGCCATAACTATGGCGTTCAGGAACACAGAGACAAGGACACTGTTTGAGTCAAATATAAAACCTTAAGCATAGCGTAATGAAATTAATACGAATAACTTTGTCTTGATCTATTATAGATGTTATTAACCATTTAATAAGTAGTAGGTTAATACAAATATTTCCTCATTAATTCCTTATCACAGCGAGCTAGTGGACAGTTAAATTAAATAGCTGTTTACATCCTGCACTAATAACAACTAGGAATAAACGATATCTTTATTCAAAACTTAAACTTGAGAACTTGAATTGATATGAGCAATTAATTTATTAATGATCCCTATATTTTGCCAGTTTATTTTAGTCCTTATTTTGTAAATTTTAAGGTTAATTTTTAAAGTTTTTGTTTGAATCATCGCGTGAGTGCATTCTTTATCACGATGCCTTGACCTAGGTCGGCAAGAAATTGTATAAAACAGCACGCAGTAGTAAAATAAGTAGGATATATTAAATAATTTATTTACTCTCAATGTTCCATTTAATCTAGACAAAGTCTTTGAATATTTAGACAAATAAATATTCAACGGGTAAAGTAAAATGTAGGTGTTTAAATTATTCTGGACTAAAGGTATCCGATGTTAATTAGAGATCAAAATTGCTTAACCTCGGGTCTATGAATACTAAACCGATAGAATACTTCTTATTCCTTAAATTATTTAAGCTAGAAGAAATAACAGTTTTAATTATTCCTACAAATATGTATTTATGCAAACTTTCACTACAAAAATCCATTTTTGCCTGAGTAGCAGTGTTTTTGATAACCATAGCAAGTAACTAAACGTACTACTTTTAACTTTTACAAAATAAAAATAAACTCAAAAATACAATAAGTGTGACAAAGAATATTATGACAAAGCTATTTTTTTATTAACCTAGTAGGAAATTTACTAATGTAAAATCTTCCGATTGATCAGTCTCTCTCTTGAGTCGTATTTCCTCATGACTGAGGGTCGTGACTCCCCCGCTGAATTAATTCGTTAAGGGAGTTCTCTTTGGCAGATACATCGTGGTGGGCGCCCATGTCCTTCCACGGAAGACACATGTCCTCGGATATTGTGGTCCTCAAACATGTCGGTTTCCTCACGATGTTTTCCTTCACCGTTAAGCGAGTGCAAATCCACACATAACTTAAAAATACAAATCATTGGTGTAGGGCCGGATTCGAACCAGGGTGCGTCTGGATGAAAAGCAGACACTGGAACCGCTGAGCCACACTCGCTTTATCAGTACGTTTCATTCATTTATTTAATCTACGGATAAATAAATGTACTACATTTACGGATTTACCAGAAGCAGGTCAACAGTTTATCTGAAATGCGACTGAGATAAACTTGAACTACAGCAAAACAAACTGCGATGCAATACCTATGCAAGAATAACAAGCACATTCATAGTATTGCGTTACTTTGTTTTATAAATACTATAATATATTATGTGATACCAGTTAGAGCTATAAAACTAATTTGGTATATTTATCACGACAAAAATGGTTCTTTATTTTTATACAAAGTTTAAGATTAATTACGATGAATCCAAGTTAATGTTTTTTGACATTTCACTTACATTTGACTACAACCGATTAGGGAAGTAGTTTTGAAGACATGGTTTTAGTCACATTTAAACGCTCATTTAAAAACGTTACTTAGCCGTAGGGCGGCTAAATGGCAATTAAAAAAGTTTGTTTTTTACCTACATTAGGTTTGACCATAGTTTGCCTGCTGGTAAGCAAAGGCAATGGCCTAAGATAGACCGTAACTATAACTTTTGGATATAAATATGTCAACTGTAAACAATGTAAAGCGACAACCGACACGCATTTAAAAATCTTGATAATGTAACAGCACCATCATATTATATGTATATACACAAACAACAACACAAACGTTGGCCTATACACTCCTTTACTTTGAAAAGCCAGTAATGTGTCTACAAAATAGTAGTTAGAAGCTTCAATAGCTAATGACAAGAATAAATTATAATGATGTTGTAACAAACATCAAAGCATACAAGGTAGCTACAATACTTAAAATTCAATTTTAAAAAGGTTTTAAGAACTATAGGTAGGTACTCTTGTAATTAACATACCGAACAAGCCGAGGAGGATGTTTATGGTGCCGTAAATGCTGTATTCCACCTCAGTGAAGTTAAATTTACGAATGCTGTACAGATACGACACTTGTGAGTCACCTGTGGACAAATAAACTGATTAATATGCAAATTGACAAAGGCTTAAGAGGAAAAAAAGAAAAAGTACTCGGATCCCTACACTAAAAGATATAAAGGAGTGATTTTAGCATGGATTGGAGCCTTAATGACGCCATGTTGAGAGCGGTAAAAACATCACATCACACTAACAAAGGAAAAAGTTTGTTGATGTGTATATTTTTTGCTTCTTTGCGTTCAAATGGCAAAACCAATCTGGATGAAAATTTGTTTAGAGATATGTAGATTAAACCCTATATTCAGCCATCATTATCAACATTGGCCTTATTACATCTCCGTGAGATGGTTTATATAATGTAGCGTCCGTATGATTTTTGCTACTGCGCTCTTGGATATATAAAACAATGCAAGAGCCACAGCAGCGGTCACAATATTGGCAGGTGTGAAGCCGTCGAGTAAAATTCACACACAGGCTCCTTTTATCCCAGATTAAGGCGAGTAACACAGGACTTAGATAAATCTTAACAAGTGGAAGAAAAGTTTGATACATTTCGTGTTCATCACATCGAATCATGTAAAACTAATAACATAATTGACATTTTCAATGTCACTTAGTTTATTGTGTTCAACTGGTCATGGCCGTGTTATTAAGATACGTGACTACGGTTATGTTATGCTATGTTATGTACCAACCTGTTGGGCTGTACGACACAGGCAAGCCTAGTGGCAACCCAGAGTACACCTCCACCAAAATTGTATTACCTTGTATTGTACTCATACACTACTTTTTTCAGCCATATACGATTTTGTTAGATGCAGGAAAATCTGTTAAAAGTTTGAGTTAGTTAATAACCATGCTCTTTATTCAATATCAAGCTTTTTGATAGGTTTCTGATAGTAAGTTTATATCTATGTACTATTGTTCCGTTTATATCTATGTACTGTTAAGGCATGATTTAATTTTAAATTTTTAAACGGCTAGCACTTAAGTTACTAATTATGTCAACAATTAATTAATAATTATAATAATAATATATGTCTTTATTGACTGGCCTGTTAGCTTAGTTGGTAGTGACTCTGCCTTCTAATCTAGAGGCCGCGGGTTCGATTCCCCCCTGACACAAGTATTTATGTAAGTCTTCGATGTAACTTTAAAAATGTATAATTACTTGTGTTGTGTCTGGTCGTTTGCATGTATAATAAGTATGTATTTACAAAAGAAAAGTATATAAGTATTATATCCGTTATCTAGTACCCACGACACAAGCGTTTGCTTAGTGTGGGGCTAGATGGCGCTGTGTGCAATGTCCCGGAACATTTATTTATTTTATTTATTTATTATTGCACTCCAACACAAGTTTATAGTACAAAGTAAAATAAGAACAAATAATAACGTACAAATGGGCGGCCTTATCGCCTTAAGCGATTTCTTCCAGGCAACCTTTGCCTATTAATTATAATTACGTTACAATTCAAATAAGTTTATATCTATCACATAATTAATTAATTATTAAATGAAAATAGCAAGTTGTGGTGAAATTCTAAATTATGGTACCGTTTACGTCTTACATCTAGGTATACACGTAATAGAAAACGCAATGAGTATTTCATGTAATAACGTAGGGTAAACTCTGGTTACGTGTATAATGAGCTTGCAAATTTACGTAAAAGTGATGCTAGATAAAGTTAACAGATAAGTGTGGTGTAAATTTAAATGTTTAGGTAATTATTTTTAGTATATAAAAAAGGCTTTATTTAATTTGACTTAGATTTACGATACGGACAGTAAGTAATAAGTCCAAAATATAAATATTTCAATCATTTGACACTGATTTTGGTATTTAAGATAAAAAAAACAACTATTTATTTGAGAAAGAAAAGAAAATTACTATATATTTAAAATTGTGCATTCAATGAAGTTCTCAAAGCGACAAGGTATATTATATCCAGCCAGGAAACAATTTACAATAGTCTAGGTAAGCTATGCTAAAAATTAAATGGACTAAATTTAGCGTGTGTCATCAAATAAACTGTTGCTAGATTCTAAAACCAGTAAAGATATTATTTAATATCTTTAAATGTTTAGGCAAAGAGTTTGATACCAGTCATTACTCTATTATTACGTTTTTTGCTTGTCTAGAATACATATTTAATTCGTATGCCATAAACAGAATACATACACATACATACATATCTCCTTTATATTTCTGTTTGGTTAAGTTTGTGGTAGACTTGATTACTTTGCGGTTGATATGTAGGTATATATAACCAGCTGTGCGCGCGACTTCGTCCGCGTGGAATAGTTATTTTGGGCATCGTATTTATTTTTGCAAACTACCTCTTCAGCTTTATTAATTATAGCTGTTACCCAAGACTTGAACCGTTTCCGCAGCTCACGCAACGGAAGCCCTCAAAGATGAATAATTTTACCCGTTTTTTCCACATTTTCCATTGATTCTTCGCTCCTATTGGTTGCAGCGTGATGTTACATAGCCTAAAGCCTTCCTCGATAAATGGTCTATTCAACACAAAAAGAATTTTTCAATTCGCACTAGTAGATCCTGAGATTAGCGCGTTCAAACAAACAAACAAACTCTTCAGCTTTATAATATTAGTATAGATTTTATGAATCATGTTTTTTTTGTCAGCTTAGTATATAAGTCCTAAAATACAAGGTAAATAGTCTATTCAACACAAAAAGAATTTTTCAATTCGCACCAGTAGATCCTGAGATTAGCACGTTCAAACAAACAAACAAACTCTTCAGCTTTATAATATTAGTATAGATTTTATGCTAAAAACTAGTCAAACTATCCAAGGTTAAATGAATACAATTAAAATCTTGTCCAACGGATTTCTATTTACCTACATATTTTTATGTAAAACTTGAAATAAGAAAAATAATAATAAATTTAGAACTTTATTACGAAAAGCGAAAATTACTAATCCAAAGACATTGAAGCCACACGAAAATTTTTGAAAATCTCGTAAAGTCATGGAAACAAATCTGTTGAAGATTTTATTTGCACGCCATATCTATCTGTGACTTTTGCTTTCCATTAATAACAAGGGCTAATATTCTTCCTCTTTCCGATTGTTTATAAATATTTCTTACAAAACCTTGAATAGACCATTGACCCTACTATTTTAATCCTACATCGTACGTTTCCAACTTTTTCCTTATCCTGGATGCAATTTATAGTTGCATTACAATTTCAACTTCATGTACCTACAGTTTGGAGACCGAATATTAATTCAATATCAAAAGTGAAGGTGATCTTTGTAGTGTTTTTTTCTTGTCGTATAAAGAAGTTAACTTCAGCCAACTCACTTTTGTTTCATTTGTTACATTTAATATTTTGACCGTATTGTGTTAGTTATGAAGTAATTTTCTATGTCAAGGTAAATAAAATAATCTTCTAGTATAATATGTGTTTATGTACTGTTAACGATCAAGTTTTTTTTTTTAATTCAATAAATACCTAAATAAATATTCCAGGCCATTGCACACAGCGCCATCTAGCCCCACACTAAGCAAACGCTTGTCGTGGTTACTAAATAACTGATATATTACTTGTGTACTTTTCTCTTTATTGTTTTTATTTACAATACACTTAGAAAATCTTTAGAAAAGCCTTTATTGTTTTTATTATTTCTTATTTAAAATCCTAAATTAATAAGTTGTAAAAAACATTAATTTTAGAGTAATTATTTAATAATACTACTATTTAACGGATTAATCATTTGCAGATGTTTTACAAATTAAAGCTTTCGCCGGTAATCAAAATTTAAATTTATTTAATTGGCCAATCAAATAGTAAAACTCAATAGATATCGCATAACTTTCTTATTACCATTATTATCACAAAAGCAGAAGTTCTTATAATATTGATAATAAAACTCATTGCCCTTTGTTGCCTTTTGTAAAATTACACAATACAACCTGTTAAATTAGTAAAGTGAATGTTTTTAATTATTTCTTTGCAATAACTATTGTCTACTAAACTGTCGGAAGGTATTTTTAAAACATAGATAAAAAAAAATATGGTTCACTGTATACGAAATAAACGAGCTGTAATAATTAGTTAGCATCTATAAATTGTTTAATATAACCTGTTTGTTTCTGTTTGAGAGCTAATAATAAAACAAAATAAAAAAATACAACATACTACTAGTACTATGAAGAATTTTGAATTATAAACAATTTTCGACAACATGATCCCAAAAGAAACTCTCACATAATAATCAAAAACCTTCACAAATCTTCGCAAACACTTCTTTTGTTTGCCCTCTTGAAGATAAAATGATATCAATTCGAGATTGTTCGCGAGGACTCAACCAATAAGATAGACAAGGAACAAGGAAAACATCTGAATCACCGGGTAATTTTGTTGGGAAAATCATAGGCGAGATATCTTAAAGGCCTATGCATACCTATGTAGAGACATCAGTAACTTATATATTTTATAAATAAAAACAGTTTAAACCGATGGGTCGACGACATCCTAAAAGTCGAGGGTCTATCCTGGATGAGGTCTGCACAAGATCGACTCAGATGGCACATACAAAGGGAGGCTTATACCCAGCAGTGGGATCCCAACGGCTGTGGATAATAATGATGATGAAAAACAGTTTAAAAAATTTACGTGTATAAATTTTTTATCTGAGTTTGTAGTGACTCTAGTACTCGTTAATGGGTTTCTGTCCATTAGAATAAGTTTAAGTGATTGCGTCGACTATAAATAGTTTAAACATTAATGATCTGCTCTGTATTAGGAGTGCACGCATCTGAAATAAAAGCCATTTTTATTTTATGTCCTTCGCGGATTAATCATTGCCTAACCATATTCACATGTCTATTTCTGATGAAACTGATTCGTAACTGACGTATCAACAATATTATTTATATTCTGATATTAAGTACATAATTAAATTAGTTCGGAAGGTGGTATAATTTTTTGTTTACGGATAGCCAATGTTTACATACTCGTATTAACATAATATATTTGATTTAATGATTTATTATTCAAGTACCCACGACACAAGCGTTTGCTTAGTGTGGGGCGAGAGTGCGCTGTGTGCAATGTCCCGGAATATTTATTTTAGGTACCTATTTATTTTTATTTATTTGGCATAGATGTATCGGAATTCATTTGTCTATATTTATGGGTGTACCTACTGGTTATGATGTCGATGGAATAAGCCTTTAGTAAAGTTCATTATAGGTGCTTCAACTTTTTATAACTCCATTTACTGTGAACTGAGAGGTGTAGTATTTTTATATCGTGCTAATGGAGTCTTTGTCATAATTATGTGAATGCGTTTGTGTGTGTGTTTAGGTGGACACATATTATCTACCTATCTATATGCACAATTTAATATCGAGTGTGGCTCAGCGGTTCCAGTGTCTGCTTTTCATCTAGACGCACCCCGGTTTGAATCCGGCCCAACACCAATGACTAATAATTGTATAGTTGTAAGCAATAAATATAGCTTAATCAGAAGAAGAACATAATAAATTACCTAATTATTTTTTACAGAGACGATGGAATATAACCTTGCGATCTTCAAAGCGAGAGTGAATCGGTTCTTACTGGGTAAGCACGTTCCATCCTAGACCGTAATGATTGCTTACCATCAGGCGAATTACGGTCTAGTGCAAACCCATTCCATGTAAAAAAAAACTCAAAATCGGGTTGTGGGCTTTTCTTTAAAAAATATTTAGTTCAGAAATGGACTGATGACAATAAACTATCAATTAATTAATTGTTATTGATAAGTAATCAATAAGTACCTACACAGGACTTCCTTATTTTTTTTATAGGGTGACCTATACACGTTACGTTCAGTATGAGTTACGTTCAGTATGAGTTACGTTCAGTATGAGTTACGTTCAGTATGAGTTACGTTCAGTATGAGTTACGTTCAGTATGAGTTACGTTCAGTATGAGCTATGTAAATATTCCATTTTTGCGACCAAAACCTCAATGATCATTCATCAAGTAAATAAAAAAATTGTGCATTTCATCAGGTCATAGTTCATATTGTGGTCAGTCTATGACAATAATGACAACTAACGAATCTATGTGGCTTTTATTTGACTCATAAAAGCTACTCATATAATAAATGTAGGTTTTAAATGTTATTAATTTTATTTTATTATACCTACCTATTATCCTATACTTTTTCATCACGTATTTACAAAAGCCACAAAAAAAATTATACTTATTATCCCATACCAAATCAGAACATGAGAAAGATTGTATTAATTAAATTGTTTGGCAAAACAATTACATCCATACTAAGGATATTTTTTGGTTTATGACTGGAGATTGTTAATCGCTTTTAGCGATAAGGCCGCCAGTTAAGACACTAGGTTTAAGTTTTAATATTTTTATGTAAATTTCTGTATTGTGCTGGTGTTTTTAATAAAGTGTATATCTATCTATCTATCTATCTAATTATATGATTTTAAATATATTTTAGCATCACAGAGAAATGTATAATAATATTAATATTTTAAGATGAAAGTTTTACAAATCGCATCATTATGCAGACTGTGTTCAACGGTAATCTTTCATCTCTCTCTTGAGTCGTATTCCTCATGACTGAGGGTCGTGACTCCCCCGCAGAATTAATCCGCTAGGGGAGTTTTCTTGGGCAGATACATCGTGGTGGGCGCCCAGGTCCTTCCACGGAAGACACATGTCCTCGGATTTTGTGTGTAATCTTTCATAAAGAGCAAAAATAATGATGTACTTAATGATTATATTTGTATTGACCTATAATTACTGTATGATTTTTCTTATACATCACAGTGTTATTTGTTTTAATCTTTAAGCCTGCATTGTATTTCTGTACCTTTTAGAAATAAATAAATAAAAACAGACTAAGGACTAAAATTTTGACTTAATACTGTGCTTGTAACAAATTAATAATTAATTAAAGACAAACATATTAAAGACAAACATAAAATGTTAGTAGTTGTAATCCAACGCGTGTAAACACAAAAACGGATATTCTCAAACACCTCGCTAAGCTGGCAAAGTGCTGCAACACTTCTAGAGTTGCAAGTGTCCATAGGCGACAGGACTGCTTACCATCAGGCAGACATACCACCTTTTTGCCACTTTTTTATAAAAAAAATACAATTGTTATATAGTATCACAAACAGCTCTTTAAACGTTAAAAACAGTTGATTAGTTTAATTTGTCTTCTACTTGAAGCAAGCCAAGGCTGTCCTGTTACCTACAAGTTTACCTTGCTGATTGGCGAAATGAGCGTAATCAAATGCAGGTGGCAACTTAGTATGCAACTTGCATAGTTGGGATGGAAATTTGTAGACAAAATTGGTTAGAAATAATTGTAGTTTTAGTTTAAATGGATGATATTACTTTTTAATGAGTACTAGTGGGTACTCGCGGCTTCGCTAGCATTAAGAAGTAAAACTTGCATCCCCTATTTCACCCCTTTAAAAGTGGCATTTCCAAAAATCCTTTCTTAGCGGATGAATTTGTCATAACATTTACCTTCATGCCAAATTTCAGCCCGATCCGTCAAGTGGTTTGGGCTGTGCGTTGATAGATCACTATGTCAGTCAGTCAATCAGTCAGTCACCTTTGAGTTTTATATATTTAGATATTACTTTTTATTGTGTATTGTTCTATCACATACATTCATAAAAAATACTAAAATGACCTCGGCGTCCACCACGCAGTCATTTGACGGTCCAGTCACTACACAACCCTCAGTAAGGAGGAAATTGCTTTGCCAGATTCCCTATTCCCCTCGAACTATAATTTATCGGTATTTAAGGCGAGAGTGAATAGGTTTCTTCTAGGCAAGCGCGCTAGATCGTAGATTATAACGGTGCTTAACATCTGGCTAGTTGAAGGCAAGCGTGAACCTATCTAGTTTAAAAAAAATACGACGAAAGGAGGAGCAAATTATAGAGTTGCATCACCGGTGTTTTATTTTACCCTTCTGAACAAATCTAAGAAGCATCAAAAATATTTTTAAAGCAATATGTAGAAATTATGAAAAGCACAGACTTCAATTAAATTGAGCGTGTGTCCAAAATATACAATTGGCTTTACATGGAAAATAATCAACTTGGTAATCTCAAAAAAATAAAAAAAAGATGGTTGCTGTAGTATGATTCTTTTAAGCGTAAAACAGCATAGAAAATATGGAATGCATAACTTAAAAATGACTTCGCAGAAGTGTATTTAGATCAGTATTGCGTAGCTTAGCTCTGCTTACTTTACTTGCAGTTGCTTAAGAGTTGCCAACATAAGGAAGTATTGCAATAAAGTGGGAATAGTAAATCGATCAAATAGCACCTAAGCTTAAGTTTTAATGATCTTTAAGTTAAAATGCTTGCAAGAAAGTTTTTGGCAGACCAACTCAAATACATAGATTTGTTTTGTATAGAGATAAAATAAAATTCTAACCCTAAAATTATTAAAATTAGTAGTGTTTGCAATGTTGAATTGTATTGTAGTTTCTTTTATGCAGGCGCAACCTACCTATACCTAAACCACTTCTGGACATAGGCCTCTCCCAAGGCACGCAACTCAGCCCGGATTTTGTGCTTCTCGTCTTCACCTGTTCCCGTTTTATATTTTAAAGAAAATATTTGGGGTTTTTTTATGATATGGTTTCAATTTCTGGCACGACTCAAATTACAATTTTAATATTTCATATTGTACGAATTAATTAGGATAATGTACGTGCGTATAATGTATGAAGCACTTTGACCTACATTATATATGATTCAACATTTACATGGGTAAATCCATGCTAAAACAAACATGTGCAAAATACTGTGAAATACGCAAATAAAATTATAAACCGGCTCAGCTGTTTACAGTAGGCATCGATATGTATGGTGTGTAAAAAGAAAATTTGGTCCGAAAATACCGCAACTTTTTTAAAAACAAAACAATTGACAATCGTTTGCATTTATCGAAACAATACAAAAACAATTACTATACAATGTCAAAAATTTATTAACATAACAAAAAAAACTTCGATACGGTATACTAAACTTATGACATTGTTTTTTAGACAATGATAGGTCCCAAATGTTAACAGCAGAGAAAAAGTTCTGGAAAAGTTTCCATTATCTAGTATCCTGATTACCTCATAAAATGAAAGTAAACAGTTCACTGCTAAATCACTTACTTCATTAGCATAACACATTTGAGATAAAACAAATAATTCAAAATAAATAGGTGCATTTTTTAAGAAGTTGATTATTTTATCTTTGATTAAATTCTCATCTTATCGTTTCAGTAAAGTTGCAGGTAACAAATCTCAGATGGTAAATTGAAATAATTAGCTTTTGATACAAAAATATGTTCTTATACTTGCACATTGTTAGTGTGTTACGAATAACTCCCCTCAAAAATCTAAGAAGTGAAGGCAAAAATTTATTAAAACTTTTAAAATTAAGATTTCCCGAAACAAAAGTTACAATAAATAAAAAATATTATAAAAACATATTTTACGAAATAATGAATACAAGACATTTATCAAACGCATGAAATGTCACTACTGTTGAAATAAGGAAACTGGCTACAACAGTTCCATGATTACGAAGCCTCAAGGCTGAAATTATCACAAGAACCTTCAGGATTTCCGACTCAGAAGGCGCAATGTGTTTATAAAAACCAATCAAATGTTTATCCTCCAACTGCACATCACGCACTTTTTTATTTATATATTTTTCACCAAAAATACCATCACCTAGTGATTTATCAAAAAATAAAAGGAATTAAAAAAAAATTGAAAAATACTCACCGTAAAGAGGTCCCACCATCAGCAAATACAGAGCAAGCACACAAAATATTTGAGTTCTTCCACAAAATTCCCTCCTCCTGAACGCAACTTTAACTGTGTTAGCGACCAGTTGCAACACTTCCCGAAATATTTTCGTACACTTATTATCTACACTAATGCTTTGAGTCTTCACTTCATCGCTTGGTAAAACATCTTCTAGTTTGAACAACCCATACAAAAACGACACAACATACAACATCAGTTCCAAACTAAAGACTCCATAGTATCCCAAAGCTCTCAACAGAATGCCGCTTAGGGCTGTTCCCATAGGCGTCCCCAGTGTCACACATATCGTGACTAGTCCGAGACGGAACGTTCTATTCTCGACCGAGGTTCTGTCTGCCATGAAACTGAACATGCCCATAAATATAATTATGTAACTGCCGGTCAGAGCCGCCGGCAACGCCTCGATCAGCGCAGTAGCTCTCAGCGGCAGCTCTCTGAAGTAATACGTCGCTAGCAGCAACCCAATATTTGCAATTATCTCACCGATAAACGGGAACAGTATGCAGATTTTTCGCTTTTTATATTTATCGCTCCAAGCCCCGACGAAGATGACCATCACGGCTGGTATGGCCGTCATCAGAGGAAACTTCCAAGCGACTACTTGTGCCACTAATGAATGGATCTGGAACAGTTCTTCTTCGAGGCCGGTCGTGTTGCGATCCCTGATGCGGTCACAAATTTCATCGCTGAAGTTGAAGTTAACTCTGCAAGCTTTCTCCAAATGCATGTTCTGGACCGCCAGGGATGAGATCGCAGTACAAAGCATGTACATGAACAGGCATGGCTCTACCGTTGTTTCCCGTAAAATTAATTTAATAGTCTTCAAGGCACTCTTTGATTTTTCTCTCCATGTTTGTTTCGTCGAGTCTCCTGTGAGGCGAATGTTCGAGTTGGTCAACTCGTCGACGCTGCTGATGTGCTCGATGGTCCCGATCATGTTGATCGTAAAAGTGAGAGTCTGTAAAAGTGTTGGTTATTTAACTCCACACACGACGCTGCGTCGCCGGCACTCGGTGGAGACTATACGCCTGATCCGTGTCTTTTGGACTGTCGTTTCCAAAAACCTGAGCAGTAAATGTCAGGTTGTAAAATCGAGCGCGATATGAGTGCGTTGGCGCATGCGAGGCGCTTACATCTCGGCAGCTACGATAACACAGGCTCAATGTCGACGACACACCACGTTTAATAAATATGTAGCTCATTTATCTTGTACCTTAAGTTACGCATCAAGCTGCGCGCTGATAGTCTATACCTACCGCCGCCTGACTTCACTTCACCGGGGTGACGAACGCTGCTCGTCCTTTAAACCACGATTTGTATCTAACAACAACAGTTAGCAATCGCAACTGTTCAAATATTAAAATATGAGTTTTTGTGACGTGTTGTTGTATTTTTGAGGCTACTACACTTCTTTATTCTGTGATGCTACTTGAAACGACATTAGCTTGTTGATAAATAAAAAGCGGCTCGTATCAATCACGGTTAAAACTGGTGTAAGAGTAATACAACCGAATCAATCGTCTAAAACATAACTCTGGTGCTCTAATGAACGTAACATGAGGTCGTCAACCTTTTTTTACGACGACCGTATCGCGTACGGGGTCGAGTTTACTTGTTAAATTGACTATATCGGGTGTTTGCTTAGTATTTGACGCTACCGCGACTAAAATGTGTCCTTATGGAGATATTTTAATTGAGAGGTAGTTGTACTTTCTCTCGTGACGTCGGAATTGCTAAATAAGTTCGGTGGCAACAAAAAAATTGCGTGTTTCGTGCATGTTAATGGATCCACACATTTTTTCTGAGTGTTACTTTGTGACAGGTCCGCTTATGTAATTAGATGGCTGCAATTACGTCACAGACGACAAGATTCGATGTAACCTTTATATTTGGGTCATTGTTAAGATTTAAGAGTATTGAAGCTGTTGCCAGGCAGTCTTCATTACTTCCTCAGTTAACTTTCTGATTTTTATTACCTACGAACTACTTAATCTGCTTGGTTTCGCCTGCTCACAAAACATGGGTTAATTATAACGATTAAGGTGGTTTAAAACTTTATTACTATATTAGCACACCATGCATTGGGTCGACGATTTGCGTAAAAGTTCAGGGAATGCCTGGATTAAATATGCACAAGACCAGGACGAGTGGCGTGCAAGAGAGGTCTATGGATTCTTTTTGTTTTCTGAAACTGGGCTGACTGGCTGATGATGATGATAAACACAATAAAGTAGTATTTATTACCTCGTGGGACAAGGCAGATGGTAATGTGCTGAGATTATCTACGGATGAGTTATCTTTTATCACTCTTTTATTCTTTTTATGCTAGTTCAATGGTCTCAAGAATATTGCTTCAACTAGATTGTAGTAGTTTATAGCAAGCAATAGATAAGGTATATTAATAATAATTAGTATTGTAAAAAAATGTGACTGGCTTTGTCTATTTGTAGCTATCACGATAAATAGTAAAAAAAATCGTGTGGCTAGGTTTCCGTACTTATATTATTTGCTAGCTGGTGCGCGCGACTTCGTCCGCGTGGAATAGTTATTACCATAAAAACGGTTCTAGTGAGTTAACCTTAAAAGATAGACATATACTGTTGCGGACATTTTGTTAGAACATTTTAAGAGGAATAATTCTTTCATACATATTTTTTTAATATCTTGAACCGTTTTCGCTGCGCACAAAACAGATCCCTCAAATATGAATAATTTTCCCCGTTTTTTTCACATTTTCTATTGTTTCTTCACTCCTATTAGTTGCAGCGTGATGTTATATAGCCTAAAGCCTTCCTCGATAAATGGTCTATTCAACACAAAAAGAATTGTTCAATTCGCAACAGTAGTTCCTGAGATTAGCGCGTTCAAACAAACAAACAAACAACCTCTTCAGTTTTATAATATTAGTATAGATAAAAAGTAGCCCATGATACTCCGAAGACCTCATACCACCTACATACATACCAAAAATCTTGATGATCCGTTCAGCCGTTTTTGTGTGATGAGCGTTTAAATAAACAGACAAACATAGACACTGATAAACAGAGAAACAGATTATAAACAGCTATCAATTCGAAGTATCTCCAAACATTTTTTTAATATCTTCTATGTTCAGACTTTCGACCTCTTCACCTTTATTATATGTATGTATCTATCTATAAACAGATTTTAATTGAATTTCATTTCTTTTTTATATACCTATATACATGTTCTTCTTTTAAATAGAAGATTATACAAAATCACAAACACAGACCTGTTAGCTTAGTTGGTAGTGGCTCTGCCTTCTAATCTAGAGGTCGCGGGTTCGATTCCCGCATGACACAAGTATTTATGTACTTTAAAAAAGTTATAATTACTTGTGTTGAGTCTGGTCGTTTGTATGTATAATAAGTATGTATTTACAAAAGAAAAGTACCTATATAAGTATTATATCCGTTATCTAGTACCCACTGTTTGTTGATCACCATAGATAACTTTATTTTCTTAAAATCCTGAGTGTTGCCACTCTTACAGACTATACGTTAGTCGATAATCACACACCCACGACACAAGCGTTTGCTTAGTGTGGGGCTAGATGGCGCTGTGTGCAATGTCCCGGAATATTTACTATTATTTAGAACTGTAAAAGGAGTAGGTATTCATTTAAGCAATATATTTTTTAATGGTCGAGTAATCAGTGCGCTGATAAAAAATGTTCTTTTGTTCAGTCTAGGTACATATTTGCACATAGATGTGCAATTTTATTGTAGGTACCTACTCGTACATAAAAATACAATAAACATGTAGGTATGGTATATTATGTCTAGCAATAGTGTTTACTGTTTTTATACTCTTCAGTCAATGGTTCATTATGGCTATTTAGTTTATGTTATTTTTGTATTGATTACTTCCTACATACATATAACTCTGTTGCTGAAACTGTGAAAGTGACGGAAAAGGCAATTTTGGTTAAATTACGATTCGACACTTTACATTTGTCTTTCTGATAAGCATATACTTATGTAAATTTTTGGCGCCTGTTAGTCCGTAACACCCAAAACCTGTTTCAAAAATAAGTATTCCACATGAAAAGTTTATTTTATCGAAGCCGATTTCATAAAATTTACCAAATCGAATACTCGATATTACCTCTCTCAATTCTTAACGTTTTGAGGTACAAAATAATACTTTTACTTTTTGAGTGTTTTACGCGAGTTTTATAAAGGGATAGTAGTATAGTATTATATATATTCGGTGTAAAGGGTTACTGTAAGATTTTTTGCCTGAGTTGACAGCAAACCTAACTTTAATATTAATTGTATTGTAGCACAGAAGACTGGGTCTAATATAAACATATTTCCTGGTTGCCTTTAGTCAGATTGGTTGTTGGTTAAAGTTCAACAACTAAATTAAATCATGCCTTACGGGAACTATAATACAATATTGTTTTTTAATCTTTTTATTAGTTACATCTGCACTATTAATGTAAATCTTTCGCCGTCTGTTATGTATTTTGTCGGTAATTCGTCTATTATACCTAGTCAGGTCATAAGTATTGTCACACAGTAAAAACTTTTCTTTTAGAATGCTGGCCACAAAAAAGTTTATTGAATTCGAATTTCGAATTGTTCATGAAAATAAAAATGTATACTTTTTAGAATTTTACTCATTTTTAAATATGGAGTGGACGCTTAAAGAAGACAGTGTTGCAGTTATTGCATTGCATCGTTGCGGTTACGCGCCAATTCAAATTTTTGACATACTGAAAAATTTGAATATAACCAAAAGATTCGTTTATCGTACCATCAAACGATACAATGAAGACTCTAGTGTAGATGACAGGTCAAGAAGTGGTCGCCCTCGGTCTGTTAGGACTCCAGCAGTGATAAAAGCTGTGAAGGCGCGAATTCAAAGAAATCCCAAACGTAAGCAGTGTAACCTTTTTAAAAGCTAAACCTACCTATTTTAACTAGGTAGATAGTAAGTAAATGAAAGAAAGCAACTGAGAATGATAAGGTTATTTATTAATGATACTTGTAGAAGATAGTTAATATATTATAATAGAATCAACGCAGTGCCTGAAGGGCTGACTAGATTTACAGAATTTAGGTGGTAGAACAATAAATGGGCGCCTTAGTTACAGAATGCCAGCTAGATCAGCAGTAGATGCTATTCAGGGTGGGTTTTCGAGCCTACATACTAGTTTTGCAACCATAAATCAATTAATTTGTTAAGGGACAATACATTAAAATTTTGAATGTGGGTAGGCTCGGCCTACCCACTGTTACCCTGAGATACAGATGGCCCGAAGCCAGGTGCTGCTGCAGCGGCGCAGGGGGTTGTTTAGGCAACCCTCAGGCTGCGGAGCTGACCAGCAGACTGTCGGGTGTAGTGTAGTGTAGCGAAGGTGGAGGCACCCTCGCTTGAGTTTCAGAGGTGGTATAAAAAAACCCCGAGAAGGGGTTTTACAGAAGTTCCGTAGGTAGTTATAAAAATATGGGACTAGGCAGATTAGAGGCTTTCAGCAGCCAGCTGGAACAAGGTACCGTCGACACAAAGACCCGGCAGAGGGTTTCAAAGATCGCGCACTTCTATATGTAAATTTTACTATTAGCACTTGGGGTTCAGTCTCCCCGGCGAGTTAAAAGAGTAAGGAAGGACAGGCGACTGGTCTCCAGCGAATCTTATTAGCCAAGAAAGAACTGGAAGCCCCGCCGGCTGGTGCCGGCGGGCTGGTGGTTGCAATGACCATGCCTAATCGACTTGGGCCAGAAGGTGACAATGACAGCTAACTGACATTAGGATTGTTTGACTTTTTACATTTTCTGGCATCGCACGACTTGCGCATTAAGCCAGAAAATGAAAAAACCTAAGGATGCAGAATCCAACGGTTACAGCAGAAACTGTTGGCCCTTCAGATGGGGTTAAGCAGAACCACGGTGAAAAGGGTGTTAAATGAAGACTTAGGGCTTCGGGCATATCGAAGAAAAACAGGACATCGTTTGAATGCTCGTCTAATGGACCTGAAACTGAAGAGATGCCGCGCTTTGTTGAAGCGGTACGCGGGAAAAAAATTAAAAATAAAAAAATTTTACCGTAGAAGAGAGCTACAACAAACAAAATGATAAGGTGTACGCACACAGTAGTGAAGAAGCGAGCAAACGTATTCCGCGTGTCCAACGAGGTCATTTTCCATCCTCGCTCATGGTATGGTTGGAAGTTTCTTATTGGGGCTTAACAGAGGTACATTTTTGTGAGAAAGGTGTAAAAACGAATGCAGTTGTGTATCAAAATACAGTCCTGACGAACCTTGTGGAACCTGTTTCTCATATCATGTTCAATAACAAGCACTGGGTATTCCAACAAGATTCGGTGCCAGCTCATAGAGCGAAGAGCACACAAGACTGGCTGGCGGCGCTTGAAATCGACTTCATCCGGCACGAAGACTGGCCCTCCTCCAGTCCAGATTTTAATCCGTTAGATTACAAGATATGGCAACACTTGGAGGAAAAGGCGTGCTCAAAGCCTCATCCCAATTTAGAGTCACTCAAGACATCCTTGATTAAGGCAGCCGCCGATATTGACATGGACCTCGTTCGTGCAGCGATAGACGACTGGCCGCGCAGATTGAAGGCCTGTATTCAAAATCACGGAGGTCATTTTGAATAAACTTTATTGTCATAAGAATCTATGTTTTGTTAAGTTCATTTTGGTATATAAATGGTTACATAAAGAATAAAGTTGTTTCAATTATTTTATATTAAACATGTGACAGAATTTATGACCTGACTAGGTATGTTTGTAGAATGATTTTTTTTGTTTACATTAGCCACATTTAGGTACATTTTCATTAATTGTGTTTGTTAAATCTTCATTTAATTGTAATTAATCTTTAATTGCGTTCCAATCACTCGCATACCTCATGGTTATGAGGTATGCGAGTGATTCGTTCGTGACGTCACCTGCCGGTCCTAACGGAAGACCAGCGCTGGGTGCTTGCATCCTGCACATGCTGAGTTGAGGCCGGATTGTGACCCGAAACGTGTATCTATCTATTTTATTTTATTCTTTTAATCTTAAGTATCTACTTCTTCCTATTGCACACGAAATTCTTCCTTCTCCTCGTATGTACTATAGTCTATACCTAAAACATTAAGAGTGGCTGTTGATAAATCACCTTATGAATGAATTGACAAGTGACGACGCTCATTAATGAGGAATAGGACTCGTGAAAACAATGCTAAATTGAGTAATGACAGAGTATGTCAAATACACCAACAAACTCAAATTAACGGAATAAAGAATTTGTCTGAAGAAAGTTTGGAGAAAGAAAATAATTTGTCTGGAGAAAAATAGCGCCTGATTTAAAAGTAAACATCGTGTAGCTAAGTAATAAATAAAAGGCGTTATGTAATCGATGGTTTCTATGGCTGTTTTCATAATATTAGTTCTTTTCTTTCAAACAAATCATTATATTTTATTATTTTTTGAAATGTTGATTACGGATTGCAATAATTTTACAATTTGTTATCTTATTAAGTGTCTTCGATTTTTATTATATAATTATTTGAGTTTTTGAAGACAAAAATTAATCATATCTTAAATTTGCCTTAAAATAACTACTGAAAAATGCCATTAACAGAAAGTAGATATTAACCTACACAAGATCATGTAGACCCCAAAACAAAAAATCTGCACAAACATTAAAAATAGCTCTTTATTTCCAACACAGATGGCACAAAAACTTCAAAACAATATTCTTAAAAATAAATTCAAAGACGGTAGTATCGTCCATTAATTAGTTAAATCACAGGGCCAGGGAGTTAGTAAGATTACAGGGAAGAGACTACATTGTCATGGGCGTATATTTCCTTTGCAGCTGGGTTTTTGACTCGATCGCGCTCTTTTCGCTTGTGCAGAATGTATAGGGTACTGTGGAGAAAAAAAATAGATTTTATTCGCCCGTTGTTCATTTGATAATTTACTCCTAGCGGACAAAAAGTAGCCTATGACACTTCCGGGACCTCGTACTACTTTCATACCAAAAAACATGAAGATCCGTTCAGACAAACAGAAACAGACTAAAATTCTATAAATTGTTGGAACCTGTTCTGTTATTTATCTATAGGTAGGTCAGTAGGTAGGTCTGTTCTTGTATCATTACTAATTAGTATGACTAGTTGTTGTTATGCTCATTGTATTAGTATGTTTTGTGTCAACAATAAAAAGATTTAAATGAACAGGATGCACTCATGATTTTTGCCATGTACATATGTCATTATCATCATCATCATCTCGTTATCGCCCACTGCTGAGCAAAGGCCTATCTTCTTGTACCTACGCCACTCATCATGTACGAGCATGTTGGTAGTGCATAAAAGTGCAAAAGCAAATTCCGCCAGTAAATCGACTTTTGTCTGTACCTATGAGTCGTAACCATGTCATGATCATATCAATCATGAAACAGAGATAGAGAGAGTTATTTAATAAAAGAAACTATGTAACGAGCACAAATACTGTCAAGTAACTTCCACTACAAAACAAACATTCCACCAGAGACAAGATCAAGAACTCTCCATAGTAAAATACCGACATGTACTACACTCGTTAAGTTTTTAATAAAAAACGTCCTAGACCTTTAGCGGTGCCCATTCAGACGACGTGCTGTATTCCACGTAATTTGCCGACAGTATTTGCCTTTTTGTTACTGAGCTTGTGTGAACGTGATTAATAAATTGCTGCTGAATTGTATAGGGGACTTTGAATCCTTTTAAAACGTATCTAAATTCCATTGGAGAAATACTTGGAGTATGGCAGAAATAACTCAAATGTTAATGTCATTTGGGTTGAGAATATAAGTATGAGCAGAAAATTTAGATTTAGATTATTGTGAAATTTGCTCAGTGTAAAAATATTCGGATTTTAAATTCTCTCAAATCTTTTAGATTAGAGAGCCTTGTACGAAAAAATATGTAAACATTGGTTAGAAAAAATATATGTCCTAAATGATCTACGTTCCACAATACACTACGCCCAATTCAATGAGTGAAGATAATGATCTCTCTCTCTCTCTAAGACATGCTCCAAATGTATGGAGCGGCAAAGTATTACTTAGTTTGATCCATCTGATTTGGCAGAACATCAGTTTTTACTCATTGTCATTAGCTCTCTGCAACCACATAGGTTTAACCATGGTTGGTAAATCCGGGTTGTCGAATTAAATTAAACATGCATAAGTCGGAAACAAACATCATTAGTGGCTGTTATAGCGATTCAATCTTAGTGCTTGCTACAAGCAAGAATGAACCTATGTCACCCGTAACACTACGAATAAGAACAATAATATAAGAAGAAGAAGATGCGTAATACGGCAAACAATCAAGCTTTTTTGATGAAGATCAAGACGGGGAAATAAACATAAATACTCACAAAAGAATAATAAACGCAGGCACAGTCATAGCGCTCCCAACAAAGTAGACCGCGCCTGGGACGCTTGAGTAGGTTTTCTCGAATATCTGCAAGTACATGGGACCGTATACCATCGGGAGTATTGCTTCTGCGAAACCGATGAGCGAACACATCTTGGCTGGAAAGGAGAAAATATACGGGTTAGTTAAAAGTATTTAGTTATAATACCATTTTTGTTTCAGAAACAAGGCTGAAAAACAACGGTACCATCGCAAGACTACGCAGCTAACATCATGCTAACAGCTACGACTTTATAATATATAAAAATATGATAACCCTTGTAGAAATAAGTACGTAGAGGCCCTTGAATTAATCTAGAGTCTCTCTATTTCCTAACCAAATTTCATTCCCATTCGGTCAGAGTAAAAGAAAAGCTTATAAACACAAACTACACCTTTTATTCGAAAATTATTTGCCTTTATAATATTAAGGAGATAAAAAATATGTAAGTATGTATATTACTCAATGATAACAGTTTTCCCATTTATTGCTCGAAATTAAATTGTTTCCAAAAGTATGTTTCAAAAGCAAGCATAAAATGGTTTGAAGAGGGTCAAAGTGTACACACAGTAAATTTGGTAATGTATAACGAACCTCAGGCAAAATATCGGTTCATTTTGTAGAGAGCACTTTATACAAAACCATATTTTTTACGTTAACATTAACATACGTTTATGTGTATATGATGTAAACATGATGGCGTAGGTAACTAGTAAATTTTCACTGAAAAGTCAATACAAAAGTCTGTTATTAGGCAACAATTCTGCCTTTATAGGTAAATAGTAGTAGAAGATTCACGGATAACAGTAAACTAGGATGTTCAATTATTTCACTATTAAAAGTTTCGTGAGACATTCTTATTACGCGAAATTACACGTGAGTGAAAACCGTATTAGTTACATATTGATTAATTATTTATCTGTTTATTCCCTGTATTGTATTACCTCGCTAAATACAAACTTATTGCAATGGTTACATTTTTTTTTAAATTGTGACCTTAATTTTACTTTTTGTAACAAATATATCATTTTATAACACAGACATTTGTAAAAAAAAACGTTTAGAACTAAAAAGCTTACAAAACCTCTTTTGCATACAAATGAAAAAATTTTTATAGGATAGGACATGAAAGGATACATTTTAATGACCAAAACATAAAAGGAAATCGCGTAAAGCAATAACAAGCATATTAAAACAAACATAGATTCGAATTAGAAAGCAAAACGATGTCACGAAATATAATATTTGTTCAACAAATCAAGGCTCGGGGAAATTAGAAAATTTGAATGGGGTTTTTCTCTTCAATATTTGCTCAAGTATATTCCGTGGCTTTTACCTTTCCATTTTAACTGAAGGATTTTGTAGCAAACTATGAATATTTAAGATTTTAGACTGTATTATATTTTTTTTATTAATCGCATATAATTATTGACAGTTGTTTTTTTACACCTGAATCTTCAGGCTTATTTTTTCTTCATCTTAGAAATTCTATAGGATCCAATCAGATACTTTATTCATAAAATAGAATAATCGTATTGTAGTACTTATTCTATTCCGGATTTGTATCAAAGGTCACTCTTCGCCACTAGAAAATACAAATAACTAACGTCTGACATCAGCTTTGGATAAAAAATTGCCAGCGCATGCGTAGGAGTATGATTATTGGTGTTATCTTCAATTATTTCCTAATTGATTTTGATTTTTTATTTATTTATAATATCTATCAAATTAAAGTTGGTATTTCAATCACAATGCATTGTTATTTGTTGGTAACATTATTATCATAGGTTTGTTTATATGTATGCTTAACTCGATATGAAACGTTAAACTGTGATTAAACTAACATTATTTATACATAATATGTAGAAAAAGCGCATAATGTTGTTATGTTATAGAATTTTAGTGCATTACAATAGTACATTACGAGTATGCCACAAGAGTGCGGAGCTTTTCCATACCATAGAGTTACATATACGGCCTAACAATAGAGGGTTAAAATAAAACCGCAGAGACATCATAATGTACTATTCTTAACATCAAAACTATTCGTTCCATCTATTTGTCTACGGTTTTCACTAACATGTTGGTGCATTTTTAACTTTACATTTAGTGTTTATTTCATTTCAATCGGTTCGTAAATAAAAAAAGTTATGTTCATTTTAAACCAAGTGGTCATCGATATCCGCTGCTTACAGCCATTTTAAAGATAAATCTTTGCTTGTTTATTGATTTTATAAGATCTTCTTATTAAAAAAATCAACTTACTATGGTAAGTTGATTTTTTTAATAAAAAGATAACTAACTCACTTAGCATTATAAACTTACAAAAAAAAAACAGAAAATGTTACATCAAAATTTCAAATAACTCACCAACATTTTCCGGGGCCACGACCTTAGTCCCGAGAGATCTGATAGCAGTCGCCGCTGAGTTCCCGAACAAGTCAAACGCTGGTCCCGTGTAATACCACTCCTTGGTAGGTGCCATGCCGTATACGAAGGAAGACACTGTCTTACAAGCAGTAGCTATCATGCCCAGAAGGGCATCGTGCATTTTCAGCCATTTACTGAATACGGTCACGGCTATTGCGGTTCCTGAAATTGAAATGAATTTCAATTTGAAAGAAAGAAAAACATTTATTGTAGCAAATAATAATCAAATAAGTACAAGCAAGAAATATAAAAATATATACCTATACTTAAAACTACTTAAATAACATATTTGCCACAATACAACCCCAACTCAGCATAATGCTGGCTGCATAGCAACCAGCGCTGGTCTTCCGTTGGGGTTGGTGATGACGTCACGCACGCATACATGGAATTAGTGTTTTTAACAGAAACAACAAAGACATACCTAGACAATTTAATAAATACCAATAACAAACACAAATATGATGGGCGATGAAAAACAATTCTATTTTTAACAAATTAGTGATATTCAGACCGAGCTTCACTATCACTTTGATGGTTCAGGATAAATTTAATGACGGAGCAAGTGCTGTGATGTCAAATCGAGAAGCGAGGCTGAAGGCCGAGCTTCATCATCACTTTGCCCATGAGACCTATGGATATTTTTTCATATATATCGGAGTTCCCTCCCTTCATTAAACCCCCCCTCGCGGGCCCCTTGGAGCCCGCGCACAGAGCACCTCTAGTTTAACTCTAAAGATCTTTGTGACCATAATGATGTGTCTGCCAAAGATATTGAAATGAATTTTATTTTAGTGAGAATAACTCTAAATACCGTTAGGACTATTTTGATATCTATATCTGCCGAAAATAAGTAAGAAGATAATGCAAATAAAAGTTTCTACAAGAAAACACGACACTCAGTAATGAGAAAATATGATTGAAGGATTAGCAAACTGCCGCAAAACTATTCCTTGATTCGGATTGTGATTTCTTTATTTATGTATAAAAACTGCGTACGTAAGATGTTAAAATTACAATGTTTGCATCAACAGTTTGCTTTTTGCATGCATACAAATGATGATATAAAAAAAAACATTTTTTACTAGAACAAAATGTTTTTTACCAGCACAAAATGTCCTGAATCATGTATTTTTATATCATTTAAGTCTGCCCATCCCAAATATGATATTTACGATTGTTATGTTATAGCTTTTTAATGTTATACCATAAAATGTGAAAGGATTGAAATATTTTAGACGACATTCAAGTATAAGTAAACAAGTTCTACAGTGTCAGGGTCACAAACACTACTTCCAAGTATTATCACATCGACGATGAATGATAAAATTAAGATATAAGTACAGAGTTATTAGTAAGTTATATACAAAGGTAGTATTGGAGAAGTATCTAAATTTGTTAGTTGTTCTTCTAACCAGCAGGTTTACAAATAAAGTAGTTCTTACAAATAAATGTTCAGAATATAAAGGGCAATGTTTCTGGCGGCATCCAACAACAAGCTGTCGATTTACAAAAAAAAGACATAAAAACTAGCAGAGCCATGGCAAGTAATTTGGATTTTGAAATTCAGACCTCACGACGCAACCGAGAGTAAAAATTTTTTTCTAGAATTTTCTCTTCAAGATCTTGATTTACATGAAAACTATGTAACGATATGATTGAATAAATCAACGTTTACTTACCAGCAACTCCTACTAATATGGATAACGTGATGAACAAACTCAGTTCAACCACATTCATGTCATATCTTGCCAAAGTATACTGGTAAAGTATGTTTCCTTCACCTGAAAATAAGAAAATAAATAAAATTATATAGGTAGATAGAGTTTTCTCCACAAAAATTGGCACAAAATTAGCTTACTACATTTAAATGGCATTTTATACAGAGAGTTATTACAATTTAATAAAAAACAGAGATATCAGATTATCTCAGCTAAGAAGTGACCGCTGTCTATTAACTTTTGCATTATCATTATGATAAAATATGGTATATTTCTGTTCTTTTACAAAAATGTTTACTACCCGATAAATAACTTAATAAAAACTTGCTTTAACCTTCCTATACTCGCGCCAATTTTTGTAACACCTATACTCGCGCACGGTGTCACAGACCGATAGTTTGTACCCCTACAACATATTTTTTTTAACAAGAAACACATAAAGTATTACTATTATTTTAAAGTTTAGGATGTAATGAAACAAAATAGTATAACTAAAAGTTATTTTATTAATTATTTTACCAACTTATAGTTTTATCACAAATCAGTCTTAAAATTTGAGATTATTTTCTTAAGTACTAAAAAATTAAAATAAAATCTGAACTTCTTTTTAAAAACAAATTAAACTTCTTATTAATAACAACAAACATATCAATAAACATATTTATCTATGTTTGACTTAATTTTGAGCCTCGCCATAGCAATATTAATACTTACACAAAAAGTTACACCTATACTCGCGTCGGTCTCGTGGACCGATTGGTGACGAGTGCTACAACACGTGTGTTTCGCCCGAACGCGCGGCGTGCACTAAAACGAAGTTAGCCACAAATCCGGCAGCTAGCAAGGAACTCAACTTCTTAGGATTTACCTGCATAAAAATAATTACGAAAATGTGTTTCGTCGGTCTCACAGACCAACGCGCGAGTATAGGAAGGTTAAGGATAAATCATTTAAATAGAAATTAGAATTAGAATTTACATCCAATATAAAGTGTCTGGCATTTCGGAATGCCTTGTAAAATTAAATGTTATTGTTTTGTCGTACCTACCTATAACTGGTCCCATGATGACAATATGTGCACAAATAACCAAAATGATCTGTATTCGTTCAATTTTCACAGCGTTCCAGATGATTGACAATGTATCCAGTATATTTTTTGGATGAAAGAATAATTTTAGTTTCTCAAAAGCAGTTCCTTGCGTCTCCACTGTCCTTACATCGTGGATCCTCAAAATCGTGTGTACGAAGCCTATCAGGTATATTACGAAATTGATCCCAAACACACCATAATACCCAATACTTTGCGTTAAAACACCGCTTAGAGACGATCCGAGTGGAAATCCCAAAGTAACAATGACCGCGACGACACCCATTCTCAAAGTGCGGGATTCGAGGGTCGTCACATCGGCGATATAACTGAACGAGCCCATCAAAGCAATGGTCTGTCCGCCGGATAATGCCGAAGGCACCGCTTCTATTAGCGCAGTCACCCACAAGGGCCACTCGAGGAAAAAATAAGTTGCCAGTATTAAGCCCAATGACGATATCAATTCCCCTAATATAGGGATGATCATCAACGTTTTTCGGTTGCCAGTTCTGTCGCTCCAAGCGCCGACGAACAGGACCACAATAGCCGGGATGCTGCTTTGTAGAGGAGTCTGCCAAGATTGCATGTCATTGATCAAAGACAAGGCTTCCAGTTGAGCTTGTTTGGTGATATTGCTGCCTTCTGTCTCTCCATTGATGGCGTTAATGCAGATCTCTTCCGTGTAGTTCAGGTCGACGCGGCAAGCTTTCTCTGTGTTCAGTTTGTTTACAGTGAGCGCCGAAAATGCAATGGGAATTATGTAGCACAGTAGAAACGGTTCAACCGTGAAGAATGTCAACGATTGTTTGATTATATCAAGGAGTGAAAA
The DNA here is from genome assembly GCA_964023185.1 of Macaria liturata. Taxonomy (NCBI): domain Eukaryota; kingdom Metazoa; phylum Arthropoda; class Insecta; order Lepidoptera; family Geometridae; genus Macaria; species Macaria liturata. The sequence goes on along the minus strand of OZ026824.1, from coordinate 3,395,672 downwards.
GGGTTTTTTATTTTTTTCATGGTTCGCTCCGTTTCTTTCCTTTGTTTTCTCTGTAGCCGGAGTATTGAGATTTGTTTCATTAAGCTCGGTGTCAGGTTCAATTTTTTTCGTCATATTGAAAGTATCACATCACACTACACATGAATTATTTAAATATTGAAAGCACCACACGTATGACAGAATGTTTGTTAGTACACAGACACACGGTCGACAAGCGACTGACCGCGAGCAATGGCTTGCTCCGGAACATCAAAGAACCCGTTTTTTCTCATTAGACGCAACACCACACAAATAATTATGATGATCATTGAATGATCCTAACAAAATACATAATTCCTTGCGAAGGTTAACAGATTAAAGTTGAGACCAGTTTTATGTCGATTTGAGTAAAAAAGATACCTAATAATAAAATATGTCAATTTAAGATATTTAATAACAATGCATTTTAAAGACCTTACACATATATGTCAAACAAGCATAATTACATACTAACTTGATTAAACATATCACGGGTATAGATAGTAGGACTTTTAGGGTTATTGACATGATTACTAGTCATTTTTACGAAGTAATTTAGTCGTTAAATGTGTTTATAAATTGTTGTGCTATGCTAGTAAAATTTAGACACACTCTAATTTATTGTAGGTATTGCCAAAGCTAGGCATAATTTATACAAACCTTGGCATTGTCTCATAGTGTTATGAATGAAGAAGCGCCTGATAGAAAACGAATAATTCACATATCAGTTTTATAACGCCTGGAATAATTCTTACAATTCACATGCTGGCTGTTGCTTTTTTCTCAAGGCAATAAACATAATTATAATTGAATACTTGGTAATTTTTTTCTGTGGACATTTTTACGATATATCTAATTCAAGTTAGCATATACCTTAGTCGATTAATATAGATATTCAATCACGCTAAACATGGTTTAGTTTGAAGAAGTTTCTATTATATTGGCACAAGTTTAAAAAATGTGTTAACATACAGTCGTCTGAGACAATAGTCTTAAACATCCGTTCCTGTGTTACTTTATTTTAAAGGTTAGCAATGGACAATAGTGGACATCTTATATGTCTTTGTTTTATATGGGTGTGACGATAAAGAATTATCTAAGTATCTATCTTAGAGAAAGAGGTGGTCCACTATAATGCAGTAAGTAATTCAATTCCTACGAGGGAAAGTTTTCACCACACTGATATTTTATTATCTAATTATAAAGGCGTAAGTTTGAGCGTGAGTGTGTATGTTTCTTACTTATTCACGATAAAACCACTGAACCGACTTGGATGTAATTTAATATGAAGGTAGATTTAATCCTGGATTAACACGAATATAATTATCCCGAGTGGGCTGGACACATTTTCCGGATATCGGATGACTTATGGGCGAAACGCACCACGCTGTGGACTCCAGGAGATGTCCGACGTCACGGCAGGCCTAGGCGGAGATGGCGGGATGACCTAGACTGCTTTTGTCAAAACTGGCCACACAGAGCAATAAACAGAGATGAGTGGAAAGAGGATAGAGAGGCCTTTGCCCAGAAGTGGGACGGAACCGGCTCTTAATAATAAAAACCGAATTTATTATTAATTATTCCGGATTAGCGCGGGTAGCACCGCGGAGCCCTGCCGGCTGTGGTCACATGCGAACATTGTTCCTACAAGCTATGTTTCCAATTTATGGGACAGATTCCCGATCTCCCTGATGTATCAGAAGAACTAAACTTCATAGGATGAATAGAAAGAAAACACTTATAAATAACTATTCCATCATATTTTATTATGTACCGGTTGAAGGTTCAAACAAGTCATATGTTCCTGGAAGTTAGGGACAATTTGCATAGACTTGCTAATATGACAATAATAACATTTTTAGGTAACACTCTAATGTTTACATACAACATATTTTTATGTAATCGATGCGCAATTTTATTCATTTACAGTAGTAGGTATAGTATGTTTTAAGTATCAAGTAGTTGACTGGCCTGTTAGCTTAATTGGTAGTGGCACTGCCTTCTAATCTAGAGGTTGCGGGTTCGATTCCCGTATGACACAAGTATTTATTAATTTTAAAATGTATAATTACTTGTGTTGAGTCTGGTTGTTTGTATGTATAATAAGTATGTATTTATAAAAGAAAAGTATATAAGTATTATATCCGTTATCTAGTACCCACGACACAAGCGTTTGCTTAGTGTGGGGCTAGATGGCGCTGTGTGGAATGTCCCGGAATATTTATTATTATTATTATTTATTATCACCATCATCAGCCACTGTTATCGCCCACTGCTGAGCGTAGGCCTCTCTTCTTGTACGCCACTCGTCCCGGTCCTGCGCAGATTGAATCCATGTATCGGTTTTAAGTATCGGTAAATAGTAAATGATAATATACTTGTCTTAGAAGATATGTACATATGTAACCAGGCATGGTTTTAGGCTAATTCAGACCACTGTATTTTCCTTTTATATAATAGGATAAATAATGATTTAAATTGAAGGTCATACTTATTATTGTTTTCTATTTAGATGTAGACGGCGAAGATTTATTTTTTACAATTATTTTTCATGTCCTAAAGTGCCTTAGTTAAACGCAAACAATAGGTAGACATATTTTATTAACAAAATAATAATTGATCAAGTGAAAGGAAAATTTACTAAGCTACGTAATAAAATATAACACAACAATTGCGCACTAAATCTCCAATCTATTTTAATTCAAATCTACGATAAAAACGTCAGCTATAGGTACCTAAGTAAATACATCATCACAAATCTTTTCTTACCCAGCACAATGCCGTATGCTTACTTATATTTTTTCGACCATTCATTCATGATAGTGTATTAAAAATCAATGACAACTAAATTCTTACGCAACGCAAGTCCCATTGACCGACAAAAAAATTGGAGCACAATTTGTACGTGATATTATTATAAGTTCAAATTGCATTAACTAAATAGTCAACAGGTGCATTAGTTCAAAAACATGTGGCCAGGTTTTTATCGAAGTATTTTGTGAATGAAGTTGCCAGGGAAAAAATATAGAATAAAGGCAACACTTGACTGCACGGCTTAGCTGCTGCGTTTTTGTAGTTTTTTTTTTTTTGCATCTCATTTGATATAAAAACTACATCACAATAGCATTATTGACAACGTTGCTGACAGCCATATACCTATTGCTTATCTGCTTTGGGTATGATATGCCTCTATTTATGCCTAATGTTTTCTGTCATTTCCTTCCATCTTAAGCCTGCCTGGAAGAGAGTTTTATTTTTTAAAGGCTTTTTTTGGGGCATAAGTTTTAATGAGTCTTTTTTCTTTTTGTCTTGTGTAACTTTACAACAAAGTATTTAGTTTTGAATCCTTGGTTTGTTTAGATTCCTTAATAAATAATTCCTCTTTAAATGTAATGAGTTCATTGTCTGACAAAAGACAAAATAGTTTCTTCTACAAATAGACATATCCACACCAGAGATGCAGTTAGGATTCAAAAATATTTCTATATCTTTTTAATCTTTATCACGCATTATTTGAATTTTGTGTAATGTGAGTAAAGTTTTATTTAGACGGATGAGAATAATTTACTGTACTTTTTGGCTAAATTTTGAAAAATGTGATAGCAGTGGATTTATTCAAATGCCTTTTGGCAGAGGAAAGAAAACATATTATATGTATATTTCTTTTGTTTAACAATGGGCCCCATAGAGTAATATAATATATGGGCCCTTTGATTACCAAGTTACCTGAAGCGACATCTGCCCAACCAACACTGTGATCCAAACTGAAGCATACCTGTTGTTATATACTGAAAAATAATTTTTTTGCAACAATACTGGCAAATTTCGTCATAGTGAACACTGTACAACCGTAAAATTATAATAGTAAATGCATTGTTAATTACAATTTATTTGTAATTAATACGACGATAAGAACAAACATTCACTCGTTGTAAATTAGGTTCACAATTAGAACCACGACAAATTATAATATGGGTTAACTTCAGTTTAGATAACGATTAATAAATAATAAGGAAGAAACCACATGATATTTTGAATCACATTTTCAATTTAATGATTAACTTTAATTTCCATCGTCAGCCAATTTGAAATTTTTTGACACCAGTTGGCCACTCTCATTCGAACTTACTTTACTAACATTAAAATTCACTACAAATAACCACGTAGAAATAAGAACTGAGTCATCATAACACCTCTCTCTACATACCTAATAATAACAACGCAGGCACGAGTAAACCATGAGAATGAATTTTATTTACTTAACATTTACTTATTCAATGAACATCTTTTCAAAAAGGAGGTGTCATAATCTACACTAGAAAAGTGTACGTTGAATGACAGTAATCAAATACCCCATAGTAAAGCACAACATTTTCTTGCACAAAGTGAACACGCCCCATAAAGCCGCTTTCAATATTACAACAAAGAGCCAAGGCTGGGCACGGTGAAGACAAGCTCCATAGAACCTCATTAAATTAAGCATACGTGAGCCGTATCCAGGTACGGCCACGTGATAACGAACGTTATGATAAAGTACAAATTAAACCGGCGGTGCAGGCCAGCTGATAGCCAGTCGCAGATCGCGGCGCCTACGCAGTAGACGCACGGAGCGGGGCGAGCGACACACGCGGACAGCGAGAACACACAAACAAACAAATACATAAATATACATGAAAATATATTTGGATAATTTTCTCACACTGTAAGGAAATATTGTGAAGATTCAATTTAAAATTGTTGTGTAATAAACAAATGAACGTTAAAGTGGAAAAAAGTTACCAAAATGACGCTGCGGGTGGAAGCGCCCGAGAAAGTCCCGAGCATGGAATGCACCCCCTACTGCCCACCCTACCCAGATGTCAAGAAAGAAATGCGATGGAGTCGACGGCTCAAGAAATATCTCAAAGAAACGTGGGCCTTCAGATCTAAAGTGACAGTGGAACCTTTTGTGATCTGCTATATGCTGCCGAGCGTGCTCGCCGGCTTGGCTGTCCAGAATCTGTGCTTTGAGAAATCATGTTTAGTGAATTTAAATTACGATGCGGTTACCTGCAAGCATATAATGGCAGGAAAAACTCTCAATTACACAGAGCAGGAGAAAAGTGTACAAGCGGTGGTGGCGACAATGACTGCTTGGAGTAACCCGCTGCAGTCGGCGTTGCCGAGCATCCCGACGCTGTTTCTCGGCGCCTGGAGCGACAGGACGGGCAACAGGAAGCCCTTCATGATACTCCCTATCCTGGGGAAGCTGGTGGCAGCTCTGGGCCTCATACTGAGCACTATCTTCTTCATGCAAGTGGGAGTGAACGAGACGGCTCTCATAGAGGGCCTGCCGCCCGCGCTGGCTGGCGGCCGCGTGGCCGTCACCATGGCTGTCTACAGCTATGTCACAGACATTACTACAGAGTCTGAACGGACATTCAGATTAGGGATCATTACCGCTACATTGACTCTCAGCAGGCCAATAGGTCTCGCGCTCAGTGGCTACATGACCCACCGTTTCGGGTATTATGTTATTTTCACAATCTCGTGTGTGTGCTATTTGACCGGGTTCGTGTATATTTCGCTAAGGATAAAGTCGAAACCGAAAAAAATTGTGGACGAAAATGAGAGCAAAGAAAACTGTGCGTCGATGTTCTCTGTAAATGACTTAGTAGCGACAGTGAATGTGGCTTTCAAGAAAAGGGAGTACTCGAGGCGGTTGCAGATCTTTCTCATACTCTTCGCACACATGCTCATCGTTGGACCAGTTCTAGGTAAATATGGCACCGCTTTATATCATTTCATTGGAGTTACTATCACCAAGGTACTAGATCATATAACATATTTTATTAAAGATTATGTGCAGGTTTATGAGAATGTTTGCAATAAAACATCGCAGTCACAACACGGTATAAAATTCAACGCACGATCGGAGATCAGTTGGTTCCATTGTGGTTTTACGATCGAATGTAAAACTTTACACGTTTGATACGAATTGGCGAATATTGTTTATCGCATATAAGATTAGCATTTTCGTTGACGTTTGAAAAGACTTTTATTGAGTACTTTGGAGTAACGAACAATTTGTAACTTAAACCATCTATTTGATTCTATAGAGAGAGGGTTAAAAGTTATGGGATTAAACTGACTTGCCAACATTGTAAATTAATTATTAAACTTGTTCGGTTTCGCAAGTTATCTTGTCCTGGCCCGAGGTTATCGGTCCCAAAACATGGCCTGTTTCATCTTAGGTCCAACTACCCCGGATATTTGGATATCAGCTCAGTTTTAAAGCAGTTATCTTTTAGTTAGAACGCAAATCGACCGTTTGGGTTTATAACAAGATAAAACTAAATGTTGATGGATAAAGTCTTTAACCAAGAAAGTCTTAAGGTTTTTGAGTATGAAACCAACAAGCTTTCGAGTTTTTTTACTACACTTATTTACATCCTTTCTAATTTCTTCTTGTTAAAAAGCTCAAAAAATAATGTACGTAAGTATCGATAACTCACTCAAATTCAAGTTTTTGACAAGATACATTTTATTTATGCATCTCATATTATTTATGTAGCTAGTTATTTACATAAATAATATAATAATATATACTTAGTCTGTTTTGTTCGACAAAGTGAATATAAAATGGCATCACATTGAGAGAGAGCGGTGCGTTCACCTTCCTAAATGAATAATCAAAGAAATAATAAAATATTTTGTTTCCAAAAATAGAGACAAACACTTCTATATGACTTTTGGATCATCATGAAAAACAATTTTGGGCGAAAAATTGTTGAGACTATACATTAAAGCTGTCTAGAGGATTTTATTTTGTACACATATGCCTACTAATTATATTTGACTCTACTTGTAAACGAATAACTCCTTACCGTACGGCAAAGTATAGTCAAATGCAAACACATTTTAGGTAAAAAAAAAGTAATGTTCAAACTTTGACCTCTTGAAGTAAAAATACACAAATCATAGTGTCATTCTAAGCCATCACATAAGACACTTAAGTACATTGAATAACATTCTATGCAGGAGTTTCTTATTTATTAGGCCAACAATAAAATCCTCTTTGTCCATCACAAATATCTTGGTCGAAACGAAAAAACAAATGACTTTAATAAACGCAAGTGTAAAGCGAAAGGGAATCGTTTCTTATTGAGTAAGCACGCTTCATACCAGACCATAATGATTGCTTACCATCAGGCGAATTACGGTCAAGTCCAAACCCATACCTTGTTTTAAAAAAAATCGAACGTATAAGCCATAGTCACTAGAATCATCTGTTTTCGTCTCCAAACGTGTCGTATCTGTGGACACAATTCATAACTATCTAATAAAAATGATACCTACTCATTTAGTAAATATTGCACGTCACATATGCGTAAGAGAACGGAAATCACATTATGAATCATAGTTCAGACTCGTTGTCGGTCAAGTTTACGAATCTGATTGAATTTATTAAATAGCAGAAAGGTGTTTAATTTAAATAAGATGTTATTTATAAGTAAGTCTAATTAATATAAGAACTAATTTTAGTTTATTATAATTATAAGTGTCGGGAGATCAGCAAGCAAGCAATTTTTAAAAGAATACAAAATGTGCATAAATGTGTCACCTACTGCGGTCGAGAAGATGGTATTAGTCATGATGAGTAGAGTTCCGTTCTTTTAGGTCATTCAATTTAAAATTCTTAGAAATATAAAACGTAACAAGTAGTGTTTACAAACATAGTGAATATTCCTACAAACACTTCTGTAGTAAAAACTTAAAAATAGAAAAGATGCATTGAAATTGATTAAATGTTCCATTGTAGATCTGAGCAAAGGCCTTGGTTTGCACCCGTTTACATACACGTTATTATCAGTTATTGAGATAAACAACAAAAACATAAAAAAAGTACTCTAAACTAAACTAATAAACCACAGCAGCAGTACCACCTAAAGCAATTGATTAACAGTCTATTTATTTATTTATTTTAAATTCAATTGTATACAATACTTACAGTTTACACCAAAACGCAGGGTATGTTATAACTTCCAGATATACTTATATGTATTTTATAATACCGAGCTTTATAAAAACTTGGATTACTAATTAAACTTTATACAAAAACGTAACATAGAATTAAATCTATTGTTGAATATATCAAACTCAGGGATTTGAGCAATCATATCGTTGAGTAGATCTATGGCGTGTACCGTGGATGAATACCTGGCAGTGTCGGTGCGCACGCGCGCCGGCCCCGCGAGCAGGCGGCGCGCGCAGCACGCGCGGGGCTCGCGCTCTATGATTGGATATAATAATTCATGACACATACATATTTGTATCGTTCACGAGAATTATTTCTATTACATAAGCACCAAAAGTTGTCATTGTTTACTCATTAAATCCGCCCTTAGATTGTAATGAGTAAAACTATACAACACTTAGAATTCTGCACCAATATTGGTATGAACATACATATGTTTATCCTATAGCATCTTAACGCAAAAACCGGCCATCTTTGGCTAGTTTACTTCAACAACCGTGACCTACAGTTTAACAACCCGGCACCACTAGACAACCAGTCGCCCACAACACAACCTCATAATTGGTCCACCACATGATTGGTCAATTCTGATGACCATAAAGGAACAGTTACCTTATCGGGTCTTGGTCTAACAATAGCAGAACGCCAAAACACGACTAATCAACGAAACGAGATGATTGCTATTTGTAATTGAAACTGGGTAGGTCCTACTTGTAAATGGATTGACATATTTTCTAGTAACTTCTGAAAAACTTAAGAATGATTTATATGCGATTACATTATTATTACTTAAGTACGTGCTAAGCAATAGTGTTGTGTTTGTGATATCAAATGTACCTATTCATTCATTTCTCCATTAAATATTTAATAATCATATTTTGCGAATGTCTGCTGGCTGAGCGTTAACTTGCTTTTATTTAAGTATTTTTTATTACCCTGTTTTTTTGCTATATTTTTTTATTTTATCCAGACTTTAATTAAATAATTCTTATTTTTGTACAAAAATAAAAGTAATTTCGTTCTTTTGTTTCTCAATTATACTAGACTTTTTACATTCTCAAACAAATTTCTACTAGCCGTGGTGTAATAGGACCAATCGTCTTATCTACCTCCTTACTAAAGTTCATTCCAATCGATTCACCCATTTGAGCGTAAAGCTGGAACAAACAAATACAGTCACAAGCAACATTTCGATCGTCTTTCCTTTCTTGCGTGACATTCTTTACTTTTTTTTCTCGTATTATGCCCTTTATATATATTTTTCTTTGTTTTCTGGTATTATATTTATATTCCCGCACACATAGGCCGTATCGCCTCATGTTTGCAGACGCGTCGCTTGACTAATGTGTTGTTTTGGGATGAAGGTGAGTCGCAGATGACATACTGGTTCATGCGCTACAAGTTCAAGTTCACCGAGGTCGACTACAGCCTGTTCCTGACCTACTCCGTCCTTATAGGATCTATCGGTGAGTTGCATTACTTTTTTTAACAATTTTTTTCTGTGTCTAGCATCCCTCGCGTTCCGGAGGCCCTTTGTTAGGTTAGGCCCTGTTGCCTATTGTTTCTGTTTAATTTATTGTAGTGTATTTTCATGTTTTAATGTCTGTTCTAATAGTAATATTTATGTTATAAGATTTTAGATACTTTTGCCGAAACGACATTTTTAGTATTTAACATTATTTGTACGCACTGTTATAACACCACATTTCTGGGTGACGATGTACTTGCGAGAGAGAACTTACCCAATGAATTAATTCAAGGGGCGTCACGACCCTCATAGTAATGTGGAATACGACTTACGGTGAGGAGGATACTTCCTGGCCTGTTTTTTCAACGTGGAGTAATTGCATTTACGCTTCTCCTCTCTCCACTACCGACTAAAACCTACAACGCTATCCCTATATTGTCCCCTGCTGGGAAATTGCAATTTCTGCACTTTTTCGTAATCTGGGCCAAATTGTTTTTATTTTTTTATTTTTTTATATTTGATTTATAAACTTACATGGTATTTTACCGGTTGTAATTATTGTCTCTACTATTACTATTATTTATTTATTTATTTTATTTTACTTTCCAAATATGTTTATCAACTTCCAATAATTTTATTTGAGGAATTATAATGCTGGATCATCGTGGGAACTAAAAAATATTTGTGCAAATAATATTCGTTTGTCTTACTTTTAACTACGCAGTTAACTATGATTTCAGAAAACAATAATGATTTTGTGATTTTCCATTTCATGTAAAAATTGGGAATGTTCTCACTTCGTCCAATTAAACTCAGACTTTGAGATATAGATACAGTGTTTAAACAGTGAAAAGTGTGAAAAGTGTTTACACGTTTAAATTATTTTATTCCAAACTCAACAGTAAATGTGATAACTAACCAGTTTATCAAATTGGTTATGGCATTAAATAAAATTCACACAGTCATTAACACAGAGATAAGATGGGAATGCTGTTCCGAAAATAAGTAACATCTCAAATAGAAGTTTCCGTTGTTCTATATGCTTTTTGATAAAAACTTAATTGTTAAGAAATTATTATACTTATACAGAACAAATAAACTGATAAAGTAAACACAGAACAGGAAAATTTTCTCATGGGATTACTGTTTCCGTACCGTATTGCGCTGTCGTAAATATTCCGAGGAAATTTGGACGAATTTAGATAACAAACATTGTTTTTGATGTGTGTTGAAGTACCTACTCATTATGATGCAAAGTTGTCAATTACAGTTTAAGCTATTTGACAGTTTAAGCTTGAAGATAAAATCATTCTAGTCCTTTTCTAGTCAAACATATCTTATCTATCTATAGTTATTATAAATCAATATACATTTATTATTAAGTGACTCTTAGTTGTAGATTTGTAAGATTGGCCCAGCGCGCGTTGAGAAACGCAAGTGTTGAGGGCAGTTTAAGTTAAATAAATAATAAATCTGTCAATATATCTGACCGTATCTGCAATACAGTATCTAACCTTTTTTGCACAGGTTCGTTCATAACGATATATCTGTGCAGCAAAAGATGGAAGATAGAAGACAGCATCATTGGAGTGATAGCTTGCTGCAGCAGGATAGCTGCCAGCGTGCTGTATGCGCTGGCGCCGACCAGGACCGTCTACTTCCTGGGGCCTATCCTGGACATGTTCAGCTCAGCCGGAGCCACCTCTCTACGGTCCATTGCTACCAAGCTGGTGCGTGATGATGAAATTGGTGAGTTTGCTTTTAGAAAGAAAGAAAACATTTATTGTGACAGATTTAACAGAAAAACAAACACGAGTAAAACACATAATAAACAAACAAACAAACATAAAATCTGCCACAACTCAGCCTTTTCTTTCAAATTGGTGAGTTTGCTTTTAGCTTATCTGTTTTTTTTTTCATGATATAGGCTCACGCTTTACTGCAACTTGCCTGATGTTAAGCAACGTTATATTCTACGATCTAGCGCCTCTTGCCTAGAAGAAACCGGTTTACTCTCGACTTGAAGACCGACAAATTATAGTTCAAGGGGAATAGAGATTCGGGCACGGAGTTCCACAGTTTGGCTGTTCGCATGTTGTTTCACATTATTTAAGTGTTTTTATTTTTATTTTTACGTTTTGATTATGTAATTTTTGTGGTGAGTTTTGGTGTTGCGATTGGTAAGTGTTAATTGCCGGTGTGATATCGTCGTCCTTATTTTTTTATTTAATTGAACTGTGTCAGATAAAAAGGAGATTATTTTGCAACATGTTTCAGGTATTCTTATTTTTATACTTTAGGTTTATAAGTATGCGAGGGGAATAGATATTTGAAGTTTTTTTCTTAGTTTATTAAATTTAAGTGTGAATTGATCGGAAAGTCAATGATCACATAAAATCTTCGGGTAGATAATTCAAAAAGGAAATGTATCGTCACTAGAAACAAACTAACGACAAAGTACACCTTGTCCGTTTGTAACACAAAAATGGTCATGATACGCGGGGTTCAAACAGTCAAACGCATCTGCTAAAAACCACATACAAATACCATTTAAACAATTACAATTTAAACTTAAACCTGACGGGAAGACGTTGTCACCCGGGTAACAGAAATATCTCGTCCGGGTGACAACACACTGTTATACGAAATTACTAACTTATTTTTGTATGTATTAATACAGTGAACCTAGATGTAAGTATTTTAAAATAAAAATAAAATAAATAAATATTTCGGGACATTGCACACAGCGCCATCTAGCCCCACACTAAGCAAACGCTTGTGTCGTGGGTACTAGATAACGGATATAATACTTATATACTTTTCTTTTGTAAATACATACTTATTATACATACAAACGACCAGACTCAACACAAGTAATTATAAATTTTTAAAGTACATAAATACTTGTGTCATGCGGGAATCGAACCCGCGACCTCTAGATTAGAAGGCAGAGCCACTACCAACTAAGCTAACAGGTCAGTCAACCCAATTTTTGAACCCAATAAACGTTTTTGTACTGTATTGTATTTAGTTTAACAGAATAGTTTTAAAAAATTGCTGCTTTTTATAAATAAAACAAGCGATCATGTCGTGACAATGAGTATTTAAGCGAGTTTCAGTGTTACGCTTGAATTGAGATGATCGTATAGAATAGACGGAAAAAGTTTCGGAAATCGACGTTGCGTTTACCTGTTTGGAAACGCCTGATTCTGTAGAGTTCATGAACGGAATTACAGACCTTATTTTACGATACGTATTAAACAAAACTTTGTTATTTATTATAGTTTATTCAATGGACTTTATTAATTATTAAACAAACTAATTAAAAGTTAAATATTAAATTGATCAGCTCTTTCAAAATGTACTGATTTCAAGATAAACTTTTGATTATAAGAAAATATATAGCATGTGTTTTTGTACATATGGAACCAGCTACATTTAAACTGCGTCTTACAATAAATTCGTGAAACTAATTCGTTACACATAATTTACCTACAATAGCTGCCCTCATAAATTATTGTTTTATTTACAAGAGCAGCGCTTAAGATTTGTTATTTACCCATAAACAATGATATTATATGTACCCATAAACATCATTAATGGATAGCTTAGTTTAACAGTAAATAATCTTGACAAAAACCAAACAAGTCTCGGATCCAATAAGGCCTAGTACATTCCTATCTAGTACCTTTGTCCTAATATCAGTACTTCCTTACAGGCCGAGTGTACATGTTATATCTGGCCACACAAAGGTCCACATTATCAGTGTTCTGTTGGCTCACGATTGACACATGTTCGGTGATAAACCGTATCACCGGGTTAGACCGTGCTACCGACAAATATGGATCGGATTTGTAAATAAAATAGGTCAGACTGTAATTACAATAACAATTAAAATGTGTTAGGATGCAGTAGTAAGATATCGGTGTATTTGAAAATACTGTCGTCGTAGCTGAAATCGGCTTAAAACACATTAATATAAGTTAAGTTATCGCGTATATAATTTGATCAAGTCTCCCAAACATTATAGTTTTGCGAATTCGCTTTTGCTTCTACTTTCGTAGTAACGACGGTAAAACCTTGTAACGTACCAGGAGCCCTGAAAATTACAATTCAGAGGCTTTCGAATTCAGAGTAAAATAGTTTGTTTTAGGCAAGCGTGCTACATCATAATCACGTAGTGTCTCATATATCAAGCATAAAATAAAATCTAGGCTTGGTTCTTAGGATTTAACGACATAAACAACAACCATGGAGATGGTGCATATGTTTGAAGTATATTAAAACATAATAAAATTGATTCGCTCACAAATAAGCAGATTAAGAATAGATTCAATCGCATTGTTATTATTTTTATAACCTATAAAATTGTGGAACAACATGTCTTTAACAATAGTTAAACACTTTGTTCTAAATAAACACATAACTTACCTACACGTAAGTTCTTATGCGTCCAAAAACATTTGTGAATGCATAATTAAATACAGCAGAAAGTGGAGTGCAGCCTTAGAGCCTTATGTTGATCCTCAGAATACTAAAAATTGTGTGTTACTAAGTGACCTCTCTATACCTAAGATACTTATACAGGGTTACTGGTAACTAACGCATAACCTTTTACGGGTGGCTTTAGTACATCTATACCAACAACTTTTGTTCTACAACTTTTGGAAATTAGTGAAAAAAAAAAACAGCTGTTCCATACAAAAGTATGGAAGATTTTCGACAAAATGTATGGAACAGCTGATTATTTTTTCGCGAATTTCTAAAAGTCGTAGAACAAAAGTTGTTGGTATAGATGTACTAAAGCCACCCTTAAAAGGTTATGCGTTAGTTACCAGTAACCCTGTATAATATACATACATATATGCATAATTAACACATGAAAACATTGGAAACTTACATCTACGGAATAAAGTATTAAAATACTCATTAATATGATTATTGGTTCTGTATCTATGCAATGATTTATTTACATTAAACACCAGTTGATTCCAGTTTAGCTTGTTTAAGACACAGTTAACACAATGTAGTTTGCAAATGTAAAATAATAACATAATATATTATACATAAATAAAGTGAATCTCCATATTATGATAAATAAATGATAAGGTAACTTGATCATTTCATTTGTAATAAGACAAATGTATTAACACTACATAGTATATAGCTAAGTCGCTTCCAGCGTCTGTATGTATGTATGCTTACATCTTTAAAACTACACTACGGATTTGATGCAGATTTTTAAATAGATATAATGATTCAAGATGAAGGTTTATATCTATACTAATATTATAAAGCTGAAGAATTTGTTTGTTTGTTTGTTTGAACGCGCTAATCTCAGGAACTACTGGTGCTATTTGAAAAAATATTTTTGTGTTGTATAGACCATTTATCGAGGAAGGCTTTAGGCTATAAAACATCACGCTGCAACTAATAGGAGCGAATGGAAAGTGTGGAAAAAACGGGGAAAAATTTTCATCTTTGAGGGCTTCCGTTGCGTGCTCTGCGATAACGGTTCAAGAAATCAAAAAAATATGTATAAAAGAATTATTCCTCTTAAAATGATCTAACAAAATGTCCGCGACAGCATATGTCTATCTTTTAAGATTAACTCACTAGAACCGTTTTTATGGTAATTACTATTCCACGCGGACGAGGTCGCGCGCACCAGCTAGTGTATAATAATGCGTGCAAAGCCGGGGGAAAAAGCTTGTGTTAAATACATAATTTCATATATGTGTTACACATTTTTGTTATGGCATAATTATTTTTATTTGTATAATATCAAATTATATATGAACCGCGCATTTTAACTAAGTATAGAATTTTGCTTATGCAGTTTACGTGCAAAAAATAGCTAAAAACGGGTTCGAAATATCACTTGCAGGAAATGTGTTTCTTTATAAATACATGTAACTTTTATAATCAATTAGTGGCGCCCTCAATATTGATTTGGGTAATTTTATGAGATAATTGATATTCAGAATTAGAAATTCCTACATTTGATTGAAGAAAGACAATTTTCTTATAGAGATTTTTTTTTATAGAACCTGAAAGTTTATTCTCCTTGAACGTCATTTTAGCGGTTTATGAGGCGGGAATGAACTGGTTTCTTCTATGATATTTCATATTTGTGGATCGCATTCCTTAGTAAAAAAAACCAATGAATACAAGAAATAAGAGCAATATGTTGGTTTTGTAATTTTTTCACAATGTACACAATATGTACGTAAAATCAGTTATGTAAATTGAATGTTGCGTATAATATTATTGCAATGCAGGCTGCTACCAAATAATACCTACAACTTGTAAGAAAAATAATATTCTTTACTTTCAGGCAAAATACCCATATCAGATTACAATTACTATTTATTGTAGTATAGAATATAGCTTAACCAGGGGTATAATATAATATATCTATTATAATTTATTTATATCCAGGGGTTTTCAAATCTAGAATTAATAGGTATCTTCGAGGTAAGCGTGTTACATCCTAGACTGCAGCAATGCTTAACATCAGGCAGGCTGTAATCTAACGTTAACCTATCCCACGTAAAAAACTTCATTGTATATCAGAAAAAAATATATACATGAAACAATCTAGAGACCTAACTTAACCTAGGTACGTTGAGCGGCCTTATCGCAAAGAGCGATCTCTTCCAGGCAAGGCGCTACTTAGTCAAGACAAGTAGGTACACAGGGTGCAGTCCTGGCGAAGTATTTGTAAGAAAACAGAATTAATATAGCTGAGCGTGCGCCTCGTTGGTAAATACAAAAGTTTCAACAGAAAATGCTTGTTTTTATCTTGATTACAACAGTTATATTAGTAAGTATAAAAATTACCGAGGTATTTTCAGTGACCTTCGTATATAATCTTACGACGACATTTTTCGGTCACGACACTAATATTGCGAAATGGTGGTTTGTAAACTAGTTTAGTGTTTGTAAATAGTATTTCCAAATGTGGGGATGTGGGTACACCGGGGTACTACATATTTGGATGTTTGTTACATAAACAATACTGAGTTGGTCTATTAGGTGGGTAACGCATAGGCGTACCTCCTCCTCCTGAAGTCTATTCCTCATCAATATATTAACTAAACGGTTTTCACTCACGTGTAAATCGCGTAAGTTGTTTACGCGTTTCGGATGTTATGACATCCATCTTCAGAACGTATGTTCTGGGACCGCGGCAGCACGCAGAGGCCCGCCGCCTCGCGAGCGGCCCGCCGGGACACGGGCGCGGGGCCTGGGGTGGGGGGGTGGAGGCGAGGCGATGTTACTACTCCCGGCCGCTTCGTCCTCGGGTCGCTCCACTGCTTCATCAGGGACAGCAACATCGATCTCTTCCTCAGGTCTGAGGGTCATGACTACTACTACATGGGTCATATCTACTCATTTCTGTCCTCGGCAACATAGTATGCATAGACATTTTTAGAAATCAAAATATTTTTTGATTATTAGTTAATTTTTTAAATAAGGCTTTATGTGTTAATGATCGGAAATTATGCATGTGAGTAATTTGAAATAGCATTTAAATCTGAAGACAAAACCTACTGTTATCCGAAAAACATTTGTTTCGTAAATGCCCAAAGGTCTTAAAACGCGTTGTTGCACATATGTATGTATATATAGCTTTATACATATAAATACAAATGTAAAACTCAGAATACAGAAATAACAGTATTCTGAACTGAAGTTTATATTATATACTCGTAACTACCTTTTGTCCGCGGCTTCGCAAGCGTAACTGTACATATTCTTAAATCACTCTATCTATTTAAAAAAAAAACTGCATCAAAATCCGTTGTGTACTTTTAAATATCTAAGCATACATAGGTACATACATTTGACTGGCCTGTTAGCTTAGTTGGTAGTGGCTCTGCCTTCTAATCTTCTAATCTGCGGGTTTCATTCCCGCGTAACACAAGTAATTATGCATATTAAAATTTGTAATTACTTGTGTTGAATCTGGTCGTTTCTATGTATAATACGTATGTATTTACAAAAAAAGTATATATGTATTATATCCGTTTTCTAGTACCCATGATACAAGCGTAAGCTTAGTATGGGGCTAGATAGCGCTGTGTGATGTGTCCTGAAACATTTATTTTTATTTATTTATTATTATTATACAGACATAGGGACAGACGCGGGAAGCGACTTGGTTCTATACTATGTAGTGATACGTTCCAAAACATTACGCGAAAGTGGGACATTTGAAAGCATATCTTATGTCCTCGAAGGAGGTCAAAGGTTCCAACTCACGTATCACAGACGTTATCTGTTAATAGGTCAAATATTAGACATACACGTGCCGGCGTGTTTAGTAAATATAAGTTACATGTGTTTTTTTATATTCAAGATGCATTTACATAGATTGAACTTCAGCTATCCATTGTTAACATTTAGATAAAACTTTAGCTATTCATAATTTACATTGAAAGGTGTCTACATGATTTTGATTGATGACAATATGAAAGAAATATCAGTTTTTAAACTAAACTAGGTTAGTAACGGGGTTACTAAAAGGCTGTTGCTAGTTATACTAACTAATTTATTCAGATCAGGATCTAGCTAATTTACAGTTAGAATCAAAAACGTCATACGTGCCTGTACCTATATATGGGTATCTATGTATATACATATATAAAAAATGGGGGGCTTAAGTGAACACGGGTCGCAAGATAAATAAACTTAGTAGTGTTTTAATATAGAGTGTTCTTAATACCGATAAGAACCAACATACGATTTAGCTTACAAGCTTAATTAAGTTAGCCTACAATAGTTAGAACGAACTATCAAATCCATGCTTGTTATAAAAACTTACTCGTGAGTACGAGCACTATAACGTAACGTAAATTTCATAATACTTGTACTAGATGTCATAACAAAATTCCCTTTGTTTAAAAATATACTATAATAGAGAATACCGTCCTGTACGTACATATGTACATGCTCAGGTTGTTTTTCTGTTTGTCTGTGGCGATGTTGTTTTCCATTTTGATCGTGTTGAACTCATTCATAGGGAGACAATGCCACAGGAGTTTGCCCAAGATAGCAACTGACAGGTAAACTTTTAGACATAGACATTATAAGCTAGACATACAACTATTTTACTATTCAACAGACATCTACCGTCTACAGTTTCGCTAGTGCGGGTGCCGCTTTATGTGACTTGGTGTATAACAGATTGTCATATTATATAAGACTATCTATACATGTATGGGATGGTTTCATAGCATTTATCAAAACCAGATCTCCCGGCTAGTATGCATCATAGATTAAGTGCATTGTTGTCCATATATTAACTTCATAACTGATTAAAGCCAAATGCCTTTTATTTGTTCGAAAAAATCTATTCAGCTCATAGTCTTATCACGCACGCAGTGCAACTATTGAAAACTGAATACTGACCAGTGACCAATCAACAAGCACATCTATAGCGTGATATTCATAACTGATCTTTCATGTGAATTAATTTGGCACATGTATTTCGGACTTTTACGGCATATAAAGAGATGCCTACTGATTGTGATGTCGTTGATTGGCCATAATGCAGGTATCTGTCACTTTTGTTGGTAAACAATGTCAGCGTCATCTATTACGCATATATTTAGAAAAGATTTAGAAGCATATAAGGTAATCATGAGTTAGAAGGAAATGTTGAAGATAAAAATATAGGTATTTGCATTGCAAGCTAGTGACGACTGCAACTGATTTAGTTTTCTTTTAAAAAACGTGTATAATGGTTGGTGTTTATTTTTATTTCAGACGCAATTCATAACCAATATTGTTAAGAAAACTTTTTTTTAATTTATTTGTGTTTGTTGTCATTTACGAGTAGTAAATATAATGTGGTTAGTAATGAAGTTGAAAAACCTTTCTTTCTTTCTTTACTTATAAATAAATAAATAAATAGTACCTAATTACTAATTCAATTCTTAAATTTCAACCAATTTGATTCTGATCAAACTGCGGTTTTTATACATTTAAGTACACCATGTGCTAAATTACTCGCATATATTTAAATAGTATTCAAACAACAAATATATGTATATATTCCTTTAAAAAAATTGTTGAGCGATTGAATTTATTAACTTACCTAAACAACATTATGACAAATAATATTATAAAAGCTACCTTAATTTGATGAATTAAATATCTTTTGATTTAGTAACATTACCAATGTGTTTGTAATAGTTAAAAATGATTCAAAAGGAAAATAGTCATACAAATAATAACGATGTCTGTAAATACCACATTAAGTGTTTTAATTGATTATTGTATTTTATGATTATACATTTAAAACAATGGGTATAATTGCAAAATCCCGATCAGGATAAATCTGTGACGCAAATGCCTTAAGCACAGAATAAAGAAATACCTAGCCTACGTTTTACTGTGTTTTACTAATATACTACATTATGATTATTAAATAGCACTACAATTTCCAAATTCTATGTATTCTGTGATTCTACTAAGTCAATTTACATTTTCAATAAAGTTGTTAGCATTAAGTGTTTAGAAGAGGAGAAAAATGAAACTAAAGATAATATGAGAAAACTTAATATTAATATTCCGGGACATTGCAAACAGCGCCATCTAGCCCCACACTAAGCAAACGGTTGCGTCGTAGGTACTAGATGACGGATAAAATACCTATATATATAACTATTAAGATTGTTTTAAGATATTATATTATAATTTTTTTATATTAGTATTTTTTTTTTAAGAAATTAAGATTGTTGTAACTAATTTTATAAGATTTAATCAATGACATGTAAGAATTTACTTACCAATAAATAACTTTGACTTTGACTTTATATATATATATATATATATATATATATATATATAGGTTTGTTCTTTTATAATATTATCTCCTAAATATTTCTAGAAATATGTATTGATATTAAAATAAATGCATATATCTTATAATAAATGACACGGCCGTCCATTTCATGTTATGACTGATTTTATTTTACTTACAAAAATCAATTATTCAAATCAACCAGAACGAGATCTCTCTGATTTATATTATTATTCCCGTGACTTATGTCATATTAAATTTCTAATAAATATATATAAATTACTTTTATTCTATTTAAATATAATAGGTTATTTCTAGAAATATCAGAATAGTATAGGGCTAGATGGCGCTGTGTGATATTTCCTGAAATACTTATTTATTTATTTAAAAAATAAACCTCAAGTTATACGAACCCACTTTTAATCCAACTTCAAAAAAAGGACCTTCCCAATTCTTCCGAAAATCTTTTTTTTTTTTAGTTAAAGTAAACTATTTTCTTTCTTTCCGCAGGTAAAACAAGCTCTCTAATCAGCATCTCAGAGTCTCTGGTGCCGATCATCTACACTCCCATCTACAGCAAGGTGTACCTCACGTCTCTGGAGCGCGGCGTGATGCCCGGCGCCTTCTACCTGATCAGCGCTGCGTTAGCACTGCCTGCCATATTTACTTTAGTGTGAGTGATACTGCTATTATACATACTAATTAATGAATAACTAGGTACATCTTGCAAATAATTTTTATATCTTTAACTAGTGGGTGCTCGCGGCTTCGCTCGAATTAGGAAGTAAAACTTGCATCCCCTATTTCACCCCTTTAAAAGTGGCATTTCCAAAAATCCTTTCTTAGCGGATGCCTACGTCATAACATCTACCTTCATTCCAAATTTCAGCCCAATCCATCCAGTGGTTTGGGTTGTGCGTTGATAGATCACTATATCAGTCAGTCAGTCAGTCACCTTTGAGTTTTATATAAGTATTTAGATAATTGATGCTATAGAATCTTCTTTTTCGAATGAGAGTGACCAACTCTGGTGTCCAGCTGGGAACCAGCTGGGAAAACAGCTGGGACCTACAATTTAACGTGTCATCCGACCCACGTAAGACAAATGTCACGTCGAAAATACTCCCAAATTTCATTTCTCACCCGTACCGTTCGGACACGAAGTTTGTCGTGATTGGTTGCGATTTGCAATGCGACGTCGCGGCGGCGCGGCCTTGACCATCTGGTTGACCTATTTTTTACCAGAAGAGGCCTATACTCGGCAGTGGACAATAACGGGCTTATGATGATGATACGTTTCCATACCATCAATAATTATTCTTAGATAGGTACTAATACTATAAAGATACATAGATGAACAATCTCGGGTTTTACATTTTAAACTTTTCGACCTTTCGAGAGCTTCAGAGTGAAACTTCCTTCAAGTAACAAACATGCACTGGCAGTTATAGGACATACTTACAAAACTTCTAGGCACATACGGTCAGCAGACAGTTTCCAATCTTATACAATATTCATATAAGACTTGTTCACGGACCGTAGTCCTTAAATTCTCATTAGTTCGGAGCCAGACCCAAATCACTGCTTAGTGAATATTAATAGTCTTGGTAACAAGATCCTTCTCTTTACGAATACTCGTGGGTATAGCTTTCTTGGAAATTGGGAGCCTACGTCTTATTTTTATCGTGTGGAAATACCAGTTTCTTCGCTAAGTACTACAAGGTATTATTAATTTTGATCTTGAGTCATGTATGTTTTTATGGTGAACTTTTTTGTTGTTTTCTGGCAGTGGGGAAGCAAAACGCATTTATCACGTTTTCGATTTTGGCAAAAGCCATTTTTTACGTTCATTTAATTATGAATAAGAAATTGAAACTTAGTTGAATATGGTTATGGATAGGCAAGTGCCATTTTAAGTAAATTCTTCACTGAGCGTCATATTTATAACTATGTATGTGAACCTCCAATTTTTGGTCTACAAAACCCACAGCCATTTTACTCACAAAAAATACTAACAAGCATATCCAAACGTCTTTCAAACCGATAGCCAATTTTAGAAAGAATTTTGGTCGCACAGAACTAAATGTCAAGTGCACCGAACATTACGTTACTCGGACAATGAAACCAATTTCGACATTCAGCAAAAAGAGACCTCGCGGTCAACAACTCTAATGCCCTTATTATACTAATTTGAATCGATTTCTCGATACCGACCTTGAGGCTGATTTTCTATATTTAAAACCATTATTTAGTATCTACTTCCCTGCCCTACGAAGGTAGAGAGAAATAGAAACTATAGAAAGGCGGCTAATTTTAGCTGCAACATTTTTTTGTCGTAATAAACTGCCTCTATTTGTATAGTGGAAATAGCTGTGGCCTTCGAATGCATAAGATACCCGATACCTGAGATGTGTCACGGCAATTGATCGGATACTTACTGCTGTTTACAGAATCAATTAAATTATAATAACTTTGTTGATAAATACACACACACGTGACTTTAGAACTGGGCAATGGGATAATAAGTATACATTATTTTATGGGCCTATTAGCAATCAACCAATACGTCTATCTTGTAAATATGATTGGATTTACAATAATGTATCATTGAGGATTGTAAAATAAATGCTACTTGGTTATCCGAAGTTGTTGATATACCTAGTGTAAGTTTGTCGCATCTTTTCTTATGAGTCTGGTATTGTTTTAAAACAAATGATAAATGTGTGAATTTCCAACAGATTAAAAATAAAATTAAACGTCTTAATATTTATGCTTATCTATAAAGTACAAAGGTTAAACGTACATTATTATATCACAGTAATTCTGTTTTACTTCTCGCGCACGCAACTTATTTATGGCATGTTGGCATAAAATTGATTAGAAATTAATACCTACATTAAACATCTATAAGTTTAATACAATTGTTACGGCCATTACTATATTTATGTAATGAGGAAGTAAATTAAAATCTAAAACTACTTATATCCGATTAACATCTTAGACTACAGTGGTGCTTAACATCAGGCAGGCAGTAGTCAAACATTGGCCTATTCCGTGTAAAAAAAATCATTTAAGTATTAATTAATTTTCTAACCCTGTAATACATAGTAGAATTTATTATATACATTAAGTACCCCTAGGTCAACGTCTTATAAGTGAAAAATGTGGTGACAAAATGATGGATATTTTTTGTCGATTTTCTAAAAGTACCTATACAGGGTAACTGATACAAATACAAAAATATGGAAGATATTCGACAAAATGTATGGAACAGCTGATTTTTTTTCCACGAATTTCCAAAAGTTGTGGAACAAATGTTGTTGGTATAGATGTACTAAAGCCACCCTTAAAAGGTTATGCGTTAGTTACCAGTTACCCTGTATAATAAAAATACTTGAAATCATCCCAAAACGTACTTTCAGTCTTACGCTAACGTTAAGGTATCCGTGAATTTATAATATTTTCAATTAAAGAAACTGAATTAATTACTTGAGATAGTAACGATAAGATTGCCGATTAGAACTCTTATGTTTTTTTATGTATGTCTTCCCTCTACGTCCGTTTTAGTGTTTTAATAATATTTTCAATAAATAAAACAATGTTTCTTATTTCCAGATTAATCTCTTACCTCCGAAAGCAAGAAGCCGCCGCACAAAAAGAAGAAAAAGAAGAAAAAGAAAAGCAAGAAAAATCTGTTGAAACTAAACCGAAGGAGAGTGAAATTACTCGTTTTTGATATTATTGATAATATTCTGAATTTATATTTAATAAGTTTTATTGTTAATGTTATATTCGAAAATCTCAATAAATGTAAGGTTTGTATGACGATCGTTTGTTTTTATTAACTTGCTCTTTTATAAGTGTTTTGGTCCAAACAAATGTACACTAGTGACTGTATGTAGATATAATTATTATTGAATAAAGATATTTTGAAATTGAAAAAAATTGGTACAAACAAGTTTTAGTAAGTACCTACAGTTCCTGAAAGTTATTTATTTATTTGTTTAATGGGCGAGCAGCAAGTTGCTGATGTGCCCATATCACACTGTGTCAAAATTATTTTATATAGTCCACACAAAGTTCAAATTTATACAGTTAGGAAGATTGCAATGGATATGATCTACTTACTTATAGTTTGTAAGATAGATTTATATTTATTTGATAGATGAATCTCACAGTAAGAACATCTAATATCGTAGCGCCTAGACATTCACTTTGGTAAACGCCAACGAGACCACAGACATATTGCTTATTCTAATTAGATGTAAGTATGTACTTATTTTAACTCTAATAATAATAAATAATAACTCTAATAACACACTATGACTAACAATTGTGTACCAATAAGCCTGAGTCAAGTTATCGTCAGGCCAACGTCCTAAATCAATGAAACAAAATCAAACAGCTAAGCGGAAATTTTGTTCTCACATAACATAAAAAGATAGGCTATTAAACGACATTTTAATGCATTTACTAATCAATTTACCATTTCATACAGGTTTTTCCCGAGATAAACAATAATTATTCATATGCTCAAATCAGGTCCGAGGCAGAAAACTAAATGGTAACTAAATTGTTTATATGTTCATAGATAACATTCTAATAATAGTTAATTCAATTGATATATTATGAGTATATTCTTTCTTGTACAGTGCAATGGTTAAGGCATTTAGGTCAGTATCATATCAAGGCTTTTGTTTGTACAGTTTTTTAAAGCATCATGTTTTAATAACAAAATTGGCTTTTAACAATGGTTTTTTTTTCAACAGGAATTAGACTAAGCAAGGTATGTATCATAAAAAACGGGTCAGTATTTTTCAGAAATTTTTAGTTAAATCTAGGCAATGGAAGTCCGTATAATTTTTCCAAAATATTATATATGTTTTTACGACCGGGAATATCGTTTGGTAAACCAAACAATTTGTCAATATCTGATTAACATAAATCATCTACTTTGGACCGTTTCTGCGTCCAGGTACAAGCGACAGAGTCAATGGTCAAGAAATATTAGCATACAGAAAGATTTATTTGAAGTTATGTTTAGCATATTTTGCCGATTTCAAATTAATTATGTAATTCACCAAAGTCACATGAGACAACTGGTCAATGATCTCAGAAGTGGCATCTTGAGCTTTGTGATTTAAAAGATATTACAAGAGGACTCGACAGACTTCCTCCTGACAATAAGATTTGTAATGTGGCAGTTTCTTGTTCCTACCTATCTTTGACGTTAGGAACACACCTACATTGCTTAGACAACAGTGAACTTTATACAATAGCAATAAAGCTCAAGTTGACTCTACGTTTTAGTAAAGTAAAAATAAAAGGGCTGTTTTTAGGGATTTTCTGACAATTATTCGAATTTTTATTCGAACATTTAAAAAAAAGAATTGGCCAAATTGGTTCAGGCATTGTTGAGTTATGCACTTACCAACACATTTTGCGATTCATTGTTATATATTATAGAAGATGGACTTTAAATTTTAATAAAGTGCTTGTAAAGTCTTGGCGTACTGGAGAGAAAGAGGCTAAGAGGCTGATAATTATGTAGTTTTTATAACAAAGCTTTTAAATAAGGTTTACTGATTGCTAACTTGAACAGTTGCAATTTAAAGACTACTGTACAGTTTTAACTGAATGTAATGAACGTCGTTAATTTTTTAAACTTGGTTTAGTTTCAATTAAATTTAAATTTTACGCATTAAATTCAATTACAGTTTATCTTTTATAGCAAATAAACTTTAGCTCGACCAAATATTATAAAAATGCATGGTTAAATTGCAATTTGACATTGGTTTAGCACTTGACATAATAAACATAAACTCATGCCTTTTAAATTAATAATTCAGACTAATTAGTGTAGGTATTTTAATTACATTCATGGTGCCAAGGCAACAGATGACAGTTTCTAAGATAACGTTGATAACCTCATAATGTCCTGTCATCAATTTATCAGTAATATAGTATGTTACACGCTTCTAAATTTGAAAAGAAATAAATTAAGAAGAATTGTAATATGTTGGTTTGTATGTTCCTCGTAATTCTTATTTCTGGTATAGAGGTAGTAAAGCGATATAAGTATATAGGTAGGTATGATATGCTAAATTTTCACCACAAGATTGAATCTAGTCAGATTCAGATATTGTAGAAGTCAAAGTACTTTTATAAAAATGAAAAAGCAACTCTTAAGGCGAGTCACCAGTGAAAAAGCGGAGAAAAACGTTTTACTATATCAAATTGTTTAGGTATTTACTCCTTAATATCGGTCTTGCAAAAAATATACAATATACTTAAGGATATTGTCTGAGGAATGTGCTAATTTGTTACACGATAGGGTATACTTTACTCGATCATAAAAAAATCCAAAGACAGCTAATGTAAAAGTCTAAATCGAATATCTTATAAATAAAATTTCTGACTTTACACATCATTTTTATATAGAAATGTTTCTCTTTAAATACTACAGAGAACCTGCTAAAATTTGGGTTTCAACTAAAGTCCTATAATTTTGATTTAATTATTAATCCCAAAACTTGAATATTTCCCAGCAGTTTGACAAGACGCCGCGCCGCCCGCTACCCCGTCAGTCGCAATCGGGCGCTTGCCAACGTTAGACCTGTGCCAAATTTTCTCCGCCCGTTCTTACATTCTTGCCACAATGTAATAATTGAAAATGGCTAATAAAAAAAATAAAGTTAGGAAGAAATCAGTGTTAATATCTAAAAGAAGGACAGGGAAAGAGAACTATAAGAAACGGTATGTAAATTACTCCCTTTAATAGTAAAATTATGAAGTTTACTCTTTTTTTAAAGTAAAATTACTAAGCACGCAACAATATTTCTAAAAGTGGCCCAATTTTTTTATTCTTTATGTTTCTCCTCAGGTATATGAGAACTTTCTATAATTTTAGTTGATTTCGTAAATTTTCGTCATTACTTGCCACAGACTAAATTATATCAGTATGACCAAAAGTATGTACCTATGTACGAGTACCCTATAATTAATTAATTTAGGTCGAAAAAGCAGTCACGAGTATCTAATACTACCAGTCCATTAGTAGAATTGCAACCTGTGAATTTCAATACTTCAACGACAGATGGGAAAGTGGATCATGTACTAAACAATAATACCATAAAATTGGCCGATCTATTTATTTTTTATATTATTTACTATTGACTATAAACTCTACAGCTGATAAAGAATGACTTGCAGAATGTGATGATAAATTATCTCAAAATAATCAATGATGAGTGAGTATATTATAACATCATTAGTTTGTCACGTAAAGCCGCGTTGACACCATCAGAGTTCGCTCGGACCGAGTGAACTCGGATATCTACTCGGATGCAAATCGTATAGTGGCAACATATAGTCCGAGCGCACTCGGACGACAGCGTTCGATCAGTGTAGACTCGGATCACGTTCTCGGAAGCAGAAGAGGTTCTATGGAACGTTCGATTACAACAATACAAGAATAATGACGCCAGAAATAATAAATTAAATAAATAAAATAATACTTTAAATAATAAAAAATAAAAATAAAAAAAAAACTTAAAATAATACTTTACTCCAATACTTTTTCGTACCAAATCCGACATTTCTCTGTTAATTTTGATTGTTTTAAGAATTGTTGTTAAGAATGAAGAAAATCTTCCGAGTGTACTATGTAAATGTCAACAGCCATCCTAGTATACTCGTATGTAGCTTACTCGTACGAGTTCACTTGGTCCGAGCGAATTCTGATGGTGTCAACGCGGCTACACAAAACAGAACCAAGCTGAATTTATACAATCATAAACGTAATAATTATGGTAATTTGTATTTGTTGTTACGACTGTATGTGTTCAAAATAAATAAAATAATTGCGGCAACAGAAATACATCTTCTAAAAAAAAACTGTCTAACTATCACGGTTTATAAGATACAGCCTGGTGACATACGGACGGACAGACAGACAGCGAAGTCTTAGTAATAGTGTCCCGTTTTTTACCCTTTGGGTACGGAACCCTAAAAACAGATCCAAGCAGAATATCCAAACAGAATGTATACGATAATAAACGTAATAAATGTGGTGATATTTTTTTTGTATGTTATCTAAGCAGCGAATATACAAAGTCACGGCAATTTTATTAATATAACCTATGTATTTTTTTTCAAACAACAAACACGACTTTGTTTTATATTTATAGATATAAAGTAATAAATTATTACTTAGCTTATTTAAAACTGACAAAAATAACATTTTACATTAATAGAAGTTGATCATAGTATAACAGCTGAAATATTTATACTGTGGCGTAGTGCTAACGTTACGAGAAATGGACAGCGCGCGGAGTGTAACGCGCGGGCGGCCCCCCACACCTCACCTCCTAAAATCGTAGTTCGCGCGAAAATGCCTCGCCTTAAAACAGCTCAGTGATAAAGTGTTTCTTGGAATTTTTAATGTTATTTTAGATGTTAGATTAATCATAAGTATAAGTAAATAATGAATAACATGAAGATCTGGAAGGATGTCGCATGCTCCACAGACATGGGCCTCGCCACTAAATTTGTGATGATGATGATGATGATGATAAGAAAAAGATATTTCAAGTGTTAATATTATTAAAATTAATCTACAAAGTAAAACTACAAGTAAATTAAAATACACCTCTAACTAAATAAAAAACCGAATCCGTTTCTACTTATCAAAGTTTAATAAATATATAACAACAATTGTATCTACATATTTACACACAATATACATGTACAAAACTCTAGGCAAAAACTTACGTGTCTAGAATTTAAGCTTGAAATCTTTCGACGAGGTTTTCGTTCCTGGTTTCGAAGCGCTGGTACCGTTTATTAACATTTTGATGTACTTCCCTTGCTGGTCGGATGGTAGTGTCACTCCTAACACTTCGCAGTTCCGAAGGATCTCGGAACAACCGCGTAGGTCTCTGTTTTTCACTGAAAGAAAGAAAATTGATTGTTGTTAACGGTGAAGCACTAATTTCTATATTGTTTGGGAAAATGTTTATGAATGTGTTAGTTTCTTTTTTGTTCCTTTTTAGCAGGCAGGCTATAGTCAAATGTAAGCCTATTTCGTGTTAAAAAAAACGGTTAAACGGCTGAAACGGTTTGAATATGGAGGTAGATGAGACCCTAGAAAAACAGAATGTCTTTTTTATAATATATTAACACAGTGGGGTGAGCGCTTAGTAGTGTTTACTGTATAATCATCTCACGTGAGGAGTTAACAGAGTTTTAAAATTAGTTAGTAACAAAGTTTTAAAGTGAGTTAAAAAGCAAATGTTTGCTCAGTATCAACTTTTTTTTATAGGCTTCATAAATTAATATTTCCTATCATTAAATTGAAGCGAAAGTGAGTTTTTGGGTTGGATTGTAGCATGTGGTCCCAAACGTGGCATAAATTTTATGCTTTTTATCTCGGCGGAGTTCTGTCCATCCACAAATAGTGAAGGTATATATATTTAGGTAGTTTTATTTTTATTAGTTCATCTGCTTCAGTGAACCGCCTTATGATTCAAAATTTTCATAAATATTTTTATGATGGGCCCTGGTTCGATTCCGTCTGTTGACTTCTTTTTTCAAGTTTATGTGCAGATTTGTATGATAATGAAGGCAATATCATGACATCAGTGGAAGGGCCTGGACGCCTACAAAGATGTGTCTTAATCCTTATAAAAGTATGTTACTGAGAGCACGACCATCAGTTATATGTTTTTTTTTCTTATTTAACATTTTCTAACGGTCATAATAATGATGACACATAACAAATAGCTTTAAAATCAAAATAGTAAAAAGAAGTTCATAAACTTATCGCCAAAACAAGTATGATGCAATTAATAGATACCTGTGCTAAGGCTTAGATAAATAGTTTGATAGATTAGCATACCACAGGACACAATTAATAAATATGTGTTAGTTAAAATTGTTTGACCGGTTTTAAGATCGTAAAAATAAAATGTCAAAAAGAAAAAAAAGCGTGACTTAAAACGTGAGATACAACCAGTTTGAAATCAATAAAAAAACATTATCTAAAATATTATTACTGTAAATTTGAAGTGATAAATTTCAAACGTGCATAATGATAGGAAAAATTAAGAGTACAATTAAGATAAAACTTTATCACTGTTGACCACATCTTATCAATTCTTATTCACTATCAGATGTTAAGTAATATTGTGGTCCTACTAATAACACGATTATGTATGTACCTATAACAGACCTCAAAGATGGTGGAGTTTGATGGGCTTGATGTCAACTGAGACAAAATAATCTGGGACAGTTTGGTTCAGTTGACAAAATAGATCTCAACTCGGCCTCTCTTTCGAAGCGGTACAGTAAAGTAAACAAGCTATCACTACATAATTTAAAAATGTACTTCATTACTACTTGCATTTTATTTATTACTTGTGTGTTTTTATGTACCTTTTAAAGGTACATAAAAAGCAAAAACTTTTGTTCTATGACTATTTGAATCTTTAATCGCAGTACTTAAGTTGTTGCATAGAAATTGACTTTTTATACATACTGATAAATATGTAAGTTATTTTAGACGGCTTGTAGTGTCTTTTTGACAAAAAAATATGTGATGTGAAAATTACACGTGTGTGGCTCCGCAGTTCCAGTGTCTGCTTTTCATCCAGACGCACCCTGGTACAAATCCGGCCCTACACCCCTACATCAATGACTTGTATTTACAAGTAGTGTGTTTTTGGATTAGCTAGCTTAACGGTGAAGGAAAACATCGTGAGGAAACCGACATGTTTGAGGACCACAACGTCCGACTACATGTGTCTTCCGTGGAAGCACCT
Source organism: Macaria liturata (assembly GCA_964023185.1). Taxonomy (NCBI): domain Eukaryota; kingdom Metazoa; phylum Arthropoda; class Insecta; order Lepidoptera; family Geometridae; genus Macaria; species Macaria liturata. The sequence continues at coordinate 3,364,536 of OZ026824.1, read as the reverse complement.
GGGCGCCCACCACGATGTATCTGCCCAATCCCTAACGAATTAATTAATCACGACCCTCAGTCCTGAGGAAATACGATTGAAAGAGAGATACATACGAGAAAAAAACGTTGATCAACGTATCTCTTTGATTTTACAAGTAAGACTATAACAAAGTAGGCATAACGTAGACAGAAAGAGTTCAATAGGTCACATGATTAGCACAGTAAGTATAATATCATATCCTCAAACAGTGCATTGATCTGGTTTTGTTCAGTTTGTTATCACATTGGTATTGCCAGGTTCAAACTGGTATACAATTCACTAGTTGTTACTCATGGTTTTACCCTTTATTTGACCTGAACTGAATATGAATATACACCCTTATATTTATGTTATTAAAGTAAGTGGACAAAGGTTGATGTGATGATAATGATCAATAATATTGTAATTTATTAGCGAGTAATAGCGGTTTCACTGACATTAATTTTGGTTGCTGAATGAGATTGCTTTGAGAGGTAAGACCGCCACCATTGTTTATTAATTGTATCTTTTCTGTTTGTTCCAATACATAATAATCTATCTGTCACAGGCATCTGGTTGAATCTGCTATTCGATTGAATGACTAGCGCGTGACTAGCGCGTTCAGTGAACGACGACATTCTATTGAATGACTAAAGGACAACTCGTGATGTCTTTGAATGTAACGTCCAAGGTCTTGCCTGAACGTCATTTAGTGAAGTCGTTGAATGTGATATAGCCGACTTTGTAATGTTTGGTTAAGTTAGGTTATACATTAACAATCAGCTTACCTTGATTTTGTTGTTCGTCACTATTTTATAACAAACAACGCACATTATAGCAAACTTAATCGAAAAAAATTGTCGTTATTCAATGAACGCGCTAGTCATTCAATAACTTCACTGATTTTATGTCCGCTCTGTTCAAAGAGCTATGTTATAATACGCTAACTAGTTGGACGTTTAGTGACGATTGTTCAATCAACGTTCGGCCGTAGTCATTCAATAGAATATCGTCGTTCAATGAACGCGCTGGTCATTCAATCGAATAGCAAATCCAACCAGATGCCTGCGACATCTCTACATATATCTATCCTAAGACTACTGTCAGCAGCTTAACATCAGGTGGACTATAGTCAAACTTAAACTGTCTTATCACAAAACACCGTTTAAATATTAGTCCATGCCTTTGATGATAAAAAGGCAACTTCAAATAAGAACAAAGAAGAAACATTTTTTTGAAACATGGCTGTATATAAGCTAGTCAATCATACCATTATCTATATACATATAAGCGAAAGTGAGTATAATACAGTTGCAAGAGTGACATACAACTAATTTTATCACAACACAACTAAACTGAAACCGCGCTCATCTACTAGAACTCTTTAAAATCTAACTTTATTTATTGAGACAAATAAACACAATGGTTCCAAGCTAAATGAACTGTTCCTAGTAACCAGTACTTATTATAGAAAGATAGAAATAGTTATTTAACGAAACAGCATATTTCATCCCCTTATCTTGCCAAGATAGTAGACTGAACATTAAGTTATGGACTGTTAAGATATCATTTGAACTTTGTTGTTCAGTTTATTGTATTTTACCTATTGTGTGTTCCCATTATGTGTAGATAAAGTCTGGTCATAGAGCCGAAAGAATTTTGGCTACTAAGACTGGCATAAAATATGTCCACAGCTATACAAAATTATTTAGTATCAGTGAATTCTTTGTGTTCAACAAACTTTGTTTTATGTTATATTACTAGTGGGTGCCAGCGGATTCGCTCGCATTATATCAGGATAAAAAATAGCCTATGACACTCCTAAGACCTCATACTACCTACATACCAAAAGTTATGATGATCCGTAAAGTCGATTTTCAGTGATTAGCGTTTAAATAAACAGACAACAGAGACATATAAACAGAGAAACAGACAACATGTCTATAAATTGTTGGAACGTGTTATGCTATCAATTCTAAGTACCTATCTCCAAACATTTTTTTTTAAATGTCTTCAATGTTCAGATTTTCAACCCTATTCAGCTTTATTATTACTCTTACTTTTGCTTTATTATATGTAAGGATAACCAACTTTAAAAAAAAGAGTATATCACTTTAATTTGTATGTATAAGTGTCAGAATTTAATAAAAATAGAGTTTATATGTCGACTTAGGCTTTCATATTACATGTATATTGTATAAGATTTGAATAGTCAACTACAGGTACAGTGCAAGTTTTATCAAAATTGATTTAGTAGTTTTTGATATATGGTATCAATATACAATAATGTAGATGATGAAGTTGGTTATTCTTCCTAAATTACTGCTTGTTTTATCTGTTCAAGATAGTAACAGGGTATTATTATTTAAGTATTTCGTATCACAAAGTAGATATGACCTCTTTTGACTTGTACAACTACTAAAATACTATTTAGCACAAACTGATAATAATGCTTACTACATATTGTGTGTGCTATATGCATATGTAATGGCGATATAAGTACTGATTATAATGTAAGTAGAGTACCCTCCTTTAAGTAGAGTAAGCGAGTGTGGCTTAGTGGTTCCAGTGTCTGCTTTTCATTTAGACACACCCTGATTCAAATCCAGCCCTACACCAATGACTTGTATTTTCATTTATGTAGTACTCACATTTATAGTCAAACAGTACTTGCAGTACTTTTGTGTAGTCATCCATCATCTGGTACTTGAGCAGGGTTTGCAGTAACCTCACTACTGCATCATCATTGTAGGCTGACTTGAGAGCTGATATACTGAGGGCTGTTACTCTGGAAAACAAATGGCGATAGAAATTAATAGAAAATATATAATAAATGTTCCGTGACATATCACACAATGCCTAGCCACATATTAAGCAAATGCTTGTGTCTTGGGAAATAATACTTATTTACTTTTCTATTTTTTATTACTTATTACTTTGTTGCAACAATAAACACAATTAACAGAAATGAATAAAATCCATGTGTAAATACAAATTTCTTGGTGCAAGCAAGCCTGACAGTGACAACAACACAAATATTTATTTATTTATAATTTTACTATAGTACACCATACAATATTGTCTAACAAAAAAACTTGATAGTCATAAGCATAGATATATTCACACCAGAAAGACAAATATATAAACAACATAAGAATGTAGTATGAGTGGTAAGTCTTGTTTAGAGGTAGAAAAAATAAGGAAAGAAATGTTTATAGGACATTATTGTAAAATTGGGATACAATGAATAATCTTTACTTCACTTTTTGAGAGGACTTTTAATGCCCAAACAGGTTTGCTTGCTTTTTGAATAACAGTTTATGCATGTGTATCATAGTAGTTTATTAATGACATTGCCCTTAACAACTAAACCACAGAACCAATGCACAAAATAGGGAATTTAGATATTTTGTTTATTGGTCTGGTTGTCTTCAGTTATTGGTCTTTATCACACTAAGTAACATGTAACATCATGATTTTAAGTATGGTTTGTGCTTAGTATTCTGTGATATGGTGCTAATGTATGGACCTAAGACATAGACTTTTTCATTTGTTTAGTTTTAACTCAACACAAGCCACAAGCATACACTAGTAATTTACTTATACCTACTTGCTAATTTTTATACTCACTTTTCACTAACAATTTCTCTTAAGTCTGGTGAATCATCCCAAAGGTCATTTGCCAGCATCTGATCAGAATACCAGGTGCTGAGCCAACAAATGTGCCAGAAACAGACTAAAGGATAATGTTCCTCAAACACAGAGCTGAATTCTAACACATATTTCTTGAAAATAACCAATGAAGCCTCCGAACGATTCAACACAGAATCATGAATCAATTCTCGCAAAATTATTCTATAGAAGCTTCTCAAATTCTCATTCTTACTGTAACTTTCTTTCAATAGTGCTAGACCTTTCTCTGAATTGCCTTTCATACACTGTGCTTTGGCCATATAATGATTGAATTCTCCGTTTCTTCTATATACATTAGGTACAGTTTTAGAACTATACTTCTGGAGTAAAGTGATCATGTCTGGTTTACCATTATTACTGTAATGTTTCAGTAACACTTTTAATGTAAAATCACCTATATGCTTACGTAGGGTAAGGCAATCTGTGATAGCTTGCTCAATTTGTTTGTCTTTGTTTTTCAACACTAGTTGCTGAATATGTTGATCTAATTCGTCACTGGTGAATGCTGTTACATCTCTAGTTTTGGAGTCTGGTTGCACGAAATACTGCGACTGTCTTTCTGGTATCATGAAATGTTTATTACTTATCTTTTCTCTTTGTCTGTGCAGGTCAAATACAAAGGCATCCACGGTGGTCGAGTAAAACGATAAGGCCGGCAAAGTTCTTTGGCTTCGTAAAATGTTACAAACGAATCGAAAGAGGTATTCATGTTGTCTGAGGACTTGCATTTTCAGCAAATTCATTGTTTTCGTGAAGAATACGGCTAAAAATAGCCAGTGGAACAAAAAATATGTCGCGTAATCTGTATTGGTTAAACCATGATGTTGATGATTCAGATATTCAACTTCAACAATAGCCCCATGTTTGAAACACTCAAGTTCTTACACAAAATTATAGCTTTGATTTGATAAAGGATAATTTTGAGATATATTTTCAGAAAATAACCTATAAAAAAAACATAGATGATAAACAAACGTATTTACAATGTATTTTATTTTGACGTTAACAGCAATAAGAACTTTGACAGCTAGATAATTTATGTTTTTTTTATTCAGTTTAACCATGGGAAAAAGATACATTACAGCTAGGCGTGTAAAAACCCAAAGGTAAAAACGTCTACATACACTAAAACATCAGTATGTTATTTTATCATGACAAATTAAAATAAAAGTAAATTAGTTACAAATATTATTTTGGCTTAATAGTTTGCAGTGCTCTCTAGCGGCGAGTAGATGAACCTCAAATATTTAGTTAGTGTTTCTACTCAACACTAGATGTCACTACTAGTAACTGCAAAACAGCTGAAAATATTACAGATTACGTACGCTTTTTTAACAGCTTCAAAAAAAGGAGGTTATCAAGTCTTCTGATTTTTTTTTGTGTACTTTGGAAGGTTGAAGAATATCAATTATAAATCAAATCAACGCTTGTCGTTGCAGTTGCATTTTTGGCTTTCATTCGTTTCGCATTTCTCACCAATAATTTTGCAGTGAGTATTACATTTTCGGTGTAAAAAATCAAATATAATAATGTTGCCGAGGATGTATTTGGCGTGGGAGGCGACGGAAGCCGCGGAAGTTGTCCATCGTGACGAAGAAAGGCGCAACAAATACATAGCCCGCGCATTAACTTCACCGAACTTTGAAGTGATGGTGGATTTCATGGAGCAGTATGGCATGAAAAATTTACTTACTTGTGTTTGTTGTTTTGTGGCGTGTTGTGTGCTTTATTAGCGATTTTGTTTAGCCATGGGGATATCCACAAGCCCGGCTTAGGTCCCCAGGGACGCCTCGCCACCATTGCCAAGTGGGAGGAGCTGGTTGAGGTCCTCAACATGGACCCCACAGGTTGCCCACGTGCAGTGGATAAATGGAAAAAAGTATGTACCTACTTATATCTTTTACTTCTTTAATGCACTTTTACTGTATTCACATTCTATTTGCTTGGGTGAATTTTCCAGTGGGTTGCTGAAGCATGCTAATTTGTTTGTTTATTTACCATGGCACTGACAAATTACATAATAAACAGCTACATTGACAAGACCCCTACCACCCGCTGGTAGTCGCCGTTGGCGTAGAACAACAGCGCGCAAAGAACCTAAAAACAATAGAAATTGATAACATTTGAGGTTATGTCGCCTATAATTTTCGTTCATTGGTGTATTGTTTACTTTAAATTCATACCTTTGTTTCTAGAGAGACTCTTTGGGACGCTCTTACATGCCTGCTTAGAACTCCACAGAGTAACCCGGAGAGAAAGACGAAACTATCCACCAATTCCACCATGTACGATCGAAAACAAATTCGGAGCTGTCAAAATATTACAAATGGCGAATATATACTTTTCTCTTTCTTTCCTTTGTGTGGGAAAAAGATAGAAGAAGTTCAATTATGTTTTTACTCCTGTGTGTTCTTCTGTTAAATCTGTCACAATAAATGTTTTCTTTCTTCTTTCTTCTTTCTTCAATAAACTTGGTGACAGTTTACGGATTTCGAGCTAACTTTGATCGAATTCATTTCCTTTAGGAAATTAAAATAAACAACTCGTGGTACCAATGTAACGATGTGAGAAATACTATATAACTAGTCTTCACGATTACGTAAATAGAAAACTTGACATAAAAACTTAAACTAGCCCTACAACGATTGCTATAAGTACTATGACAAATAGCCGAAACCTACACTTTATCACATTCGTGACAAGTAGGTAGGTATTAAGGAACGAATTACTTATTAAGATCTCGTTATAATTACCGGCGTGTTGACAGCAAACATTTTCATTAACATCAAATTTTAATTTTACGTAACAATGATAACTGCGTTCACAGGAACGAAGCGTAACTCATTCGATTAACTATAGCCTGCGGGCCATACTAAGACAATAAACCGTTGTAGAATGACCCCTGTCTGGTTTCTGTTCTATTGCATTGACGGACCTAAAACTAGTGGTTTCTTTTCACAGGATTTCACCAACCAGAGTAAGAAGAACTGGATCTGCAATGAATATATGTGTCAAGAGAGGTCTCATTATAATGGACAGTGGTTTTCGTCATCACCAAGGCGGTAAGAAAGTAATCCCATTTTAATATGACTAATTGTGGTATTAAGTGATAGAGTTGAGTTTGTGGGTGGAACTCGTCGCCATAAATTACCATAAAGGATTCCGTCGCTATGCTTGTTGAGTTGAATGAGTGACTTGACAATGTACCTATGAGTTAGGCAAGTTATTAAATATGTCGGAGCGACACGGGTGTGTCTCAATGACTATATAAGAATAAGAGTCTAATCTAGCTTAGTGCCCATTTTCTAGGTAAAATGCGAAACAACACACACTGCACAAAACACGGATAATAGGTATTCGCAAACGTTAATTACACTATTTTTAACTAAAACGGGTTTGCACTTGACCATAGTTTGCCTGATGATTAGCAAAGGCTACTGGCCTAAGATAGAGTGTGCTTACTTACTTCCACATTAAACACTACTTTAATACTAATAAAAACTACTTTTAGAATCTTCTTCTTCTTATTATTGAATGCGAGTGACCAACCCTGGTTCATCTAGAGTTACAAAAACTGACTTTTAGAATTATTTTTCAAATAAAATGAGCAGTAGGTCCTAGACACAGACTTCTGACCCACCCAGCACCAAAAACGCAATGTGGTAAAGTTTCCTACATTTCAATCAGAACTCCAAGCTTAGTACCAACACAAGTACCAACTCTCGAGTCGTAAGGTTAGAAAAAGTGACCTTATTATTAATTCCGCGACGTGACAGGTCGACAGATGTACATACACAGACGGTCTGAGCGAGTTATTGGGCCGAGACCAGAGACAATAGAGTGACATCATAGTGGGAGAGCCGCGAGACCGACTGTAATTGTTGGAACTGCAGTCTTGGGCTTATTTGTATTAGTAAATTTGTATGAGAGTTGCCGAATTTAGTCTTTTTCTTATCGAATGAGAGTGGCCAACTCTGGTGTCTAGAGTTTATCAAGCCGCCCGCCTCTGACATGGCTTAACGACTGCCGTACTAGACAAACATCCGGAACCTACAATTTAACGTTTATTTTTTTTAACTTGTACGGGTTTGCACTTGGCCATAGTTTGCCTGATAGCAAGCAAAGGCTATGGCCTAAGATGGAGCGTGCTTACCCGATAAGAACCAATTCTACTTCTAATCTAGAGATCGCGGGTTCGACTCCCGCATGACACAAGTATTTATGTACTTTAAAAAAATATATAATTACTTGTGTTGAGTCTGGTCGTTTGTATGTATAATAAGTATGTATTTACAAAAGAAAAGTATATTAAGTATTATATCCGTTATCTAGTACCCACGACACAATCGTTTGCTTAGTGTGGGGCTAGATGGCGCTGTGTGCAATGTCCCGGAATATTTATTTATTTATTTAATTCACTCTCACTATGAAGATCGCTGGATTATAGTTCGTGGGCAATAGGGAGTCAGGCAGGGAGTTCCACAACCTTGCGGTACGAACAATAAAGGTAGAAGCGTACCGTTTCGTGCGAGTCTTAGGAACTTCCACCATGAACCGGTGTCGTCCTGCTGTATCTCTGCTCGTCTGGTGATAGAAGGTGACGTGTAATTAATTAATTAATTTAATTGCCCAATTCGCTGTAGAGTATTTTCATAATGCCTTAGGAGCCTATGGTATAGTTGTACATAAAAATAAAGTGGTTTAAAATAGCTTAAATAGCCATGAATTAACCTTCAAATAATTTTTGCTGTTCAGAGATATTTCCAATTTAGGAACACTAGCAGATACATCTGAGAACAAGTGCTATTCCCTACAATTTTAACCTATTTCCTGAACAACACCAAACAACCAAACCTAACAGTTCCTCGCGATGTCTGTAACTGAATCCTTGCGATAAATCACTATCAAAACAGTCACAACAAGACAAACAAGCAACAGGTTGAAATCTCGTTGAATACTAGAACATCTAGATAGGATCGACACAGACAGGCTCCAGACAAGCATTACCTGTCGAAATGAGCTTGAAATGTGTGACTAAAGTCACAATAGAGAGTCTATGTCGATAATATCTGAATGGTTGGACAGTGTTTGCTGCGGTCGAGGTGCGAAAACTGGCGTTGTGGAAAATGACGACGGTAGGAGTGTTATGTTTTTGTTTGAGGTGAAAAAATAGTGTTTCGAAAGACGGAGGAAGAAAATAACGTTTTTGCAATATTTACAACCACAATAACTATAATACCTATAATACTATGACACTTGTTTACTCAATAGTGTTGCCGTAAAATGTTACTGTTTTTTGCAACTATGAAATTGTTTGCTGTATTCCTTTCTTTCTATTGTTTATATTACATCGTACTTGTAAAATGTATATGCATAAATGATGTTTATACATAGTACGTACTTATATTGACGTAAAAAGAGCATACTTAACTTTTTTTGCTGGACATTAAGATTATTCTGATTATTTTATCGTTTAATGGGCATAATTTAATGAATAAGTTTGAGAGAGAAAATCTGATCTTTCTTTCTTTAAATTTAAATATTGTTAAGTTACTATAACAAGTCATAATCTTTCAACAAAACCCCTGTTTCCCAATCTCCCAACAACATATCGCTGGCACCCCGCTGCATCGATAGCAGCCTCCTTTATACGTTATTGTCCTGTCTATGTCCTTTACTAACTATGCGTGAACATTGACAATAGCTTCTTTTACGCTTGTCATCGATACCAGCATACATTTTAATACTAGAGTGCGCACGCGACTCTTCCTTTAAATTATTTAAGTTATTATTAAGCTATTTTTATGCACAAAATGCTCACGACTAAAGTAAAATTAGACATTAAAATGTACGCAAAATGCACATAAAAGGTGTCATTATGTGTTTAAAATGACGATATATTTCCATTTCAAACCTTTCGGAGACATCTTCTACACACATCTAGTTTTTAGAAACACTTTTTATATATTAACACACAAACAGACTCTTTAATAAATTTGATAGTACACAAATAGATTCCACATTAGGATAAGATCTCAAAATCGTTTGGCATTGTCAAATAGTGAATTGTACTGTCCATTGAATATATCGATTGTCTTGTATAATGAGATATTTATGTCTATTTAAAATGTGATCTTCGGGTTGAAATGATAATAATTTAAGCCTAATATGATTATTAAATTGTTTTTTTTTTGTAGTCGTCATTCCCGAGACTTGTTTCGATTTGTTTATGTTAAAAAACTAAATTTATCGCTAATTAGGATTTTTGGATTTGGTCCATCGGTATTGGCATAAGCGATATTTATATAAACGACACAGAGATCAAAACAGAACTCAAATTAATCTAGACCTTCTTCTTCTTCTTATCGAATGAGAGTGGCCAACTCTGGCGTCGAGAGTTTATCAAGACACCCTAAGGGCCTCTGACATGGCTTCACGACTGCCGTACTAGACAAGCAGCCGGGACCAATAATTTAACGTCTCGTCCGATCCATGGAAGCGCTCAAAATAGAATGCCACTTTTCGGCCAGCAAAGACTGACCGCGTAAACTGCTTAACATTGGTAATGGCATGCGATGACCTCCGCCAGCTGATCTACGGACGCTACAATCTAGACCTAAATTAAGGCTGCAAGATCACCGTTTTTCTAGTTTTCACTTTAACTCCAACTTAGATTATTCTCTCCCAAATAGTCATATGTGTCAGTTTATCACACATCTGATAACGCAATCAGTCTGTTATCACTTACAACCTATTAAGGAAGGTTATCTCTTAATATAGTTCATACATCTATTTGTCCTGCCATTAATCTTACTATCTCCTTAGGGTGTGAAGTAAGACTTATTTGTAATGGGATGAGATAATATAAAATGATAATAATTTTGGATGTAGTCAATGCTGGTTTAATAAATTAGCGATGTTTTTAATTGTTGTAGCTTTGGTAGTACTTGTTTGGTTTGGTATTGTTTTATTTTTAATTATCAAAGTATTTACTTGTAAGTAACAACATTTTTTTTTAAATTAAATTATAAATAATATTTGTTAATAGTTTAAAAAAGAAAATAGAGGGAACTATGGAAGGAATGGATGAAAGCAGATTGATAAAATACCTGGCATTGTTTTTTTTTTAAATTAAAGCACAAGAAAGCACTTATTTTAACGCTATGTTATTACATATTAAATTAGTTTCATATATAAAAACTCGTTTTTAACAGTCTTCATTATTCATTCTTAAAACGTATTCCAGTACCGTGTTCCATAAGTTTATTAGTTCAAGTGTGATCTATTTACTGGTTTGGAATAGATAAAGTAACAATGCTACAAAATAAAGATGTCGAACGATAAATTAAGTCTCTGGGCGCTATAAACACATATTACTTAATGTACCTACATAGAAACGACCAGACTCAATACAAATAGGTACATGCAATTCAAATTCTTTTATTATGCCATAATAAACACGGTTAGTACTTAGATTAATGTACAGGAGTTTAAATCTTACATGTAGCAGTACAAGTTGGTATCCATTGTCCCGCGCTAAGTCCCATAGATGGGCTTGTGTTGCGGGATATAATAAATATAATAATTAATAATTACGAATTGAAAATGCATAATTACTTGTGTTATTTTGGAATCCAACTCGCAACTTCTAGATTAGAAGGCAGACTTACAACCAAGTTAGCCAGTGAAAGACCTGAAAGTTTATTTAAGTAATTTCTGTAGCTAACAAAGCAAGTAAAATATGCAAGTATCATATTTTTTTATTGATGTCAAATGTCATGCATTTGCTGTGTATTGCGACGAAATTGCTGTGACCCCAGTTATTTTATCAACAGCAATTTGCTAAAGTATTTAATCGCAATAAAAATAAATCAACAAGCTCATACATTGGTCTGACAAAGGCTTCATTCATTGATCAGAAAAACGGATCTGACAGAATGATATTATGCAATTGACCCGTCAATATGGTAACCACATTTTCATAAAAATATTAACCGAATAAGTTTATGTGTGTTTCATCGTTGTTAATTTTAATTACTAAAAAAATAGATTCAAATTTTTTTTCTTAAAAAAGGGTAAGATTTAGGAACAAGGTCAGTTTTCATAATAAATCTGTAAATGTAAACTTTGGTTACAAAATTAACTTTATACCTTGGAAAATTACACTATTTATGTGCACTATACATACAAAAGCGCTTATAGCTTTTTATATAAATCAGTATTGAAAAAGTAAGTTCGTGTGAGAGCCGTAAACTCTGGTGTCAATTTTTTTTTGTCCGAGTATAGTGGAGTTGTTAAGCCTATGGCTTAACGACTCCTGTACACTACACTACAAACAATTACTACTAAAAATTTCTTAAATTCACTTTAATGTGATTCATTTAAGAAAAAGCGAGATTTTACTTAGTCAAAAATCCCGACATATTCTTCCGAAATCGACAATAATTGAAAATGTATCATTTTGTATCTACAAATACTGACTGGCTGGTCACCCCAGTCACGGAAGTCCAGATGCGCCATTTGTATGCCATTGAAAGCAAACGACACAAACGCCATAAATACGGATCATTCAGCAAATTATTACACACATACAATTTAACGGACAAATTAATTTTATTTATACATAGCACGTGGTCGAGTTTTACCACGATGAAGGAAATAATTTAGCGGCCGCTGAAAAATGTGATTGTTAGATGTTAAGAGGATTAGCATGACCGAGTGAGTGAAGTGAGGCAAATATCCCTGCATCGAGTGCCAGGTTTTTTGTGTCATAACTTTTTTGTAAGATACCTATTACTTTTTTGTGATGAGATGATTTTACATTACACAACAAAATAAGATAAAAAAGAATAACAAAATTATAAAAACATATTTTTTTCCACCCAATCTGCTTTATCAAAATGTAGCGTACCCAAAATTCTAGATGCATTGCCCCGTTGAATGGCTAGACTAACCTTTTGGACAAAGTATTTACAAGCCAGCATTTTGGTTACGCGTAGCCTCTTTTTATCGCCCAGAGATCTCATCTCATGTTGTTGCTGCTACTTGCCTTCTTCTTTTTCTTGCCTGTTTAGGTTGCAATAAAAATGATGATTTTTACAAAACATTTTTATTTTTTATTTTATTGCCGATCGACTGAATAAAAAAGAGAAAGTTTTCAATACCAATTTGTATGATATTGTGCTGATATAAAAAAACCTAAAAAAGTATTATGTTTGCATTTCCGAGGACTATTAATCGTCGAACTTCTAGTACATTCAGCGGATTATTTAAATGGTGATATTAATGTGTTTAATGTTATTTTTTCATGTTAATATCGCCTCGACTAACATTAATTACACAATTAAGGTTTTAATTGCTGTTTGTGATATAGACCACCCGAGTCTTAGAGTAAAATAGTATCGTGTTCGCATTAGAATGTCTAGATAACGTCTTAATTATGTGTTTTGAATACGCATTGTCTATTTCAGTCAATAGATGAATACACAATTGTTAGATCAAATAGAAATGCTATTGCTGTACAAACAAATAGTACAGCCAAGCTACAATTTCGATCTTAGCGTCGTTTGAGGGCTTTTTTTTGTTGTCAAATAATGTTATTTTTGTATATTGGTCTGGAATGTTATCCTAACATTTATAGCCGCGATAGTTTAACTACAGGTCGATATAATATGTGTGATCTGTCTGATCTTTTAAATGACAAAATCAAATATTTCAGTAGTTTTATAACGCAAGTGTGCATTTCAATTAGAGCTGGAAAACAATTAATTAGTATCTGGTTTTTTTGCCTGCTGTGTTTAATAACTGTTGAGAGTTAGCTATTTATGAGTTACATATTTTCACATGAGTCTTATTCTATCCTGTTTTAGAGCAAATAGTAACCACTCAAACCCTCAACCATCGGTGAAATCACCTAGCAATTATCCGCACCAAGTGCGGAGAGATTTACAGCGGCAATTAGCTGTCCCATCCAGTAGCCTAGATTCCATTGACTTGAACATTGTAGCCAATTAGATGAATCAGTGTTAGAGGGCTCTTGCTGATTAGTGGTGGTGATTGGCTGAAAACTTGTGCTTTTTGCTTTTATTATTTGGCCAAAAATAAATGGCCTGTGTTTCTTCAAATCTATCTCCATACCAAATTTAAATCATATCGGTTCAGCTGTGAAATAAAAAAATATAACACATACTCGCACAAAGGTTAGCCTTTGTATATTAGTGTGATTAGTAAAATTCGGATCAATTCAGAAGGTTAACCAAGTTAGTGAGCCTATATCATGTAAAAAAAAACCACAAGATAAGCATTTTTGATAGTACATGCATCGGTGATGGTAGTGTATGTAATTGCATTGTACCGATACAAATATACCGATCTACAAATTGAATCTAATTTTGAAATATTGGTTAACCAGAAGAGACCATTTTAGCGACAAGGTCATCAGATAAGACTCTATTTAAGTGTGCTAGTGATGAGCTCTTTTTTGTATTGGTGTTTTAATAAAGTGTCTATCTATCTATCTATTTCAATCATTGACCAACATTACTATTTAACTTAAAATAGAAAGGGAAAACAGCTTCAAATTCTAACCAATCTTGTTAAGTTTATCAAAGGGCATTATTTATATTATCAGCGATTTGGTTAGCGCGCTCCACTGCAAAGGCGCCGAACGCATAAATTGCTTAGGAAAATGGACCGCACAGACACTTTTAGCAAGACTGGTAAAATGGCGCTTGCTAAAAATAGTCAATTTTAATTTTTAGAATTACTTAGATAGATAAATAGATAGAATATTCTTTATTGTAACACACGAAATAAAAATAAAATACAAAGAAATAGATTAAACTTATACTAGTGCCACAAGTGGCAGTACTTCTAAGCCAAGTTGACATCAGGCGAGTAATAGTCAAGCGTAAGCTTATCTTGAACAAGAAAGTCTAAGCTTTCGTTATTCCTGTTTCGATTAAATATTGGATTTGGTTTAGAATGACTAATAACAGACCTACTATATTCTTGTTTAATGAAACAAATTAAAGAAACTGGTATCGTAGGGATCATGTGATGAATTATTGTAAATTGCTTGAACGAGTAATAGTGCTATGGCAGGTTTTTTATTATTTAACCGTAACTGTAAATGTCTTTATCCAAGAAAGTAAAAAGAATATGAAGTAATTTAACACATTCTACAATAATTTAAATTAATTTTGTATGGTAGTCAATTGCTTTAAGCTATTCTAAAGCTATTTTGAGTGCTCAACACCATAAGTTGAAAAACATCCCATTGCTTCTCCACTTAACTAGTAAAATTAGTTACACATTAAAGTATGCTAAATCTTACCACCCTCCCTAATTTAAAGATGACAGCAACTGCCTCCACGAACCAGCGATCAATTTACTCTTATATCGGACATTGTATTGTGATTGGTTTATTTCTACTTATTCATACAGCTCGGCGATATCAAAGCGATAGCCTTATCGAACCGATAAGGGCTTGAAATATCTACCAATGGGAGCAATTAGTTTATAGCTGACAGATTGTGTGACAAGAGAGATTGGGAGATTTGGTTTAAAAAAAGGAGAGGACAATATTCTAAAAAAGATTATGGGAATAATAGAAAAAAAATGTAACAGACAAACGTAATCACGTTGTATTGGGTTAATATTTCTATGAATAAGAATCACACAATATTGGTTTATCACCACCAACATTATGCTGAGTAGCCTGAAAAATCTGAACATAGAAGGTATTAGAAAAATAATGTTTGGTTATACTTTAAATCCAGAACACGTTTCAGCAGTTTTTAGATTTTTTGTCTATATCTGTTTATTTGAACGCTCATAACGCAATAACAGCTGAAAGGATCATCATGATTTTGGTATGTGGTTAAGTTAGTGTGAGGTCTTAAAAGTGTTACTTTTTATCTCAAAATAATGCGATCGAAGCCGCAGGCGTCTAGTCCACAATATATCTGTAGGCACTATTAATTATAGACCAGTTTCTTATGCATGGTAACGAATTCCAAAAATAGTCCCAAATCTATAGCGTCATCTTATCGTCATCTCTCTCGTTTGTTTTATTTGTGAATACACAAAGAAAACAAACTAATTAAGAATCAGAACAATAAATCACTGATGGCGCAATTTGTTCCGAATTGAATACTTTAACAATGGTGACAGAACTACATATATAACTACTAGTGGACGCTCGCGGCTTCGCTCGCATTATTTCAGGATAAAAAGTCTATGACAATCCTAACACCTCATACTAAATACATACCATAGATCATGATGATTCGTTCAGCCGTTTTTGCGTTATGAGAGTTTAAATAAACTGAGACACAGATAAACAGACAAATATTCTATAAATTGTTGAAACGTGTTCTGTATAAGTACCTATCACCAATTTTTTTCAATGTTCAGACTTTCTTCAGCTTTATTATATGTATAGATTATATGTATGTACAACTAAATAATCAGAGATCTAATAGTGATTCATTAACAGAACCTGATAATCGTATTTAACTTGGCTTGTGTCTGTTGTTATTTGTTTTGAGTCAGTGAGTTTTTGAGATCGATGGGCTGATGAAACTTTGATCGGTATTCGATAGTATGATCGATCTATCAGTAGTTTTATTTTTTTTGGTGAATTTTATCGATTTTTCTGGCAGAAGCTGTGTCTTAAACCAACTATAGATTCAAGAGTTCGTACCACATTCATACGAATTTACTTATATGTTTATCGCCAAATTGTGAATGTTAGGGATAGGGTTTTGCTAGTGCGTATGAGAATGTATTTCTTATACATCTTCTTGATTTTATGCTGTGACTAAAAATCATACTATAGATATTAGAATTATAGCTTTGCAGTCTTCATACCTAAGTATATATTCTCACCTCAATCCTCAATAAGTATATGTAAATGACATAGATATAAACCTAAAGTAAACCTACTATGCCTATTTATTTGTATCTAAAAGCAAGCGCTCCTGTTCTCATAAATCATTTTTAGCATGCAACCGGTCTGTACAAGGATTTACGCAAGATAACCCTGCGTTCGGATAAAATAAGAACTAAAAAGTCTGTTCCAGTTATAGTTTAAAGGCCTTTTGGAAGCTAAATAATATGTAGTAGAAATGCTGCTACTGGTCTACGAAGAATTATTTTGCTCGGGCTCTAGGAAGTGGATTAAAATCTATATCTCGTGCAACGAATGCATCCCAGTCTTTGTCATTCCAAGTTACAATGTCTGAAGATCGTAAAATATTATTTAAAACATATCTTTTGTAGACAATGCACAATGAGCACGACCGCCCTAGGCGGTAGACTGAAATCTAGGCATTGCAGGAATAGTCAAAGTGGTGGTTGCAATGCTTTATCCATATTTTTCAAAAATAAAAATTGCAGGACACATCTTTTGTAGAAGGACCGGGGTGAACTCCTCTAACGAATCATTCCGCGGAGGAGTCACCACCCTCAGTCATGAGGAAATACGACTTAAACAGAGAGGAAGAGGAGCAGAAAAAGTCACCATTTAAATTATAAATTCGGTAACAGTAGGTACCCAATTAAAAATTTAACTAACTTAAAGTAACTAGTCAGATTTCCATCCATTACATTAAAATTTTAAGCAGGTTGCAACTTGCAGTAATTTGTAAACCGGACCCAAAACAGCGCAAGTTGACCATCTCATTCCTAAACAATAGATAGAGTCTCCCCTCCCATACGATACTAAACCAAACCTAGAAAACAAACGGGACTGCTTGTCTTTTAAATAATACCGTGATAATAAAGGCGAACATATTTTATGCAGTGTCTTCAGTTTTTGGTACCTTTATCTTTACGACGTACGAGATTATCAAGTCTTCTGAAAGTTTTTTTTTGACCATTCTTTATTCACTTCATACAGTAAGTTAAGTACGTACTTTCACCGAAGTCACCGTGTCGTCGCGTCGGTCCGTTTGAAGTAGCAACGAGTCTTGACTTTCGCGACATTGCTACGAGAGTGTCATATTCTACTTGACCCACGACCCCGGCTGAGTATTGGACACGCCAGTTAATACATTTGTCAAGGAAGTCGGCAAGAACGTGATTAGGAGAATGTGCTATTTATAGAGGGGTTATTTTAGGTTTTGTAGTTTTTTTGGAGGTGATCTTGATGGATGCAGAAATCAATTTATTTTAGGCTGTGTGCGAAAAACTCATATTATGTTATAAATAGCATTACAATGTACTGCCAAAATCGAGAACGCAATTTCATTATGTACCTACCTTATCTTTAAAAAGGCATATTTTTTTCAACTACAATCAATTGTTTTAGTACCGCATAAGGAAAACATTTACACAATTAAAACGTTGAAATCCTTTTTGTAAAATGAATAATACCAACATACTTATTATTACAGGTCCTACATTACCTAACTGCGCTAAACATTCCATCGGTGTCAAATTCAGCTGAAACAGAATAATCCCTGATTCACCGCTGTAAATTACACCAAACTAATTCTCACAATCACTTCAACAGTCCATTCATAATCACAAAGGCGTGTTGTCAATTTCCTGCAAACATTACGTCATTCGAACCTACGAGTCGTATTTAGAAATTACCCATACTCTGGTATATGGTTCATGGTATATAATTATCCCATAAAAAGCCCCATAAACATTAATTTAGTCAAATACTTGAGATTCTTTCATTAGGTCGACAGCTTGGTCTCAAGGGCAATGTCTGGACAAAGCGAAATTTTAAAAGGACTTTTCGAGTCTAATTTGCTGGTATTCGAGAGTACTGGAACAAATGAAGTGCTAACTGAGTCTTTTTTTAATGAGTCTTGATTTTTTTTATTAATTATTTTGAAGTAATTAGGTAGTCCTTGATGCTTTTGGCTATAATTATTTCGTCAAAAACCCAAAGTTGCTAGGGTAAATAAACAAATCTAGAAGAAATCTAATAAATCATGAAAGAGATTTAAAAACAATAGCAGTTTTAATAGTATACTATAGTCTTGACCTTAGATGACGAATACGACTAAAAAGACCGATCAGAAATTGACTATCTCCTAAGCCACGAGTAAAAGTTTTCCCCAAACATTTCTTCCACGAAAACGTATATCGAGAGATCAAAACAGTGTTTTCTCGACAGGTGTCACCGTCGCTAATCACCGTCTATATTTAATGAACACTAATAAGGTGATATGATGAAGATAGACGATATCCCTTACTGTAATGTAACGCGCGGCTTTTTGGCGTGAGATACGTCAGTTCTTTGGACACATGATCGTGTTACAGTTTATTTGTACTGTTGAGTCAGTTCTTGATAACACTGCCAATTTTTTTTAAATGATTTAAGGAATTTTCTATATAAATAGTCATAAGAGCCAATTTCATGAAAGTTATGATAAATCTTTCTTCTAAAATATATATCTAGAATTAAGTAACCAAGAGAGATGAATTTTATAGCTTTTAGAATAAAAACTAAAAAAAGACTAAGAATTAAGATAAAATAATAATAATAATAAAACTATACATATCAATTTAGTAAAAAAGTTTCATTACAATTTGCATTTAAGTATTATTTATTTATTTGTACGCCACCGACCAAACTGATTTCTTTCACCGCTTTCTTGCTAAGGTTGCCTGGAAGAGATCACTCAAGGTGATAAGGCCGCCCACTTGTACATTTAGTCCTCTTCATATTGTAATTTATTTTGGTGTGCAATAAAGAGATATTGTATTGTAGTGTATTTCTCAAAAAATATACAATTGTGAAAAATAACTATAAACTTTAAATTGCCAAATTTTCTTAGAGCTTTGTGTGGCAGTTCCAAATGAAATCCACTTTCAACAATTCGGAGCCCATCGCCTCTCGGTCAAGTTTCGAGTGACAATCAATTATTGAGCCAAATAAACTACGTGAAGATAATGTTACAGTGTTACAACTTCATAAAATATAATAAATTGACCTCTGCTTGTTAGAATAAGATATACTTTTAGTATGGTATACTTATCTTGCTAAATACGAGATTTTAGCATGCATGCCGATGTGTACCATTGATAAAATAATATTTTGTATGCAAGTACCGCCAATCCGCGAACGGGGAGATCGGAAATGAATATTTTATTTGTATTTAAAGACGATTTTTAAGTTTTACGAAAAACATCATGTGACATGTATGATAATTCTTTCCACATTATACAAAGGGAGGCATATACCCAGCTGTGGCTTCCCAAGGTCTGTGGATGATGATTATGATTATTATATATTATTGATATTTTATCATACGGTAAAGAACGCCACAAGGTGTAGAAAAAAATACTATTACTGGCAAATTCTGTGTTACTGGCAATAACTTGGAAATTCGAGAAAAAATACATTGTGTGAGTACAAACAACTTGATCGGATCAACAAGGATTGTATTACAGTACTTACTTTCGAGAAATATTCGCTTGCTTTCGTGTTTACGTGCGAGTGTTTTACTTCCGGTTTCTGGCCCTTTAGAATAGAAACGCTTCCGATTTTTTTGTTTTTTTTTGTTTCTTCTTCTGTTTATCGAATGAGAGCCAACTTTGGTGTCGAGAGCTTTCAAATCGCCCTAAGGGCCTCTGACATGGTTTAACGAGTACCTACATAAACACTTAAACAGCCAATAATAAAATAACGTACTAACATCCGAGCCAGGTTTCTTTGCGCCTAAAAATAGGAGTCTTGCAATAGGATAACGTTTGTTGATTACTGCTTCTAACTCTTTAAATTGATTCTATAATTAATACCCATAAAATTTTATTATTTGACACTCATCGTATCAGTTCGACATTTTGCGGCCGGATTTAGAAAATTCATTAATTAATACTATATTAATGGGAGCGTGCTAATTAGAACATGTAAAGGTTTTTTTTAATTAACTTCAGAAAAGGAGGTTATCAAGCATCTGAAAGATTTTTTTTAACTTAATGGAAAAAGAAGTTTTTTGATTTGATAATACAAATCGTAACTTTTAACGCAATGAGCGAAAAATCAGTTTTATTTGCCAGTAATAAAAAATGTACAACATTTTATTACCTACTCATTGTGACTAAAATAGACTTTGTTAAGGAAATGATGGTACGTCAAACATAGGATACCATAAAACGTTAGGAAGTGAGTTGCGTGGGAGTTTTACGATGTTATCTGTATATTTGTCAATGTCAAAATATGTATCAAATTGGCCTAAAGATTTTTTATTGCTGCTATATCTGGTAAGTTCAAGGTGTTTGCAATTTAGAATACTATAAGACTAATAGGCATTCGAGAAGGCCAGAATTCTATTGTGAAGGGGTGACATACGTATTTTCCTTTTGGCTTTTAATAGCGAGTGTGGCTCGGCGGTTCCAGTGTCTGCTTTTCATCCAGACGCGCTCTGGTTTGAATCCGGCCCGACACCAATGACTTGTATTTTCTAGTAATGTGTGGATTTGCACAAACATTGTGACAAAACCGACATGTGTCTTCGCGTCACGATGTATCTGTCCAAGAGAACTCCCCTGACGGTTTAATTTTGCGGGGGAGTCACGACCCTCAGTCATGAGGAAATGCGACTCACAGCAAAAAGTGATCTTTATACGAATTCTTTTAAAAGTTGACATATTCCTACATTAGTGAGAGTTTACAAATGACCGTAAAAATACATTTTTAGATTAGATTTAACTTCAGGTTTCTGGAACCAATATTATGAAAATAAACCAGTTAAAATCACTATCTTCTTAATAGTAGATATATGTATGTATGTATCATCATGTATGGAGTATCCAATTATTTTTAGCAATTATGGCAAGAGCGTGAAATACTAGACAAATAATTGACATCATCGTAGTAGTTTTATTGAGTGTTAAATTAAAAGTGTGAAGCGGGAACTATAAAACTATATTGGTTTGTTTTCAAAGCACACAATAAGAATAGGAAGCATCTGACTGTTAATTAAAATACCTTACTTATAATAAGTTGTTAGAAGGACATCTGGGCAAGAACAGCGCAAGACAGGGAGTATTGGCGTAAGAGGGAGGAGGCCTATATCCTGCAGTGGGTCCCATTAGGCTGATGATGATGATGATGATAGCAAGTTGTTCAGCTATGATAACGTTTTTAAAGTTGAGAAATATTAGGTTTTTTCTTTTATTGTTATGTAATTTTCAAAACAAGTGAAAATGACAAAAGAGAAAGTGTTTTATGTAAGGAGATAATAATATGTAGGTATGTTAAGCTAAATTTATAAATTAAAACGAATTTAAAATAGCACAAAAATGACATTTTCATCAAAATGTCGGGACGTTGACTGATAGGCGGGAAATGGGACGACCTTATTAATTTCTATAGTTATAGGAAAATTTCTTGGAGAGTGAAAATTGGAACACATGTGTTTGAGATGTATGTATCTCTTATTCATAATTTGACCAAGCTTTATTTACGTTGTAGATTTTTTCTGGAACGTTTCTCAAAGTACCATTTACATAAGTAAACGCTCGTGTTAAATGAATCTATTACCTACCAATTACAGAAGCCCAAGAATTAAATAATATCATTTTGGGTTCCGTTGATTGGCGGCACTTACAAATTGATAATTTTCATCCCCAAAACTCAAATTTATCATTTTTTGGCTAAATCATATAGTAAACCATATTTATTTTTAATACAATCTACTCGTATGTACATATATACAATACATTAGTTTTCATATTTGCTCATCTGTTCGTTTTTAAACATCCGTTGTTTGTTCACCGCTTTTTATTCACCTATTACCCACTCTTCCCGAAATTTTTACTTATCTTTATTAATTTTACTTAGATTTTAATGGCAGCTGTACACTCTCATAGAAAAAAAACAAAAATGGTCAATTCTTGTATAAATAACACTGGTTGTTATGAACATTTTCATATATTTTTTAGCAAATACTCAAATTTCGACATAACTCCATAACTACCTAAGAAACCTATACAGTTCGAATTCAAGAGTTCTTTGTTTAGATACCTTCGAATCGATTTATAATTTATGATCCCTTCTTGTTCAGTTTTTTAATCTTACGATTGAGTCTTTCCATTCAGAGAGGAAATCCTGCCAGTATCCTGGGATCCTGCCGCGCAGCGACAATATGGACGGTGTGTTGTGTGTTGAATTTTTTGTAAATATCTGTTTTTTTGTAAGTTTTTCTGTATGTTTAAGTCATTTTTGTATATACTTGTGGAGTATAAGTCAATATAACCTAATGTTAAGTTTCTAAAATTGTAAATGGTCAAATAAACTAATCTTACTAAACAACAATTTATTGGCCACTTTCGTATGGGAATATTAATGACTTATTTATATGAACAGAATTGAGAGTGTACGTTCCAATATACTAATTTCCCACACACGGTTTATCTCAGCCCTCTTCTGGGACAGATACGCGAAATTTGGCACAATAGTAGGAAATAGTGGCCCAATTGTATACTATACTAAAAGTCTATTTAAAATCATTATCGTGTGTGGATGTGTGGTTAGAATATTTAGTTTAGCATCTAAAATAGGTAAGTGGCTTAGTAATATTATGGGTAAGGTAAATTCGTTCTGGAGTATCTTATATCTAAATGTAGACCATATTGTGATGTGCTATTTTGTTTTATCTAGGCAGAAAAACTAGTTAGTTTTTAAAACTATATTTGTTTCATCTTCTTACCTTATATTTTTACGTAAAAATAAAATATTCGTATGATAAATGTAGACCATATTGTGATGCGCTATTTTGTTTTATCTAGGCAGAAAAACTAGTTAGTTTTTAAAACTATATTTGTTTCATCTTCTTACCTTATATTTTTACGTAAAAATAAAATATTCGTATGATAAATGACATCAATGTTTGCCTAGATTTTAGACCTAAAATGGAGTAGTTATTTAAATTAACTTATGAAAAAATATACCTATGCAATAGTTTTTAATTGATTAATTTGTACTTTTGCATGTTAGTATTAACAAAAAAGACATCAAGTCTTTCTGACATCATTATGTTAAAAAGCCGCGCTAAAAAGCATGAATAATAAGTGTATTGTTGAGTTAAAAGTCTGGTTATATTGTTATCAAACGCGTCAATTCGAGGCTTCAATCAATCAAGAATAGATTCATAGATCCATCTCGTCACAGTTTATAAATCAATTTACTTCACATGCAATCAATTAATTCCAAAATACCGGTAAAAAGATTTTGCTTGAATAAAATAACTAGTCCAGAGCTCAAAAATGCATTGTAAGTATGCATGTAAGTAATATGGATAGGTTAGGTTCTACTGGTAATTTACGGATAACTTTAATGATGAAGTTTCGCAAAATTCCAAAAGTCATATCAATAAAAAAATTGGTAACAAAATATTGCCTTCGAGGATTTTAAGCCTCCCCTCAAAAGTTAGTAAATAAATAAATAGAATAAGATATTTTTACAAACTAATCTTTACACGCGAAAATCACGCGATTCCCAATTTCCAAAGCTGAAGGTAAACGACACGAAGTGTAATATACATTGTACTATTAGTAAACTAGATGTAGGAACTAGTACGGTACAGGCAGAGACGATTTAATGTAGATACGCCTAACTGTTTAGCATTGACACAAGTCATTTCGACAATTATTAACTGTTTAGCCTCTACATTTCACATACATCATATAAACAGATTTATATCGCGTCTATAGTTCTCGTACAAATCAAAAAACTTTAAGTAGTTTTTAGGTGGTTTTAGTTTTGTGTCATGTTTTTTTTATTTGTCTATCTGTTTGTATACCACAAATAACATAACTTATACTACAACCACTCGTCTATATCAGAGGTTTCTGAGATGATTTCAAAACTCACAACGTCAGAAGTCGCCACTTTCTTACGAAATTTCATTTAACAACTTTTATTAAAAACTAAACTTAATACTATGATTTCTATGGCATATGCATATGTGTCTGATTTCTTTCTCACTATGAGGAGTCTATAGTCTATAGGTGTGTACACCGGCAGGGCGCACAGTGGGCTGGAATCCCAAGGTGTGGACTTAAGGACCGAAACCTATGTTTTTAGAATCTTGTAGTAGTGTAATGTATAGGTGTATTTTTTTTTTTTTTTAGTTAGGTATAGTTTTTGAGATATAGCAATTTGAACTTAGTATGAAAAAAAATTGTGACTTTTTGTTGGTCAATGTAATTGAATGCTTATTAAAGTATGACAGTCTACTCCATCCTTAATCAAACTGGAAATGATTATAAAAACAGCAACTAAAGCAATAACAAAGATTAAATATAGTAATAAAATATCAAACAAAACAATTAAAACGGTAAAAATTCAATAACTATTATTGTTTGTGTTCGATATCTTCCACCACCCTATGACGTATTTGTTTGTCACCGAATTGTAGAGCGCAACAAGCTATGACGTGTCACACCACCATTGGAGAATTGAAAATAACTGCTCGATGACGTCATTTTTGGGTCACGAAATTCTTGGAAACAAGTGATAAGAGTACTTCATTTGTGAAAAATAGCAAATTCACTTCAGTGTGCTGATTACCTTCCGCACGATTAACACGTACTCATCAATTTATCACTTTACTTTCGACTCGTTTTGTGAAAATGTTTCCGGATTTAGTGACAAATCTTGATCTATTAGTTTGTTTAAAAGCTAGTGGCAGTATTAAAAACAATGATAGCTTGTTCAATGCAATAAAGTCTAGACTTTTAGGTGATCTAAGTGAAGAAAACGAAAAGAACCTTAAATCCTTTTGTGCAAAATATTGTTTCAATCTTAATAGAAGGTGGAAAACAGCACATAGTAAAGAAGATGTTTTCAAAACCAAAAACTGTGAATGGTTAGAAGCAAACATTATCTGGCCAGACTTTATGAAATCTTTATCAGATAGTAACAATGATCAACCATCCCCCAGTACATCTATGCAGTTTGTGACACCAGAAAAAGTTTCTATCGCTACTTCTACTGAACAAAGCCCTAGAAAGCCTTTTTGTGAATTAGCGCCAAAGCAGAAAAAAAGGCGGGCCGAAAATTTTCATTTGTCTTCTGATGAAATAAAGTACGCCTACATCAACGAGTTGAAATCTGGTGGGAATCAAGAAATAGCTGAAATACTGCATTTACTTAAGAATCCACAAGATGTGAAAAAAGTTAAAGAATGCCTATCAGCTAAATCTGATAAAAAGCCTGTATTTTCTCCTAATGAAGCTTTGGGTTTACTTTTGTCTCTTAAACTGACCAAGTGGCAATATAAAACGTTAAGAAAATGTACTAAAGAAAAGGACAGCAATGTATTTCCCCCTTATTATCAAATACAACTCGAGAAACAAGAGTGCTACCCATCAAAAGACGCTGTTATGGTGACAGATACTTCAGCAAAAATTAAGTTACAGGCTCTTCTGGATCTAACGACGAAAAGAATAATGATGACACTCACTATAGACAGTAATTGTAAAGAGCTAACACTCATTAGCAAGTGGGGATTCGATGGTGCATCTAATCAAGCCAATTACAAACAAAAAATTCAAACTGATGACGAATCTGCAGAAAGTCAACTTGATGATTCCAGTATATTTATGGGAAGCCTGGTACCAATAAAACTGGTTTGCGGGGAACAAGTCATTTGGCAAAATGATTCGCCTAATTCTTCATACTGGTGTCGTCCAATTTTTTTCAGATTTGTTAAAGAAAACAAAACCACAATATTGCAAGAAAAAAACGCTATTGAGGCGGAGATTGCAAATCTGGATCAATCAAAAGTTGGTGAAATAAAGATTTCACATAATTTATTGATGACCATGATAGACGGCAAAGCAACATCAATTTTATGTGAGACATCATCCCAAAGATGTGACATTTGTAAAGCCACTCCAACAGAGATGAACGATTTGCCCTTGATTATGGCAAAAACGGTTGATTCAGATCTTTGTAAATACGGATTGTCATCTTTGCACATGTGGATACGAATGATGGAATGCATTCTGCATATAGCTTATAGATTACCCATTAAGACATGGGCTGTAAAAGGCGAGGAGGCCAAGAGCATTATGGACAACAGGAAGAAAACTATCCAAGAGGCTTTCAAATATAAAGTAGGGCTTTTGATTGATATTGTCAAACAAGGTCACGGTACGACCAATGATGGAAACACGGCTCGAAGATTTTTTGCAAATGCAAGCCTGTCTGCTGAGATCACTGGTGTCAATGAGGACCTGATTAAGCGATTTTCAATTATTTTGGAGGTAATTTCATCAGGTTACCGCATCGACACGTTCAAATTTCAAGACTATGCTGAAGCCACGAGTAAATTGTATTTGGACTTGTATAGCTGGTATTATATGCCTTCAAGTGTGCATAAAGTTCTTGTGCATGGTGCAGCTATAATTGATAACTTTGGCCTAATACCAATTGGTCACTTATCTGAGGAAGCTTCGGAAGCTAGGAATAAGGATTTTCGTAGGTACCGCCAACACCATTCAAGGAAATGCAGCAGGAAAGCCACAAATGAGGATATTTTAAACAATTTGTTGACCAGTTCTGATCCATATATTTCGTCAACGCGCTACAAACTCTGCAGGAAACATAAACCGTTGTCAGACGAAGCACTAAAACTATTAATTATTGAACAGGCGTTTCTTGATGACGAACAGGAAAACTTCGAGTTTGTAAATGTAGATACTTTTGACAATGATGAGTTTTAATTTTGAATGCACTAGATATTAATTTTCAAAGTGGATTAGGCCTATAGGGGACACCACTTTAAAAAAACGCACCTAATTCTTAACCTCTAGGGTGGTGTGGAATAGAGAACATAAAAGTACTAATTTCTTCAAAATCGGGGAAAATCGAGGTCCGTAAGTAGATACAAAAATAGGGTAAAAATATGTTCTAAACACATTTGAAATCCATTCTTTGAGAAAATTTGAGAATTCCGAGATTAAAGGCTTTTTATAGTTTAATTCATACATTTTTTTTAAATAACATTAATAACTCTTAAAATACTGAGTTATCTGAGTAGCTATCATAGTAATATTTCATTGTGAATAATAGATGAATTCAAAAATATAATTTAAACTTGGAAAAATTGACTTCATTTTTTGAAGTCCCTAAGTCCTCTACCGGTCAATTTCGGCCCACTGTGGGGCGCCGGCAAGCGAGCAAAGCAAAGCAAGCCATAGTCCATAATCAGTCGTGTTAGTGTCCGCACGCGCCTTACCCACGGACACACACACACGCGGCGGGAAACCCGCAACGGACTCTTTTCGAAATATTACCGAACTTTTTCTTACCGGCCTCCTTTTCTTTTCCAAAAAGTTTTATCACTCTGTTGTTTTTTAATTTGATTCTTTAGTGAATGAATCAGTGAATGAATTTTTCATGTGACCCGCATTGGAAAGGTTAGTATGTTTGTTTTGAATAGTATTAGCATTTAGTGTAATGTTATAATTCGGTACGGAGTATCGGATTCGTTGCGGCTATCAATGAAGTTCTGATTGCAAGGCGGACGTGCGTAAAGTTCAAGTTAACCTTCACCCTTTGCTTAAAGTATACTCAAGTTATCTATTTTGGGTGGTCCTATTTATTTGAAATGGTATCGATATTATGATACCTTGTACTTAACTAACTTAAATTATGGGCAAATTTATTGATAAATAGTTTATTTACAAACTTCTCAATTGTTTGTTTTTTTCAGTGCCCTTTGTTATGTTAACAACCTTGACTAGTGTTTCGTAGGTACAATAGAAAATCTCTTGGCTTTATCTATTTTAATATGTACGTATTTTATCTACTTATTAGGTATTTATATAGAAAACTTACTTACTAGACATAGTTTCTGGTGTTCTTGAGTAGACAAATTTAACATTTTTATTTTTTGCAATCATCATCTTCGGCCTATAGTGCCCTGCTGGGCATAAGCCTCCTCCTCATAAGGCATCACTCCCTGTTTTATATTTTTGCATATATTTTTTTTATATTACATCTTTATTATTCTATACCTACATTAGTATTATAATTATGCAAATACGTTATAATATAATCTACCACGCACAGATACTGTCAAATCTGTAACTGATTAACAGATAAGACGTACTCGAGGAAAACATACGGATTATATTTAGATTGCTGATAACTTCATCTTAATAAAAATATCTTGAGATAGATTTGAAACCTGTTGGGTTCTGTATCTAGTAAATAAACCTATTCCGTCTTATTACATACGTGGTTTAACTATAAGTCCAGGACTACGAAAATATGCAGGCAAAGCAAAAAAAAAAGTGTGTAAGATTGATTAATTAACAGCTTTTTTTAAGCAAAAGATGATTTTAACAGCTGTATCGATTGTGATGAATTTTAGTTTGGAGGCACAAAAACATAAATTACTCCCAGATTTAATAATAAATTAAAAAAAAACCCAATGGTAATGCGACCAGTATGCTGGGCACGCTGCCCTCTAGTAGTGGGCTGGAGCACTTAGATTATCTTTAGGCTTTTCTAAAGATATTCTAAGTGCCCCTTTTTTTTAGTAGTTAGAAATAGTATGTTTAGTTTTTCTTCCCTTGTTTTTATATTTTATTATTGTAAAAAAAACCCTAAAATATAATTATCTTGTAAAATATTTCAATCTTTATCCATGACAAATTTAAATAGTATTAACACCGTAGACTTTACTATTAGCTTTAATATAAACAAAATTATAACTTCTAAAACATAAATTGTCTATCGTTACTGTTTTATGAACTTAATTCTATAAAGACAAAACAATATTTCAAAGAATTTGCAAATCATTATGTTGCATTTTATTGACTATTTAACCAAATTCACGCATAAATGTGACCATTTATAATGATTTTTGCAATATTTCGTCTTATATTGATGTCATAAAATTTTATTGGCAGGTTTAAGCTACATAAAACACAGACTTTTTCATATATTTTAAAATTCTATGGTCTAAAAAGTATTTATAGATACATTAAGCTTATACACTAGAAGATTGAAGAAAAATATACTTACTGTGTTGATTTGGAAGTATGGATACCAAAGCATGTTTATTTTCAAGTTACTCTTCTCATGCCAAACACTACCAAACCAAAATTTTAACTTGATCCTATGTAATGCACTCTTAAAACCGATAAGTAGGTTCTTATTTTACTATAATACTGTCCTGTTTTACCTACACAATAAATACATATAAAAATGTACCTATATTCTCTATATAACACACAACTCTCTTTTTCGGTTCAGACCGAAGTTAAAAATAATTTATTTACTATAATAATACAAAAAAACAAGGGAAGAAAAACTAAACAAACTTCTAACTACATCAAATAAAAAATGGGGCACTTAGAAAATAAAACATTAAAACTTGTACAAGTAAATGATGTAACCATAATAAGTAACCGCCGCGTAGGTAGAAATTACATGCGTATTATACTTTCTGCTAATTTAATCGGATTAACCCGAGATCTATTTACAAGCGTAATAAACAGGTCGCTACAGATTAGAATATTTTATAACAGTATAATTAATTGGGCAATAGGCTCCATTCATTTATATTGTTACCAAGACGATGTAAGTTAGAAACACCTAACTACTCAATTATCTCTATATTCTATCTACACAGGGCATTTCGGTTACCATGCAGTCAAATTGTCACGCGTATATAGAAAAATTACATGTGAATCGTTACTTATTATTAGTGACGTGGATTTCATGATCATCATCATCATCAGCCTGTTATCGCCCATTGCTGAGCATAGGTCTTTCTTCTTGACGTGGATTTGTTGGGCATTTTTGTTTATTAGTTCATTGTAAAAATTTGAGCAAATATTATGGTGAACTATCTGCGACTGCCACTTTGATAACCAAAAGTGATACATAGATTCCCTTAAACTACAAGCAGCCAGAAGCGAGCTATTAAACAAGGATTTTCTGTAACTTTCCATTGAATTCTATTTTAGACATTGTATTTTTTTGTGTGCAACTTTAGAGTTAAAAGATTTTTCATAACAATAAGGTGTCTATCAGACCTTACGTCAGTGAATTAGTAATTTATGCAATCGACTTATCAGTGCGCTGACATGTGGTAGGTACAAGTATATGACTGAAGGTATTTTTTGTGATCTGAGATGATGGCGATATGACTGATTGATAAAATACTTATTGGAGTACTCGTTTACTTTTTTATGAGCTAAGATACTTAGTTTGCTATTGTGCATGTAATCAGGTTTTTTAGATGTGGCTTGTTTTTTGTCCTGAAAGCTTATTTGTAAATTACACGGGATATGTTAAATCTAAGCTGCAAACTGGAGATTTTAATGTGTCTCTCAATTGATTGATGGAGTATATTTATGTACTTGTATATTGTAGCTGTTCAATTAATATTTATAGTTATTTGACTTTTTGACGTCATGTCGTTGAAGTCTTTTTTACCTAAGTTATAGGTTATACTTTGATATTGCATTTATATATCTCTGTTTCATTCTAAGATATATTATAATATAATATAGTTAACTGATTGAATTAGTTTAAGACAGAGTTTGTTATTTTTATGTTCTTTGGAAAAAGCCCTAAATGATAGTTCTAAGGTTATCTTTGACGTTATCCTCTGGAGAAATTTTCAATACTTCTGTTATTAAACTTTCTTACCTCGATCTTTACCACGATAACAATGATCAACATTTTTTACACTATTTGACGATCAGGTTACCTGAAACAACTCCCATACAATCAAAACTGTTATGTTTCCTTTCCTAAGCAATATTTGTGAATATGATTGCAGTTTAAACTGTAACTTTGCCCTTAGCTCCTTATCGGCGCTATTACTGCTTATCGCCGTACATCGTAACTATGTGCCCTACTTCCAGCTGTGAATTTCAATAAATATCGAAAAAATAATATGCTCATACAGGTTTTTAAATATTTTTCTTTGTGTAATAGACTAACGTTTGCTTACAACCTGCCTAAAGGTAGTCAAATAACTGTAGTCTGAGGTGTAACATGCTTGTTTGTATGAAACACTAGTGGGTGCTCGCGGCTTCGCTCGCATTAAGAAGTAAAACTTGCATCCCCTATTTCACCCCTTTAAAAGTGGCATTTCCAAAAATCCTTTCTTAGCGCATGTCTACGTCATAGCATCTACCTTTATTCTAAATTTCAGCCCGATCCGTCCAGTGGTTTGAGCTGTGCGTTGATAGATCACTATATCAGTCAGCCAGCCAGTCATCTTTGAGTTTTATATATTTAGATTACGCAATTAAAAGATATTATTGATTATTGCCTTGGCAAACAATAATGGTGACTCTTTCACAGATTTTATAGACTCATAAAACAAATTAAGGTACGTTTTAGGCTTATAGCATGAAGTGAACCTATAACAACATACTCGTACAATTTAATATCTGCAGCAAAATATGGACTTACATGAAAAAAAATTTAAAACCTTTGTTCGAGACAAAACAACATAGACATTACTTGATTAGAAAACTATTGACATTTAAATCGAACTTATCCTCTTTAATGCAATCAAAAACTGTATAAACGACTTTTTAAAGTCTACATGTGTGGTCAAATGACGAGAAACATTTTATTTTTAACACTATTTATTATACTGTTCAAGAATAAACCTTATTTATTATGATATAGGGTTTATATTTATTACTAAAGATTGTAAAACTTAAATACAGTGGTATTTGCAATACTTTGACAGTAATTGGTCTCGGCGGTCAACTACTGTAATCAAGAAAAAATCCAGTAGAATTGCCGTTTGGATAAAGCCATCCGTTTACAAACCACTTACTTGAGATCGACTTCAAATAAGTTAAAATAATAATATTAGTAGTTCTACCCTTTTTTTGTATTTTTGTACGAGTTAAGTTCAAGTAATTGTTAGCCTTACCTTGTATTCTTATTTTTTTGACAGTTAGAACTCTAATTTATTCGAAGTTCTCATAGTCAATGCCGTGTTTTCTCTGCAGAGTTATCCATTTAGTGATGAAATTGTGTTGTACCTACATGGTATATCTTAGCGTGGTTCCTAAAACGTACCACTCGTGGATAATACTTTAACATAATAAATAAAATAAACTTAAAATTTACCACCTTTTAGAATAGCATATCCGTCTGTACCAAAGAAAACGTAAGTTTTTGAATGATTTTATGTAAATGACTAGTTCACATAAAAGAAACATTTTCCCAAAATGTCTTGTAAGAATTTCGCTTCAATTATATACCTAAACAGTTCCATTCAATACATTCCATAGACACGCTAACATAAACAAGCATCATCCATTCCAAAACAATATCTATTATGATTCACCGAGCACATGTACTGCATCCAAACAATCCAAATCCACATTCATTCACTCCAAGGATCCACTAAAAAGAAAATATTCTAATATTCACTCGCGATAAAATGTTTGGTAATGAATAATGTTTCTATAGAGTTGTTATTCCTTATAATGATCGCATCAAATAAATGCTTCTACGTTTTCATCTGTCTTCCATACACCACTAGCATACAAAGTTTGAACATGATTGTAATGTTTTGTATTTCTGTGTTTATCTTTATAATAATATCGTAACCAATCAATAAGAGTAAAATAAATTTTACTCCTATTGACTGGTTACGATATCGTAAACAGCCGAATGCTTAGATGTAGATGGTCGGTAAAGGGTTAAGCCCCACCGCGAACTTAATGTATTGTTTTTTTTGTTAATCATATTCTCTGGAGATATTTTCAATAGGTACTTTTTTATTCAACTTTCTTACCATCAACTCCACCATGGTTGACCATATTACGCGGTTATTTTTTGACTCAGTTCCATTTCTTTAGTATCAACTATACTTATTAGTAGGCGTCTGCCACAATTAGGTTATCTCAGTGTTGCCCATCTCATAAACAAATAGATTGTTAGAAAAATATGTGCTCAGAGCTGCGTACGCCTGATTTCGTAATGCAACTGATACAAGACAGCAAGAGAGTATTTCTGAATGCTCAATAAATAATTTGATGTGTGAATCGGTTTTGGGTAGCTGCTTTGCTAGGCAAGGCAGTGGAAGATTCAATTGGTGGGAGTATATATTATAATTTAGGGATAACGTTTTTTTTTTATCTAAATATATACAACTCTAAGGTGACTGACTGACTGACTGATATAGTGGTCTATCAACTCAAAGCCCAAACTACTGAACGGATTGGACTGAAATTTGGAATGAAGGTAGATGTTATGACGTAGGCATGCGCTAAGAAAGGATTTTTGGAAATGCCACTTTTAAAGGGTTGAAATAGGGGATACAAGTTTACTTCTTAATGCGAGCGAAGCCGCGAGCACCCCCTAGTGCTAGATACACTAGTGCAATACCACCGAATGTATAATTATACTTCAATAAGCCGTACATTAAGTAAAATTATCATCTACGAATACATCAAACTGTAACTTTAAATAGTTTAACAAGCATTCGTTGTTATTAATTACTTTTGATATTTTAATCACCAAAAAAAGCGCTGCAACTTTTTCGCGAGTTCTTACTCAATTTATTACTTTTGCATGAATATTTTTGTAACAATTTCTTGAAAACTTATAAATCAAAGCAAAAAAAATCGTTTGCCTCTTCCGTTTTGAAGCTACCAGTAAAACATGCAAGGAGGTCAGATGCAGAATCCACTTTTTGTGGAGTTCGTTAAAATTTTCGGCGGATGCAACAAAAAGTTGTGTGAAAACGAAAACGGCAGAGAAACTCGATTGATAGGGAAATGCAAAACATGATGCGTAATTTTTTGTGAAACTTTTTAAAGTCATTTGAGGAAGTTTTTAGGGTTTACTGTTAGGAAACAGGTTTTTATTTTAATTACTGAAAGAAATTTACAAAAGCTCCATAATATTCAACTACAAAATTTCTTGAGAAAGACAGTGACTAGTTGACCCAGTAAGTTTTGAAAACCTAATTTGCATAAAACTCTTTCAGTTATTTTAAAAATCGCAAGGTTTATCTGTTATTTTAATTATTTCACACATTACTATAACTACGAGTATGATGATAAATTTTATCTGAAACAAAATGAAATGTTTACAGATTCACGCGAATTATTGCCATTATCGCGTGAATTATCGTTGAATGAATGTTAATTTTCACACACATTCCGACTATAATTATAACAGAAACAATAGATATTACGACTCAGAGACACCTACCTTCTTTGTCTTTACACAAACATTCCTTTAACCATTGTAACCTGCACAGAGTAATATCTAGTGTATCACGTGACAGTGGTTACGTTGAAGGAATGATCACATATAGGTAAAAAGATGATCAGTTTAATTTAAGAACCTATTCACTCATTACTTGAAATTCCCAGTTTGCATAGATTTTTCATAATTATTTGTAAATTGTTCATTGCTCATGATTTTGTTTTACTTATATGTAACGGAATTGTTTTGCCATTGTTGAGACGTTTACTTGATGTGAAGTCTTTGACATACATAAATACTGGAGATAAGGTATTATGTACTATTATATTATTCTGTGGTTATTACCTAATACGACATGAGTCATAAAATGTATGTGTTGTTACTCTGCGGTCATTGATACTGTTAATGATTCAGAAATTTAATACAAGCAGCCTTATGGCCTACTTTGATAGCAAGTGCATGTATCAGAGATTCTGTATGCGTTGCTTTTTTTTTCAGTTTATTTTCAATGTATTTGTTTTTATTATACTAAAATCTCAGTCACGTCTTATTTTCACTCAGATTATAAAAGTTTCGACTTTTCTATTCTAAGATATTGAATCAGGCGTTACTTTGCGGAAATCCATTGTAACTGAAACTCTGGAGAAATATGTAGTGTTTTTCCGCTGCGACTGCTCCTTAACCGACATCAAACAACAAACTTGATGGTTTTAGGTGTGTTCCTCCATATACTACCGCCACACCTCACCTCCTAACCAACGTGACAGGACGTTCGAGGAGTCAACACGTCCTGAGGATGCCTCGTGGAGAAGCGAAACACGTGTCGACGAGAATATCTTGCCGAAGGAGAACAACAAAGCTTCAAGACACTAGGTGCGGTGTTGGTAAGATCTTGAGATCCACAGAGGCCACGTTGGTTAGGAGGTGAGGTGTGGCGGTGGTATATGGAGGAACACACCTCAAAACCATCAAGTTTGTTGTTTGATGTCGGTTAAGGAGCAGTCGCAGCGGAAAAACACTACTTATTTCTCCAGAGTTTCAGTTTTCTATTATATTTAAGTAAATGTTTAACTCTGATTCATTGGAATCTTTGTTGAACTGTTCATGCATAATGAAATTTAACTTGCAAGGCCGTAATTGATGAATATAATTTGCATCTTCAAGGACATAATTTTTAATAAATGAACATTACCACTTAATAAAATTACCTAAAGTTACCATCAACCACCACAAGCCATTTTAACTGACAAAAAAAATTGAATTTTGGTTGTTTTGCTGACCAGGAAATGGGTTAAGTATATTTTTCATGTTCAATTTGCTACTAAAAGACTGTTACCTCAATTAAAACTATTCTGACAAAATTAACACAGTAGCACACACATGTCACTTGACACGCTAGCTTTTTTCTTCTAAACACCAAAATATAGATCTGACCAAATTATCACATAGAAGTCTATGACATTCCTTAAACTGTTCTTTAAATAGTCATATAACAGTCGTATATTTGTCTTGTAAATTGGTTCATGGCAGTTCATATTTGCGCAGTTGTAGTCTTATTGCTACGAATAATTATTATTGATACTAAAGAAATTTAAGTGAGCCAAAAAACCATATCATGAGACGGTCAACCTATGTCACGGATCTAAGCCTATAGGTGTCGCGGCCCTTGGTTAACTTAGTTACGATAATTTATAATCTGTACCACAGTTTTATACCCTTATTCTTTTGTATTTATCATATTTTAAGTGAATAAATCAATTCTGAATGTATTTATTCTCTGCCGCCGCTGCGGTTGACTTGACAATCTTAAATGGATTCATGTATTTTGCAATTCACTGCGACAATTCACAAGCATTCCACTATTTCCGTCGACTCTTAACTAATCATGACCAAGCTTTGTGTGTGAGTGGTGTGTAGGAGAGAGTTGAAATGTGGAAGCATTTTCAAAACAAAATTTGTAAGGAGTTACAATTCTAGAGTACAGATTATTCGTAGTCTTAGAACTATTGTTTTTGACACAATTTCTAGGGTAATGTTAGAACATTTTAATAAAAGATGTCGTAATTCTGGGACGGTTTTCCCTTTGGCATTAGGAAATACAAACAGTAGCCTAATTAGAGATATCGTTGGGTAATGAACTGCTATTGTTTATAATACGGCTGGTATTTTCAGGATACCAAAATATTTAACCGTTTTTTTTAATAGATATTTTTATAATGATCTTCAATGAGACTAACATAAAGGATATTAGCTTGCACAACCGCTAAGTCAAATCATAGGCAGCTTGGATAATTTATAAACCCTTAACCCTAATTTACAATAATTGTGTATATATGATAATTATTATCATTTTGGCACTACAGCTACTTTTTATTTTTAAATTTTTTAGTTTTTTGAATTTAAGATCACTATAGGTAAAGTGAACTGTTGTAACACCAATGTTATAAAATATTAACAAACATTTCTCCAAAAACAAACATCTGTAAAGCACAAGAGAAAGCGTGTTTAATACAAGCACACTGGTGTTGATTTTAAATCAATCTAAATGTCATAGTGCACTCATTCATACAAGATTAATATTTGTAATGCGACGGCGTGTTGATATACACATCAAAATGAAATAAAAGCGAACCAGTCATAGACAGGTAAGATTTATGGTCATTATATTGTGAAGTTAGTGAAAATAGAAACAGTAGCGTATCTTTAATTGAACTCCGAGCTTTTAGAGGTGAGAGAAAGCTAAACTGGCTTTTCAAAAGACAAGCTTAAAGAAAAAAGTGCGGATATAGATTTTTAAAATGAAAAATTACAAAAGTTAAAGAAAGGCAAACTTTATAAAGTTATTAATTTTGTAAGTTTAAAATGACACTGATCTAAGGGTAAAATTGCCATATAAGCCATAATAGATACAGCACCAGTAATTAATTACCATTTTTATGAGTGCTATCGAAAATTGGACAGTCATTTCAAGTGTATTTATCAGGTGTTTGTCTTTGTAAAACAACTAATCAAGCCATTAGGTACAAAAGCGACAGTAATATTAATTTTCGAATCTAAAATTCGTCACGTAGTTTCCTAACCACAGAATATAGAAGTTCCGTACCTTAGTAATCCTGAATAAAATTATAATTTATTAATTTTGTCAAAAATTCACAAAGGTTATTTCACTGATTCTTAATTTGAAGTAGAAGAAATTTAATAAGAATGTTTACAAATGTCAGCCAGTCGGAAACCCGAAAACATTTATTGGAACACTGTTACTCTGCTTCCGAACTCATAAACAATGTGAGAAGATTAAAAACGTGTCAATATACAAATTGAAACGTCAGATCAGTTGATTTGTTTCGGCTTGAGGTCAGAGCGTACTCTATCAGTAATATCTTTGTAATTTATAATACTGCGGCGTTTGGGAGAACTCCCTTGGTTTGAGAACTTTGAATCATGGCTTACAAATCTATGATCTTGTTTCATAAATATAATATAAACTAATGGCGCTTATAAAATTGCTCAAACTCTTTATTCATTAAAAAATATTATAAATGATAATATAGATGTACTGCCTAAGAAAGACACAAATTAAAGAATTTAGTCAAACTTTTAAGCTAGCTATATAGTCCTAGACTTAGTTAAGTACAATACAAATTCTTTTTTACTTCGGTAAAAATAGTACCAAAACAAAACACCCATTAATTTATTATTAGTGGAAGAGTTAAGTTTATCGGTAGTGCCCTTAAAGCCGTGATTTATATCGTAGGTGTGTTTGATTTTCTTGATTAATAATTTAGTTTGTTAGTAATTGCGAATGAAATATAGAGTAACATAATCTAACTGTTCTTTCTATAACAATCTTTTGTGTGTGGAAACATATCGTAGGTAGTCATTAGCATTTATTGATAGTCATGACTTCGTTTGTGAAATTAAACAAATTACCTTGAATTATATTCGTATGATGAAGTGTATAGTGTAATTAATAAATCAACTTTTAAAGTAGAGACGTAAAACAGTTGAAATATGTTTCAATCTAGTTTTTATCATAAATTTATGGTTAATCTGCGCGTAGGTGGAATTTATAACGCTATTGATAACAAACATTTTATGGGAGTGATCATTAACGACAAAGCGAATAACATTATTTTAATATTTTGTTTCAACAATGTTACAATAAATTGCGACTTCAACAATGTATCACTGTTTTTATCTAGATATGTAAAGTGTAATAAAACTAAGTTAAATAAAGGTTCAGAGTACCAACAATATAGGTTTTGTCAACGTGCCAAAGGTACTTAAAATTATTACTCTAATTAGACCCGATGCTTCATTAGATTTACTTTCAGACAGGTATATAAAAGAGCTTCCTAAAGCGAATAAGCTATGCGCATTTTTTAACCCATCTACAAAACTAGAGCAAGTATGGTTTCAATCAAACAAAAAATAATAACTCCCGAAAGTCTGACCACCCATAGCGGAGAAATGCAATATAATCGTTCTACAAGGTTACTGGTATTATGCAGATAATTTTAATTGCGCCTATTGTAATTGTAATTTTTATAACATTAATGTTCTTTATAACCCTCGGCAATTTGCAAAACCATCTGCTACAGCGATTCTATAAAAAAAAATTGTGTTAATCTGTGAAGTGAAGACATTTATATGAAAACAATTTTTACCGAGTTCCCAAAAAGAGCGTTATTAACATTTGTTCAACTTTAACCAAAACTACTAGAATCAAATTATGGATTTAGAATAAATAAATAAAATAAAATAAAATAAATAAATAAATATTTCAGGACATATCACACAGTGCCATCTAGCCCCATACTAAGCTAAATATATAAAAAAAAAATAAAAAAATTACCTCAATCTTTTTTCCATAGCCGTGAGTTACAAGCTAGCAAAAGTCTAAGGCAAAAGTATTCATCCGCGATTAGCAAAGCTAAGCTTACTGTCGATGCTGGCCATCCACCTAAGATGGGTTATATTTATACTTAGTTATATACCACCTTACTTTTTCTATAGCGCACAACTTACCAGAGTGGGCTATTATCATACGAAATAAACATTAATTACCAAATACATTTTCCGTAAGTTAGCAGAAACCCTGTAACTCTATAACAGGGATGTCCGGGAATAGATCGTTCACAGCCATAAGTCGTCTGGGGACTCCTGTCAGGTCAAATGTCTGCGCAGTGTCAGCTGTTTACAAACTGGTCAACATAGGAATGTGGGATTCGCGGATGTAAGATGGTTGAGATATTATTGGGCTTGAGCTAAAATTGGTAAAAGTACCAATCTTAGCTTAAAATTTATGAAGTAATAAATTTTATTTAAGTATGATGTTCGTTTGTTTATCAAATCGATGCATTTTTTTGCAAGATAAGGTCACGTTTCCGTAAAACACGTGTCCGTAAATAAATAATTCGGAGTTACGTTAACTCGCAAGCCTAAGATGTACATACAATATAGCTTTATTAAATAGTTATTAAGATTATTTTTATGGACTGAAGAGTTAATAGCTAGTAATAATTTTATTTTTACTAAGGATATACTTATACATATGTATGTATGTATGTGGTTGGATATCTAGCTGAACTGGTAATTGTTTATTTCATGAATCGGAATAATATG
Organism: Macaria liturata; assembly: GCA_964023185.1. Taxonomy (NCBI): domain Eukaryota; kingdom Metazoa; phylum Arthropoda; class Insecta; order Lepidoptera; family Geometridae; genus Macaria; species Macaria liturata. The sequence goes on along the minus strand of OZ026824.1, from coordinate 3,324,029 downwards.
TGCCGTTTCCGTTCTGATCTATTAGTGATTATTTGTATTTAAATTGTATTCTGTTATGTTTGTGAAATACAGAGTTATGGCAAGTTTTATCATAAAAAGTGGCTACTGGAATAATTTGAAACTAAAATTAATATTCAAAAAGGATTAAGATAACGTAAAAGGATGCTCTTCTCTTTATTTAAAGCTTATGGAGGTTAGGGTCAATATTTCAATAAAATATATTTCAATTTACTGTCAGACCAATCTATTATTTCACCCGAAGTGTTTATAATTTTACGATAATGATCTTCATTAGTTTGAGAAAATATTATGCGTAAACTAAATTAACAGGTTTATTAATTACTGAACGATCTCATTAAAATAGTTTGTGGATATATTTGATTGCTATCTTAAGAGAGGAGACATTAAACAGATTTTATATTTTCTTATTTTATGACCTTGTATATTGAGCGACTTACTGGCAAAGATTACTTTAATTTAATGGCACCTGATAAAGATATTTGATCTGCTTACGTCCCGCGGTGTTGCTTAACTAATAGGGGTTTGCTTTGCACTTGGCCATAGTTTGCCTGATGGTAAACGAAGGCTATGATGGAGCATGATGGAGCCTAAGATAGAGCATGCTTAGGCTTACCCGATAACACAACAGATTCACTTTCGCTTTGAAGATCGCTGGATTATAGTGCTCAATAGAAATATGTCCGCTTTATATTTTGTTATAATAACATAGACACTAGATAGTAGTTGCTTGTTACATTATCAGTGCTTACACATAATATAATAGATCTATGAATCACGTCATTGACAGTGCAATTAAATCTTGATTTACCTGCGTAATTGTTCTCTTTATATTACTCCGCTACCTGTGTTGCTACTTTTTCTATTGGCTCTGTTAAAACCTCACGTCTAACCCATGATTCATTATAGGAGTGCCTATTGATATCGATATTCAAATTTTCAATGAGTGTTTATTTTCGATTTGACTTTTTGCCCATCCTCATGTTAAAAGATTTTTTGTGCGTTCGTCTATTTGCTTTATATATTTTTTTGGCAATAGAATTCTTGAACATATCGAATTGGGAGTGTTGTTGATCAGAGAAGATTTGTTTTATGATTTTACTGTCTTATTATACCTAAGTATCATAATTATTTTATATTGATAAGGATCGTAGTTAGATATGTTAGGTTCAATATTGGTTCATACAGTGTGGGAAGTCATGACTTAAAGTTCGATTGAGGCACGATTTATAAACTGAGATATTTGTTTTACGTCAGAAATTGATGGATCATTGGCCGTTGAGTTTTTTCATCGTTTTCTGTTACTAGACACGCGTACGTAACATCCACAAAATGTTTGGAAATCTTAATCAACAAATCTTATTAAACAGTGTGGAGCACTCCATTCTTCCACGCAGCCAAGGGCTCATAAATTCATTTCATAATATCAAATGTTTACCCAGCGGCGCCATTGCTGTCCTAGAAAAGTGATAGCAGACGTTTAAGCATCTCGTTATTTTTACGCCAAGCTTCGAACATGAATAATTCACGTGTTCCCTTTTTTACAGATCCCAGATTGGCGGGTCGGGTTCTGGCAAATCCCGATGATGTCCGACGATGGTGTCACATGACGGAGGAAACATGAATCGTGCGTGGAGATCGACAGACACCTGTGTAGAGTTCAATCAACTGAGATTTTTCAATCTAGTGCTAAATCTGTGGCGTGACTCAGTGGTTTCAATTGTATAGACACCCGCTTTGGCAATAAGTGATATTTCGTTACGGTGATCGTGTGTGGAGCAGTGACGTCACCATGTGGCTGCAAGGGCCTCTTCTGTTCTACATTTCAATAATGTAAGTATTCATTAGCACATGCGGATCGAATAGCGTCCATTCGGTTTGTTGTTACAAAGGAGTTTATTAACGTTTATTGGTACATCATTGGTACATCTATAAACACAAAACGGCGTTGTAAAATAGCGTCGTAAATATAAGGTTGATAGGAATTAATGGAATCGGATCTCTATGCTTCTAATCGAATGGTTAGGATTGACACCCATAAACGTCTGAGAGGATTTAATTATGATTTACAATGTTGGCCAATGACTATAAAATCAACAAGCTCTTGTAAATACATCTAACGTTGTCAACCGGCGCCTTCGGCTTTGGTTGTTTAGTTGTGTCTATGATTTATTTTATGACCCTACGATTTCGTGTTACGAGTATGTCAATTTGCAATCGGACATAGTTATGGGCATAACTAATAACTTATCTCAAAGACCGACACAATGTTTTAACAGCGCATGGTAAAGATACACGTTGTGAACATTTTAAATGTAGGGTCAGTTAATGTATGAAGACAAATTAAAATGTCGTAAAACTACTATTGTCGGTTCAGTGGTCGTGGGATCTGCTTAGTAAGTACCACAACAGAATTATAGACTCCCGAGCGCCTTTACGAGACCAAGCAGACCAATAAAGAAGCTATCTAAAGCATTTCTCACTTTATATCATTTTACACTTCGATTGTGCTCTACTTACAAATCAGCTCCATTGCAAGCGATTTCGGCTTCAACGTTACAAAGTTATACGATTGAAAATGCCTTGTACGTTTTCAGATTTATTACACACGTCCAGAAATATTCCTGCACTATCTCGTTTAAGCGCGTTTTAATTCCGAACACCATTTACTGAGTGTTAATCTAAATTGCGTAATTGCGTGGTATATATTTTATGAATGGCGCGGACGAGCCGTGGGCGATCCGGACACGGATCGGGTCCAGCGAATTCTATGTCACCATCAGAGTCTGTGGGTCTGCACTAACCAGTATCTTTACTAACAGAATGAGGTCCGGGGATGTCAAAATTGTACCGTTATTTAATCGCCGTCCGACACTTGGAATAAGGAAGCAGCGACTAATTGTAAGTGCTAAAGCAAGTGTTGCGAGTCAGGCGTGGAGCTTGTATTTACGTACTCAATTTGTCGTAAACAAACCGATTTACTATTTGCTTTACCTTATTAAACATTATGTCTTGTATTGTCATTGACCTTGTTAATGAGAACAACAGAATACTAGATGTCATAAAAATCTCCAAATCGGTAACAATTTGACGGATTTTCATTATTCTTTAGGCCAAGGACGTTGATTGTTCCTCAATAGATTTATCTCCCTCCATCTCATCACTTCAATCGCCCGAATGCGAATTGAATTCGACCAAATCGACAATGCCTTGACAAATGAGTAATACTCTAATGGATTCGGTAATTGATTACGTTTCCTGTACATCTAATAGCTTTGTGACATTGTGTTCTATTTACTTTGGTTGTAGGTATGTACTACATGCAGCTACTGTACTTACCTTATATGTTTTTGTACATTTTCGTAGTGCATTGGCAATCAATAGTGACATCAGATTTGTAACAACATTGTATGAACCATACAATAGTACCCATCCTGCAACGTCTAAAGGAAATGATTAGGTTTCGTCATATCCAATACGTATGGCTTCATTTTCCGTTTATTTGGTCAAATTGATCCTTAGCACTTCAATAATGTCTCTAACGGTTGTTTGTCTACGTAGGCATTTACAATGTCTCCAGGCAAAATATCTTGGTAGCTAACAGGCAACTAGTTAATGAATAATTTATCGCAGCTTCTATTCGAGCTGTTTAGTAATACCTACTTTAACAGTTTATCGATTTACGTCGATAAGAGCTAATTTGTTTGATTTCTATCTATAAATCTTATCATAGTCATAGTCATATCGTTTATTTGCAAATTGTAAAGATATATAAACACTTAACAATGACCCTGATAGGGTATGCAAATATGTACATATGTATATGTAAGTCTGAGTGAGAAGCGGCCCGATTCATATCTCAATTTAAAATTTATCTCAATTATTCAATTTCTCATTTAAAAATTCGTCGACGGAGTAATAGCATTTCGTAGTCAAATATATTTTTAAATCACGGGCAAAACGTTCTAAGTTTACAATACTTTTTAAGTTTTCTGGTAATTTATTAAAAATTTTGATAGCCATTGATTTAGGGCCCATATTTAGCATTTGTAATCTAGCTTTAGAAGTTTTTAATTTGTGGGGGAATCTGAGTGGGTATTTTCGCGGGATGTCAGCTACTTTTATAAAATATTCTGGGTGTCATTACAAAGTAGCATGCCTCATATATATATATTGATGCTACAGTCAAAATACTAAATTCAATAAAATATTTTTTGTGGAATTGTGGTTTTGATATGTCTGGAGCTTTAATTCGAGCAAGAATACGGATGCATTTTTTCTGAGCCACGAACAAATCATTTACGTCGACACTGTTGCCCCAAGTGCAAGTAGTGCAAGTGCTGTTGCACTGTTGTTGTTGTTCAGGTTGATTGAACAAGTTTTAGTGCCCATTTCCTACGTACTGAGCTTATTCTGAACAAATCTTTTGAAGATTAGGCCGTGTCACAAACTCATACAGATTTGTTTCAAATGTTATTATGACTATTAAAGCGAGTCGTTGATATAAAACTTTGTCGTTCATAGCAGATAATATTACAATTTTATGAGCATTTTCTGTCTACGCCCTCATGTTATTTGATGCAATAAAATCAATTCAATCATGCTTATTTCCCCATTATACGCAAATAAACCGTTTCCTTATTGTTATTTGTAAATATTGAAGCATTTGGCATCTATGTTGGGAATTCCTGATTTTTGGAAATCGCCTTTATGGCAGTTGTCGTTTACAATGATCGTAAATGTCAAAGTTTAGACGTGACGGATTAACATAACTGTTCTACTGGGCGGTCTGTAATCTGCATTAATTGAAGCTTCAAATTCCAAACCTCGTTAAAACAATACATGTTAAATAATGAAATGAATTGTTTGAGTAGTAAATGAGAGAATATAAATAAGCACAGAATTCCTACGCCTTAGTTGTATTCCGCATTACTGAGAGCACGGACTCTCCTGTTGAATTTTTAGGGGGTTCCTTTGAACATATATATCTACCTATAGAAGTGGTTTCTAGAGTACATTATCCATTGACGCTGGCATTTAAGCTCAGCCAAAATTTATCATAGGGATTCGCGATAAAAAATATACACATCTTTTAGAAAAAATATACACACTCAAAATTAAACTCAATTCAAAGCTAACCTTCAAATCAAATAAAATAAAAACATAAATATACAAGACCATAACGCTCACTAATGATTCTCGTTACAAATCTCATCACATTCAAGCATACAGGAAAGTTGTAAGGACCAGCCGACTGGTGGTGATAAAATTATTAATTATGATTATTAAGAGCTAAGAGGTGATTAATGGTGGTGCGGTGCCGCAGGCGTGCGATGCGCTCGCGCATACTGTGGGATGGTGTTATGCGAGATGTAACCAAGTTTATTTTACTTTTAAAGTTTGTTTTACTTAGTAATGTGGAAACTTTTTTTGTTAAAAAAATAACTAGGTATTTGTTTGTTATAAAAAAATTTTTTTTTGGTAAAACAAAATATCTACGTTTATTCGTTCTGAAATAAGTTGTTGATTTCATACTAAGCTCTATTTTCCATATTATTTTACTGAGTTATCATTTGTATAGTTTTAAATATCTAGAGATTTTTGGGTTGAATAATTATTTATTTAAGGTGACCACTGACCATCATGAAACTAACATAATATTTGTTATTTAATAACAAGAAATTGTCAATAAAAAAAAATCATTACTTTTTTTTTCAATATCTATCTACTAAAGCTATTCTACTCGTGCCATATAAGTAAGCTTTACTGTTCGTTTTCTCTTTCATCAGTAACCAAACCCATCCTCAGTGAAAAGGAAGAGGATAATGGTACTAATTACGTAAACTGCAGCTTTGTTCGAGCCACAAACGCAGGCGCAGTGCGGATTAACCTCGCTAACACACTGAACGACTGACCGAATTACTAACACAAGTTTGAGGTTTCTCGATGGTTTATTGTAACTTTTTGTGAGAGGGAAAGTGTGTGTGTGTGTGTTGGTTGTTTATTTAGAATGAATTTCACAAAATTTACATTATAAATTAATAATAAGTGCTTACGTAGCTTGGAGCAAAATAAATTTCAGAATTGATGAACTGAATGATCTGTTTGTGGTATTGTGACGCTGCAATTGAATGTCAGATAATCATGTTTTTGGTATGGTTATAGTTTGAGGAACGAGTAGTTATTATATTAAAAAAACGAGCGTGGTTCCAGTGTCTACTTTTCATCCAGACGCACCCTGGTTTGAATCTAGCCCTACACCAATGAATTGTATTTTCAAGTTATGTGTGGATTTGCACTCGCTTTGCGTTGAAGGAAAACATTGTGTGGAAACTGACATGTTTGAGGACCACAATATCCGAGAACATACGACTCAAAGAGAGGGAGTTATATAGTATTTTTATGGCAAAATAATGCGACCAAAACTGCGGGCAGCCACTAGTAGTTTGTAAGGAAAACTTCACTTACCGTCTTATTTGCGTCCTTAACTTCCATATAGACTCAGTCAGTTGTAAAAATAACTCTGGTACTACCATAGTTACTTACTTATATTAGTAAGTTACGATGCGAATACTTAGTTTGAAGTCTTGAGAGTTTACAAACTACTACATATGTCTATAACTGCACATAATATAAACGGAAGACTCGTTCTGAAAACAAAGAACCCACCCAAACGAGGTTAAATCGTTTTAATTGAATTGCGTTCATTATTCCAAGTGACAGACATACAGCCTTATTGTCTCACACCGAGACACTTGTCTAATTGATAGCCATAGACAATATAAACCAAAGTCTTCTAATTAACTTTGTGTCTCCTATCCTATACGTACTAAGCCGCCAATAACTCAGAGCAAACAGGTACTGCTACCTTTAAGCAAGCCTGTTACATCAAAAAAGTTTTGTGTTGCTACGTAAAAAAAATATCATTAATCACATAATAGACTACTCCTTACAAAAAAATCACATTATTGAAAAAAAACACTACATTAAAAAAATCTTTTTCCTCAGAATTTTAACATTAATTTGGCGTTAACTTTGCGCGGTCTAATTAGCATTCCTTCATAGAATATGTCTATAGCTACAAATTATATTCATATAGATTTATTAGCAGTGATAACTATGTAGGTACAAAATGCGCATTTAAAATAAAATTGTTGTATCATTAGTTTTACCCTATATGGGATTTACTAATGTTGCCTTCATTAAATCTTCATTAAGTTTTAATATTAGAATTACAATTATGCAAGCATGTGTAAATAAAATATAGCTCTCATGCAACGTATTTAATATGCAACATACTAACATTGTTTAGACATTTTATAGTTACGTGTTTATTACTTTTACTATTTTTCAACGTAATTGGTAGTCTATTGTGTGAATTTTCTAATTGGCAACCATCAGGGAGTAGTTTGCATAAAAACAATCAGAATGGACGTGATTTAGGGAACTTAAATTAATAAAGTCTGACGTGAAATTCACATCATTTATTTTTGAGACAATTTGTCTATCTATTTGAGTTGTTTTACCTACTCGTCCAATTATTTAAATAGACTGCGATTATAAATAGTAACATTTTGTTTAGTTTGGCACGTCTTTGGCTGATAGAAGTCAAATTAATTTTGTAAATTGAGACAAGACTATATTATCAATCAACTAAATATATACGAGGCGATATATTTTGTACTATAATCGACTGAAATTAATTACATGATATTTTATGGCTAAAACGATTTTTATTATTTAACAAACTTACATCCACTATTAATTTTAACACATAACCCTCCAAGTGGCGCGGTCGGATAAAAAACTTCAAGCAAAAATACGACACTGACGTATACGCATGTTACGTGAAAATAAACCAACAGCCGAAGTTTATTTAGATAATTCACCACACATTATAAGTCACGCTTCGTTTGCGAAGTATAAAACAACGTATTTATACCAAACAATGTGAAAACGTGTTTAGGTGAGAAGCAATTGAGTCATAGTCAAATAGGCATACGTTTAGCAGTTTTTATAGGGTTCTCTGCCCACAGGGTAAAATGGAACCTTATTAATAATTTGGCGCTCTCCATCTTTCTTTTTTTACGTGGATTAGGTTTGCACTTGTGTATGCCATATTTGTTAGTTAGTTAAATATAAGTTAAGTTGTTAGTTACTGGTCTATGTCTATAGAGGCGATAAGGCTGAAAAAAAAGGTTGCACTTGACACAAAATTACGTGTTGGTAAGTGATCGTTAAGATCTAGGATGGAGGATTCCTTTATATGTAACAGTCACTAAACTTTATTCATATATCGTAGGGCGAGACGCCGTGATGAATAGTAGACGGTAAAATTTTCTGTGTCAACAATTACTTATTGTATTTTTTTGCCTTTAAAAACTATATATATATATAAAAAAATTATAAAAGTAATCATATCCAGGAACTCTCTTAAAACAAGCGCCATTTTTGCAGTTTTCATATAACCATAAAGTTGTACGGAACCTTTCGAGATTGAGTTCGAACACGCACTTGACCAGGTTTTTTGTCAAACTTTTATAAATATGACGCTTTGCACGATAGTGTCATTGACATTGAGGCTGTGTCAACTGACAATGTCAATGTACTCTCATGATTAATTGACACATTAAAAACGTATATTTATTCATAAACTTGATCATTTGACGTTACTGGTGCTGATCACGCTATTGCGGAGTATAATAAAGTTGATGTTGTGTTTTGATATTTTGCAAATTGAAGTAGTTTAGAAAAAAACACACTAACATTAGGTATCAAGGCAAAAGTTTGTATGCGCACAAATGTGTTCTTTCCTTCTTCAAGCTCAAATGACAACCTTTTGTATATTGTGACTGTAAGAGATAATAATTAATATGAGATTAAACATTATAGTATCATCGTCCTTTAAGGCTTCTTGTTTAATAAAATTTTTCACACCAGAATTAGCCACTCTCATTATATGAGAAGTAGATACCAAATCCAATCAAGCTATTTATTAAGCAACTAGTGGGTGCTCGCGGCTTCGCTCGCATTTGGAAGTAAAACTTACCTCCCTTATTTCACCCCTTTAAAAGTAGCATTTCCAAAAATCCTTTCTTAGCGGATGTCTACGTCATAACATCTACCTGCATGCCAAATTTCAGCCCGATCCGTCCAGTGGTTTGGGCTGTGCGTTGATAGATCACTATGTCAGTCAGTCAGTCACCTTTGAGTTTTATTTATTTAGATACAACAATTACAAATATTTGTATATGAATGAATCTATTTGGGTGGTCCAAAATTATCTTACTAAGTTACTAGGCATTGTTTCAAATCATGACCTCACTCAATTAGGAGTTAAACTATGCTATTATCTATACATAGATATGTTAACCTCAATTCTGTAGTCATCCAAAATGCTGCCTTTTACAAAATTGGAAATAGATGACAGTTTATGTCATTTAATATTTACGAAAACTGATACCTACGCAGGTAAGTACATAATCCATTTATTATAAAATTTTAATGTATTAAAATTTTTCGACTTCAAAAAAGGAGCAGGTTTGCAATTTGACAGATATTTTTTTTCTAACTGTACTTTCTTACATAATACTTAAAACCGCATAAAATAGGTGAATAGAATAATATCAAATTTTATTAATTAAAAATAATATGACAAGCATATTCAAATATATCGATACTATAAGGAAGAGATAGTTTTCACCAACCAAAGTTCTTAGACTTGATTTGAACAAAGCATCGTCAATAAAATCAATTGATGAAATGTCATAAGCTTGTACGGCTCATTTTCCGCATACATTGACATAGTTTAAGCTTCGGTTGTTGTGTTTATAGTTATGACTTCTTTACGAATAAAAGTTTTGCTGTCGTGTGGACTTCATTTTCAAAAAACGTGCAATATCTTAGACTACAGTGGTGCTTAACATCAGGCAGGCTGTAGTCAAACGTCATAATTAAGTGGCAGTCGTCCACTTCTGGACATAGGCCTCTCCCAAGGCACGCCACTTAGCCCGATTTTGTGCCGTGTGTGTGTGTGTTGTGAGCCGTGTTAAAAATATGTATGTATGTGGTAGTATTGTATCGTATAAATATTCGTCCCTTGCATTTGTTCCACTATTTATTGTTCTGTAAAGAAATTAGCTATTTTTTTTGTGTGTGTTATTGACGAAATGACTGACCTTAAATGACATTTAGATATTTTACTACTGTCCTGTCCTAGTTTTAATTTATCAACGTTTTAATGTTACGTCGTGAAAAATAACGACCTTAGAAATGTTATTCTATTCTCCATTATTTTATTTTTTTTTATATTTATCAGTTTTATTCAACTTGGCTTTTACAGATTTCTTTTTTAAAGTTTATTCAATTAGTAAAATAAATTATATTAAATATCAAACCCTTATCTGACCATCCAGATGGATCGGTGACATATTATCCATTTTGGGTCTTCTTTAAATTAATAATAATAATAAAATTTATTTATTGGTCATCAAAAACCTTATAACTAAGTTATAACATTTGTTTGTTAGTAAAATATTTATATTACTGTGTTAGGATCGATTACAAATGATGTGATCTATGTTCCCCACACTAGGTTCCCCTGTGTCGTGGGGAACGGAACGGAATATTCTCCATTATAATACGTACCTGAATAATGTACGCACATAATTATTTCAAAAATCTTTCTAATACACTTTAAAATAATTACTAAACAAATACAACGGGAAAATAAACTAAGCATACTACTCTTAACTGCTACAAAATAATAAACAGTGCCACTTATTAAAGTATCAGTGTTTTAAATAGCCATAATATTAAAAAAGTAAACCTTACAGAAATTTAAAGATTACAGCATTATTTGAGAAATTACAGCTTAGGTACTATTTACACTGCATCATAATCACAACACTGCTGACAACAACTCGGAAAATCCCAAAACATTTGAAAAGTCCACAGATTAAAAAAACATGTGAACCAGTTTCGTCACAACACAAGACATTTTTGCTGTAATCCTCACATCGAATGGGTGTTAATGAGTGTGTCGCTTCAGGCAAGCCGTGACGGGCTTAATAACCGTGAAACGCGGGCCTGAAATAAAGTTGCCGTTATGTTTGGAAAACTAGCTGAATTAAGAATAGAATTTTAATACAATGTTTGTATTAAATAAATAAATAACAAATAAATAAGGTTTACAATATTTGTGTTTTGTTTATGTACCTAACTAAAAAAAACTATTATTTTTGCAATGGTTTATGCTCTTCAGCTTGTCTTCCGACATAGGCCTCCTCCAAAGCCTTCCATTTCGTCCTCTCTCTCGCAACTCTCATCCAAGTCGTGCCTGCCACTCTCGTTAGGTCGTCTTCCCATCGCTTTTGTTGCCTTCCTCTGCTCCTCTTACCATCACGTGGATACCATTCCGTTATTGTCATATTTATATTAGTCTACTGTAAACGGTGTTAGTTTATAGGAATAACTGATAGACATGCTGGATAATTCATCTTTCTAGATAGATAGAGACCTCCTTTTCTCTTCTTGAATTTACATTATTTCGCCACTGGACGGCATACCGCGAATTTATTCTGCATGGCTTTAAATTTAAAGGGATCCATAACTAAGCAGTCCATTTTTAATAAACTGCTAAGAGCTCAAATCGCTTATTAGAGGTTTTCTTTAATCGCTTATTAGAGGTTTTATTTAATCGCTAATTAGAGTTTTTGATAGACGGTTACTTTTTATACCCAATAACTTAGCATCGCAGATCGCCTCTAAAAAGTTCTATACTGACGATTTTAATAAAATAAGTGATATACTTACAAATTTTCTTTTTTTTTAGACCTTCCTTTACGCATTCCATAATTATCATTGCACCGCACTCAGCTAAATCGTTTAATTCGTGCACATTTTCAACAGCTAAACGCTTGTATTGCTATTCATCTGTAGTGGCAAAGTGACAAAGTAACACAGGGCTTTGTAAAGAAAGAGAGCGAAACGTTCCGGATCACGGAACGAGGAATTGGGACGGTTTCATTCATGCACGCATCCTGATTGAGATTTTCTTTTTGATGCGATTTAATTGCATGGCTGGAAGTTCGCTGTGATTCGGATTGGGTTTGAGTCGACTGGAAAAGATTAACAAAATCTGAGTTTAACAAGAATTGTAATTAAGTACTTAATTGGTTTGAAAAATGTAAATATGTGTGTTTTTTTTTTTGCAAGATGAGCTTTCAATATAATAAGGTTTCAGTTGTTATTTTGTAAAACCGATGTACGTAAAATATATTTTTACACGTAGAGTTCAGCCATTCGACCACCAGGATAGAGAAAAATGTTTTATTAATTAAAAAAGTAATTTATTAAATCTTAATAAAATCTTAAGCAAGTGGAAATAGATTCCCAAGAGACTATAATGCTTTTACATAAACTGATACCAAATGGTATCTCTATTTCGGTTCAGATCGGAATCACCCCCCGATATTATGACTTCAGTACTCATAATATCTGTTAAATCATTAGACACAGAATATCTGCCTAAAAAGGAAGCTAACCTTTCCAAAAGTAGCTGTTTATCCTATAATTGGCACTAATACAATGCTTCCCACAATCACAGATCAACCGCAGTTTCTCGAAACTGATTTGCAACGACTCTTGATAGAGGTTTATTCAGTCACGAGCTTTATAAGTGCTGTTGTTTGCCTGTAGGCTTGATTCCTTTGTAGATTGTTGACGTTTCGTAAAAAGTTAAATCTCTAGCATCAACTAAGTAAGATCGAATGAGAGTGGCCAACTCTGGTGTTGAGAGTTTTTAACCACCCAAAAGGGTTTCAGTACATTATTTACAGCATTGAGTAGGTATATGAATTACACTGAAAATGATTAAAATTTATGGTAAGCATACTTAAAGAAATTAAAAGCAAATTTGAAAAAAAAAACTTAATTATTTATATTCTTTAGCCTTCTTAAAATCAATGAGAGATTCTGATTAGTGTATTGTCTTTTAAAACCAAAAGGAAGTTTTCTTAACTAAAGTTAAAAACCTTACTTGTTGATGAAGGTTTGTTTAACAAGTTACTTTAGAGTAACTTGTTAGAACGTCATCCAAAAGTATACGCTACTATTATCGTAAAGTCTTAAGAGAAGCCGATTATTTTAATGATTCTATTAAAACCATGTCTCTTGCCCTGATTATGACTGCGACAAATCTTTTCAATCTCTTAATGACAGAGCACGTGCCGTGAACAAGTTTTCTTACTCTTACTGCTCTTCCGTAACTTATAAGCCCTTTGTCCATTCGACTGTTATTTAAGATTGATTGACTTGTTGTTTTTTTTTCGTTGATAACTAATTTGTATAGAATTAATTGTATAATTTATGCGCTAAATGAGCCTATTTCTTTCTGCTATGCGATGTTAACTCAAAGCATTACATTTACGTATACTTTCACAAGCCCATAATATAATTTAAAAAATCCTTGCCCAGATAAACACTAAAAACCCTCCAGCTGTTTCCCTAAAATAAAATTATTGTTTACATAAACAATTTTAGTGCTGTCATAACACTCAGTCAGTAGTAGTCCAGTGTACAAATACCCTAAAGCTCCACAAATTCTACGATCAATCATAGCTTATTGTCAGTAATCCGTGTTGACTGGTGTACTCTACTCTTAACATTTCACTTTGAGCAGCTGAGCTTACAAGTATAGGAGAGTCACAGAAATCTAAATATTTAGATTTCTGTGAGGAGAGTAAATCACTTGTAGGCATGGCTAATAAAATATTTGAGTATGGCACGTGTTGCTTTAGTTGCCTTGACTAGTTTTGCCACGCATAGGCTTACTTTTTCCCTTCTTCTTCTTCTTATCGAATGAAAGTGGGCAACTCTGGTGTCGAGAGTTAATCAAGCCGCCCTAAGGGCCTCTGACATGGACCAACGACAGACGTACTATGACGAACAGCCGGGACCTACAATTTAACGTGTCATTCGGCCCACGGAAGCGCCCAAAATGAAATTCCACTTTTCGGCCACCCATCCGCGTACTGACCGCGTCGACCTTTGCTTAGCATTGGTAATCGCATGCGATTGCCTCCGCTAGCTGAGCTACGGGCGCTTCTTTTTCCCTAAAAATTAGCTCACGGATCTGGATGTCTATTTTCTTTGCTCTTACGTTGCATTATAGTAAAAACAAAAGTATTCAAAGAAGTCATACCATTGTCCCGGGATAACTGCACTGATAGAATGTTGTTAAAAAAATATTTCCAGTAATTACTTATTTAGTTCCCTATTGATGTGATATGCCTAAATTGTAATCACACTATGAAATATATAAAGGAGACAGTTTGTGACTCACAAATTTCGTTTCTTCTTCATGTTCAAACCGCTAGGCTGATTTGTATGAAAATTTATATGACAGAGTAGGTACAAAATTAACGAATATGCTTAGATTTACACGAGTAAAACCTAGAGTAAGTACTAGGTACTAAATAAACATATATCTAGACTACTCTTTCGTAAATTATCACGTGTAAAACACGGGGCATCGCAAACACATCATAATCTGATCATGAAGCAGAATTGGCACGAGGCAGTTTATTGTTACAAAAATATTTCTCCGAATATATATACAAGTCTATGTAATAAGATATTTACTGGTTTCCAGTTATTAAATAGAATTGTTCTAGGAACCGTTGGTGTCAGGTTCTAAGAATGAAAACAAATTCTTGCCATTCGTATGGTATTATTATTATTATTATATTGGTTTTGTTGTTTTCATTGCAACAGGTAGGTAGGTACTATAAAACTGGTGACAGATAAATTATGAAGTAGGATTTAAACTTTTTTATATACATATTTACATACAGCTTTATTTATATTTATCGTTTTTTTTTCCGTATAATATTAGAATTTACATTCATGAACTCAAAAATATCTTTCGAGGTAAGAATGGTTCAACAACAGTCATCAAACAATTATTTATGTGCTCAGCAGAAAAAACACAGTTACTTTTTTGTGGTGGTAGCGGTGAGAAGGCGAATAAACAAACGATTTTTGAAATTGTATGTTATCATAGTCGTCTTATGATAACAATGACTTCATTTAATTTAACATATTCTTATTTTGGCATGGCGTTTTTCTTTACTCATAAGTAAATTATTATCTTTCCAGATATAATCTCATTATCAGGATTTTATGAAGAAAAAAAACTTACAATATTTTCATATTTGGTATCTACTTTTCATATCTCTTTTAAACTACGACTGCACAATATTTTTT
This sequence comes from Macaria liturata, assembly GCA_964023185.1. NCBI lineage: Eukaryota > Metazoa > Arthropoda > Insecta > Lepidoptera > Geometridae > Macaria > Macaria liturata. Next base: position 3,308,744 of record OZ026824.1, on the reverse strand, counting down.
ACCAAAAGCTCATGACCCAAAAAACCGAAAGCTCCATAACAGAACCATCGTCAAAGAACTTGTAAATTCCGAGACGATTTTGACACTTGCACAGATTCGCTGTCACGAGTGTCATGTCATTTAATCCGTTTGATTAGTAACCGGGGCAGCGACGGTAAAATACATCATAGCCGCCTCATATAGAAAATCAATAAACATTCTTATAGCCAAATATAGCTAGAGCCGTAGGTATTTAATATTATCTCGCGATGGCTGTATGGCAAACAAATGAAATGGTTAGTAGATAGCGCGAAATATTTAGAAATCAGTACGGCTTTTACAAAATGATCTTTTTATGTTGGTTAGGCTCATGCTACAGTACAACTTGCATGATACTATGGCTTTTAGTCTACGATCTAGCTCACTATTTCAGAAGAATCTTATTACGCTTCAGTTTTGAGTTTCATTTCGTGTATATTCAGCCATTTTAACCAGAAAATTTGTAGCTGTATGTGTTTAAAAATATCTAGGCACGCGGGTCAAAGAAAAACTCAAGGGAAATTATTTCTACAATAATTAGTCTTACAATGTGGCACCACGTATAACGCTAGGCGCGGATGGATCCTCGGTGGATATGTACCTTGATAATTAGGCATCTCAGTGTAATATACGCTATGGCCAGTGGTGACAGCGGCATAGAATAATGAATAGTGCTGACAGAAGTGACACAAAGAAGCCATGAGAGTGACGGCGGGATGTTAGACGGAGATTACATGATCGCTCACTGTGTCAATGTGAAACCCTGGATTGGCACAGAATGCAGGTACTTGGTTGTGAAGCAACTTTGTTAGAGGGGGTAATTAATAACTTTTTATCATATTTACTACTTATGTCCCTAAATGCGAAATAAGAATATAGAAAGAGAAAATTAGCAGTTCATCTACTTGTTTAGTTAACTACTATATTATTAGAGAGGTATCACTAAAAATGGTGTGGTAAATGATTAAATTTTAAATTTTGCTATAAGTAATTTATCAAAATATGGGCCGTTCTATTATACTTTTTAGTTAATGTTTAATTTTTGTTATCTTCAGTGCTTAAAAGTTTAAAAAGTGTTGATCGCTTTTATCGTATTTAATTGACACCAAAATAATATGTATAATAGCATATACCTACCTAATAGTACGCTCGCTCTAAAAGAAATAGATTGTTTGTTTGTATCTAAAAATCAAGAATTACGGAATATGGAAAGAAGCTAAGCACTGTTTCATATGCATCAGTTTATACAACCATACAGCGCGGCTGCACTCGTTTCAAGACATTCATATCTCCATTAATGCTGTCCTCTAATTAGGTTAAGCACACACTCATTATGTAACTGCACCCAGAGAACAAACATTGATACAACGTTTGTCATCGTTGCAATGTACATAGTTACTTGACAAAGGGAGCTTTTGAAATTACTAGTTATGGCTATGTTATTATTCATCGGAGCAAAAAAGTTAGATAATTCTTGACACCAAGTTGGCCACTCTCATAAGAACTTATGGTAGGTGCACATTTTCATAAATTCGAGTTTTTTAAGTAAACTGTTTTAATTTTCAGGCTAAATTTCTATCATACAATTGTAAGAGTAGGGATTAAACGTATGCGGTTGAACATAACAAAAACTGGCATACGAAACATATGAAAATTATATTTTGTACAGGAAGAAAGATCTGATAACAATTAACATCAAAGAAAGTTGTGCATATTTTTGTTACAGATATTATTATTATGCAAAAAGCTGCAAAATATCTACAGTTAGTAAATAAATAAAATGCATAAATATTTATTTTCAGGAGATGGTAAATTTAATCTTTTTAGGCATTGCTCGGACCAAACCCTGTACATTTCCCAAATGCATCTCAAAAAATATTTTAACACATTAGAAACAGAGTCGCTTTTCTTTTGTTCCGTACTTCTAAAATGACGTTAGATATTTGACAGTAGCCATTTGACATAAAACAACTGAACAAACAGACGGACACACAAATTGACAATGTAGACACGTCTCAATTAAACCGCGTCGCCGCTTTGTTTTAATTTTGCGTAGAGTAGAGAGATTCAGAGACAATTTTTTCCTGCTATTATCACCTATTATGTTTGAATTTCTCTTATTATAAAACTAGTGGACACCCAAGGCTTCGCTCGCATTATTTCAGACTAAAAAGTAGCCTATAGGTACTCGTAACACTCTTAAGACCCCCTATCTACATACCAAAAATCTTGATGATTCGTTCAGCCGTTTTTTGAGTGATGAGCGTTTAAATAAATGGACAAACAGAGACATAGATAAATAGAGAAACAAAATGAAAAATCTAGAAAACAATTTTCTTTCAAATATCTTCAATGTTCGATCCTCTTCAGCTTTATTATATGTAAAGATGTAAACTTTTCATCTTAACGTATGAGGTTCCAACTTGGTTTGACAGATTTCAATGAGACATATATGGACAATAATATGTTTGATAGACATTTAAGACCTAAAATTTAATATGTCACCGGACTCACAGAAGCGTCATGACAAAGGCACTTCTCTAACTAATCTAAAAGGTATTTAATATTCAATATTTACTTTACTTTAGTTACTTGTTTAGTTCTATTCACATAAACTAAAACATTTAGACAAAGCATTCTACTTGCACCTGGTGAAATCCTAATACATTTAAATTTAGTCCAGAATTAGCACATAATGTCTGTTTATCACTAGGTACCTATTTTAAGATAAGTTTCCAAATGCGATACAACTGTCTTCTGCGGTTGAAATGGAATAATATTTGCAAGTAATGCTTTTAGAGCAATTTGTTGAAAGTGTGAGAACATACGTCGGTTTTAGGCGGAGTGCATACATACGTGTTATATACAAACATATAGTTTGGTGTAGATTTTATTATTCCTGCGTATAATCTACATCATAATTAGGCATCTCAGTATAGTATCTAACCTAACCTAACATTAGTAATTTTATGTTACTTATTTAAATTGTAAACAAATTGATCCCCTGGAAGATCCTGCCTTCTACAACACAGTTAACACTACGGTAGAAGGCAGAGCAACACTATATTGTATCCCATTCATCTAAAATAGTTCCACTAGTTCCTACCCTATGAGGGCTTACTAACATTTCCTAAATATCTATTACATAACATTTGTCAAATTATTTATAGTAGTTTATGCAACTGTCATATAATGAAGGGTATTAAAACACGAGTGTGAGTTTAGTTAATAGTAACGAGTGTTTTAATACCCGTGTTATATGCAGTTGCATACACTACTTTATCTTCACTAATGTTGTAACATTTTAACTTTTAATTTATTAAATTAAATTCACGCGTACGTGTATTGTCACAGTGATTTTGCCGCCATTAAAATCTAACCAATGAGAGCGCAGCTGCGCGCCAATCACGTTGGTCGCGTTTTATTGATTAAAATGCGACCAACCTGATTTTGGCCCTGCAATCAGGTTGGTCGCGTTTTATCGATGTTATAATGAGCTATTACGATATCGATGTGGATATTATACCATCATGTGAAATTGCTTAAATTGAGTGTTTTGTTGTCTGCGCTATAACAGTAGTAATTATAAGTCAAGTATTGGAAACATAAGTAGAATGTTACAACATTAGTGTAGATAAACTAAACTAATACATCTTAAATTTAAATTTTTGGTAAGTATGTACATTAATTAATTACTCTTATATTATATCATGTCAAATATATTTAAACTAAGTCGGTTAAAAATGAGTCAACTTTGTTAATGTAACTTTTTAAATATACCAATGTTTTCCTCCCTTTTTATCTCTCCTGGCAACTTATTATTGCGCTTAATATTTTGTTTTATTAACTAAGATAAATCATCAAATTAGAAACTAAATTATACTTTTTTTTTGTATGTTCTGCTGGTAACCCTCGGACTAATGTCTGAGACTTTATACAGCCAAACACAGTTGTATAAGCCTTGCTGTATTTTAGGATAAAATTTCCCACAATTTGTGGGAGTTGTCGTTCAGAAGTGAATTAAATATACTTGGACACATACAAAAAAATAGTCGTTAAAATTTACAGAAAACTGTACCTATTAGAAAATGGTAATAAAAGGAAATAAACTTAAATCTATATTTTTCATGTTATCATTCGGTAACGCCATTAGTTTTACAAGATTTCTAAGAAGCTGATTCCTTAAAAAATATCGTTTAGTTGCAGAAATGCTGCCAAAAACAGTTATTCACAAAGTTATATCTAAGACTCGAGATTCAGGTTTCTTATCTAAGTTAACCAGCGTATCTTGTGATATGGAGTTTCTTCATGTACTCTACTGTCTTACATTGTGTTGGGCAATATTTGAGATTCGTACTGCTTAATGCTTATACTCTATCGGTAGAACGGTATTTATTTTGTACAACTGAAACATATGAAAAAAATAGGCAGAAAAAAAATTCATTTTCGTTTCCACTACGGGTTAAGAGTCTTTTTCAGATCGTTTAATGTGTGGCATAATATTCGTTGTGAATATCATTTCATTTTAAAGGATCTTAAGAATTATAATTAGTATCCATAAGATTACTTACGTTGTACCCAAATCTTGACGGAACAAATAATTTTACTACATCTTTTTCTCTTTCACTTTAATTTCTGTTATTTCTTTGACACAATTTGCTATTAAAATGATATATTCATGTAAACTTGCTTCTCTAATTTAATAAACAATAATAATTGATTACTTTGCGTGATATTTTGTAGTAAAAATTTACCTTACAAATCCGTTGATCCAAAACTGTTATTTATTCAACCGTTGTATCAAATTATAGTTATTGTCATGTTGATAGTAATATTTAAATGATAATTTTATAGCTGTCATAAAATAAATATTTTTGTGAAAGTGACACATCCAATTATCATAATAATTGATTATATAAGTTATTTTATTAACTGGTGGCTGCTATTTTAAAATATATTTTATCGAAATGACTCTTTTTAATATGTTAAAAGACGTAAATATTGTAAAATAAAAACCATATTGTAGACTAACATATAGTATCATATCAATCCTTTTATATCTTTTTATGTAAAAATACGAAAAATATAAAGTGAAAAACAGGCATTAAATAAAAGTATCCCAATAGACACAACATAAAATTTTATTACCCTTATTTTTTTCGGCTAGTACAATATCGATCACCATTCGATAACAAATCGGCCGTCGTTACATTTGTAATTACGTGTACAAAAACCTCTCCAAACAAGTTCTCTGTGATTTATTACTCTACACTATTGACATTCCGATGTAAACGGTCGCGACTCATTCATTTGGCAAATCACTTTTCTACTTCTTGTGTGGCGCCAGGCAAAGATGTTTAATGTTTTAATGTTTATTATTTAGTTGTTTCATCATCATCATCATCAGCCTGTTATCACCCACTGCTGAGCATAGGCCTCTCTTCTTGTACTCGTCCCGGTCCTGCGCAGATTGAATCCAGGTGCTCCCTGCGGTTATTCTAATGTCATCAACCCACCGCATTGATAGGCGATTTCATTTAGTTGTTTGCCCTTGGTGAATGCATTTTTTGAGGTCACGACCCTCATTGATGAGGAATAAGACTCAAGGAGGAGGAGAACAATAGTTTGCCCCTACTTAGTTGACTACTGAGTTTGAGTGTGTTTTTTTTAACACGAAATAGGCTTACGTTTGACTATAGCCTGCCTGATGTTAAGCACCACTATGTAGCACGCTGGCCTAGAAGAAATCTATTTACTCTAGATTTGAAGACCCCTTTTGGGTTATTGTACCTTCTTATATCCCAACAGTTACATTAGTATAGAGCAAAATGCATGGATACGATATAGATTAAGTTCTGGATTGATATCATCATCATCATCCTCAGCTGGTTTTGTCCCACTGTTGGCCTCTCTCATAGTATGCCATATAAATATATGGATTGATATATAGACTACCTGAAAAACCTGATAAAAATACTGGGATCGAATATTGTTAGAATTACGAAATATTAACCACCAATTTAATGGGATAATGCTTAATTCTTATACAAACACCAAGATGCTATTTGAATCTTATAATGTAGGTACGTAAATTTGCTCGGTCAATAAAAAGATCTAATTACATACTAGGTGCAAACTCGTTGAAGAAAACCTATAAAAGTACTATCTTATGGTGTGCAATTTTACAATTTAAACGGTATTATAATTTGTATATATATTCAAATTGCAAATGGTTCTATTCCTAGGAGTATGAGAAAATATAGCTTGACCGCGTTTAATTTTATAATGGAGTGAAGTGAGGATATTTTATTTAACGAGTATTGTTTCTACTATATTGTCTGGTACAAGAAAAAACAGTGATTGCACCCCAAGTACAATTTTTGTCAACTTCATTTATTTACACCTTAATAATGGGAACACTTAATATAAATTGATTAATTTATACATGATAAATCTAATCATTATTTAAGTCAAAACAATGACAATATTATTACTAAATCATTTGCATAGTACAGAAATAACAATTCAACTATGCGATTCAATACTTTATTAGTGGATGGCCGCGGCATTGCCCGCTTTGTGTCGAGATACAATTATTATCGCATTATCTTATATTAATTTCACCTAAAATATCGTTATCACCCGTCATTACGTTACGGAGTAAATCAGGGCTAAGCAGACCAACAAAAAAACAAATTTTCACAGTGTTCTACCAGGCGTGATATGTTTATTACGAGGGATAAGTTTACGTTTGACTACAGCCTGCTTGATTTTAAACATTGCTGCAGCCTAGGGTGTAACACGCTTACCTATAAGATACCTATTAACTCTAGATTTGAAGACCCCTGTACGTCCACAAACTCAGCACTTATCCTGGCCATACTATACACCATGACGTACAACCTAACTGTATGCCAACTCAGAACAGTTTCTAGTGGTTATTTCTGAGCTCTTGACACTGAAATATGGCCCCAAATGGAGATCAATCGATCCTCCGAGATGAATTCGATTCTGAATCACGCCTAGCGATTTAATGTATTGATATTGGCAATATTGAACTGGTACAACGGCCTCTAATACATACGAGTGTAATAATAAAATAGGATAAGGGCAATCATTTGAGAATTTGTGCGATTTACCGTCACAACATTGTTTTTAAAAAGGACATGATTAGCATTATTGGTAGAAATGATGGATTAAATCTATTTTAGTTGAGCACCAAATATAAAACTGATTTACCTTAATTGAAAAAAAAACATGTGATTATTAAATTATTAATCAAGTAATCAATGAAAATAATAAACTTACAAATAAACAAGTTTTCACAGTAAGTAAATGATAATTGTTTTGTTTTCTGTACATATATTATTATTGTAGAATTGCGAATCATCGTGTTTATTGGTATGGTAAAGCCTTGTAAAAGTAACATAAGCTACTTTTTATTTCACAACGAGTAGCAGGTACTTTTTATGTTATGTTAAGAGCTTTTATCAAGTTGTTACTGAAATACACCTTCATTTATGTTTATTCTATTCTTACCGATTACCTTACGTTTCAACAATGTTCGATGACAGCATCATTGCATTTTCACCGTTAAAAAGCCATGCAATATTCTACAAGCGCCATGCAAGACCCATAATAACCGATCACTGAGCCATGGGGGAATAAAGGATGTGTTTGGCGCCATGTGACGTAAAAACCCATTGGAGATTATTACGTCACTATTTAATTTTATTGTTAAGTGTAAAATCCCTAAATATAGCATAGTTAGGTAAAGACAATTAAAACTAATAGATGCGTAGAATGATGCTGTTATTACGCTATTTAGCTTTTCCTGATACGGTAAGACAAATTTATGTCTCTTGAGTCGTATTTCCTCATGACTGAGTGTCGTGAATCCCCGCAGAATTAATTCTTTAGGGGAGTTCTATAGGGCATATACATCGTAGTACTTATACATTTTGTAAAATTCGTAATAATATTAATATAATTAATTTCCATAAATGACAAGTATAATATTAGTAGATACTAATGCATTTTTTTAAATTTGTCTAATATAATTAATTTTCACAAATGACAAGGACCTTTAGCGTCCTGAAAACATACAAAAATAAAACAATCTTCACATTTATTTGTCCCCGCATTGAAAAGACACGGATAAACATATACATTAGCGCTAGGTTCCATTCGACCTACCCAGAATTGCAACTGCCCATAGAAAATAATTGCATGCATTTACGATTAAAATTCCTAGCGTTAATCTTTGCCAACTACGATTGGCCACATTTGGCTTGAGTGTAGTTTTGCGTGAAGAACTTGCAATAAAATTTTCTTCGTAAAGTTATGCTGACTTGATAATGTCATAAGGTATGATGTTAGTTAACAATATTTATAAATTACTCTGGGACATAATGGTGTCTGGGTGTGATATTGTAAAATCAATATTGATGATTATTGGTCTTTCGTACTAAATCTGACCATTTTCTGACTTTTTTGTCATTGATAACATTCCATCGCCATATATGAGAAGGAATAAAAAATAGAACGTTATAATTTTTTTTTACACTGAGCAAGGTTATCAAAATTTCATTGCTGTATTTTAAAATAAAAAAGTCATTATATTATTCCGTAACTTTATAAAAAGCAAATCATCTCGTAATGTAAACCTTATTTACGTAAAAAAAATAATGTTTACCTACCTTCCCACACAGGTCAATAGACCTAGCATCTGGATCGTTGAAAGAGCCAACTAGTGTTTGTAATAAAGAGCTAGTTATTCCCCAGACTAAATACAAAGGTGTAATGAGCATATTACTCCCACACCTGGACTAAACCGGATGCTTATTATGTTTTTTTTTACAATAATTCTTCAAACAATCTTTTTCAAGACTAATATTATAGAAGCTATAAAAAATATTTTAAGCTTTTGTAATTGTAGAAATTTTTGTCGGTAAGCTATCGTTTTGTTTTAAGTTAATGCAAACAATTCATTAAAAAAATATAGACGCTTTTCTGCTTACTTTTTTCAATTATTTCATTATGATTTTAAAATGTTTAACTGGACCTTTTGTTGCATATTTCTATTTGATATGTTTGTACTATATTAATCGGCAAATTGTGTAAAAGGCTTTTTAAAAACAGTCAGTTTAGTTTTGCCCTAAAAATACAAATACATGGCATATACAATTTATATCAAACTTCTATGTTTTTATACTAAACATTAAGTTTTATATTTATTTATAGTACTGCTTTAATTAATTAGTTACCGTATTATTAAGAAAATTCTAAGTGTAACAATCATTAAAGATACCCAAACAAGTGTGGTTTTTATTACAGTAATCAGCATTTTAAAATTTTTAACATTAAGAGCCTAACCAAGCAACTTTGAAACAGTTACAAAGTTTTTCATGCCGTTCATCACAACTACCATTTAAACGTCGTCACATTACTGTGTCGCCTAGTATTTCCCACCATTAGTTCAGAATATGGAAGTACTAACATTAGGCACTAACATTCACCGACTGAAACTGTCAGTGATGACTACTATTAGCTAAGACAATGCGACACCGTCATTTAGGTCTAGGAGTGGTCTAGGCAATCACTGGAAGGCTAACTAGCTCATATTGATTACTATTTGTCTAGAGTGTGTCGGTTTTGATTGTAATAATAATTATGTATATTGTTTAGCTTGGGAAAATGTATTTAAAACTTAACTTTGATATGCATATTTACGTAATATGGTGATTTTAGTTACTTTTCTATTACGTATGTTGACGCAAGCTTAGTGCGAACGCTTAGTGGTATTAGTTACACTGTTTATAAAAATGATAACATAAGTTTTGAAATTTATTTTTTTTCATTTTCGTTAACTACATATATTTGACGATATAGTTAACGAAAATTAACTTTCGCATCTCAGTGTGCAGCTTTAGCTAGCATGTTTTCAATGATTTAAATAATTTATGTTGTAACCTTTGACAAGTTTAATAAACAATGAGTATGGTTAGTCAGTTTATGTGCTACAATACAAAAAAAAATGCTACATTTACACAAATACAAAAAATGTGTAGGTGATACAATTATCGAATAATATAATATATACATGAAACCATCATGAAACATGCTAAAAAAACTGTCAGTGGATCCATCCCAGAGGTTGACCCTCAGCTCCTCAACTAAGCTGAAGCTTGTGTGTCGGATACTGGAGATCTTCCCCAAGGATAGAAGCAAAGATAAGTTACAAGTAGGTATAATATATTATGTCTCTACGAAAATACTGTCAGTTTTGTTTCTCCTAGTGCGTCACGTTGCCCAGAAACATTACATCATACCCACAGTTATTCCATTGTGCCATGGCGACTGAAAAAATAGGTACCAATTACACCAGAATCTGCCAGATTCGGTGATTCACTCTGATGGAAATAGAAAAAAACTAGAAAAAAAAACACTAACGAACTGCGACGAATTTCTAGATCAGCCACGTATTCTTCGGAAAAAATGTCTAGCTACATGGAAGCTTTAAAAAATGCAATAAAAAAGCTTTATTGAAAATTGCAGACTGAAGTAACCGTTAGTCATCACAAGTTTTATTGCTTTATTTTATTTCGAAAAATAATTGAATCTTTTTTGTTAGATTTGTTGTAAGTAAGTACTTGTTTTATTTCCTACTACCAACACCTATTTATTAGTTTTTGTTAAAGTTATTAATCAATCAGGTGATCGAGGAGTGGGTCGTCCGGTCGCGAGATGGGTCGACGACATCGTCAAAGTCGAGGGTCCAATCTAGATGAGGTCTGCATAAGATCAACGCAGATGGCACATACAAAGGGAGGCCTCTATACCTTGCAGTGGAATCCCAAGGGCTGTGGATGATGATGATTAATCAATAAGAATTACTTAGCTTCTGTCTTTTTTAAATCATCCTAAGCTTCAGTTATTGTGTTTATTGAGAGTATATTGTCCGCCACGGCTATTTTATCACTCGATTGGCATTGGATTGGCATTTAAAGTGCCATTGATATAAATTTGTTTTTTTCCTCCCTATCAATTTTCCACCTAATTATGTAATAGCTTCAGGTACAAAAGCATTATTAGTACTGTAGTATATTTATTTTGCATACAAACAAAACCCTAAACCTTTCATCCCATGGTCAATGGTCAGTGACTCCATTACAGCATTTTTAAAAACACCATAATTGAACTATCATTCTTTAAAAACCACTTGTTAAACGCTAACCCCAATTTTATAACAAACGATCTGGAAGAATTACACCAATTATTTTTATGGGTTTACACAAAGGGCCTTTTACACGGTCGGCAAACATTTATAATTTGATTTGTCAGTACTGCGGGTCAAAAAGACCCATTTACATGAACAGCTCGTAAATAAGGCCGGTTAAATTATGGTCAGCGTAATTAGATAATACACGTTTGACTCCTATGGTGGTATATTAGAAGAAGACATTAATAAAATTATAACGATGTAAGTTAGTAACACGTATTTTATAATAATTCTCCAAGTCAACGAGTCTCTAGTCAACGAACGAAACGAATGTACTTGTGGTTCTATGGATACTTTTAAACTTTCGATTTTATTCATAGACTCATTCGGTATTAAAATATGTGTTATCTAAGTAGGTATTTCTTATTTATAGTAGATGCTTCTTTGGATCGAATATATTCATTTATTTATATATTATATTCTGTACATGTCATTTATGTTACAATAGACATAATATTACATATATATAAAATTCATTTCATTAATTAACTTTTAAAAACACAATAATAAATTCAATAAATATTAATTAAGTAAAATGGTCTAAATCTGTAGCTACTACAGAATTAATTTTACGAAGCGTTACGTTAAACTAATTTGTTATTCTTCATGAAAGAGTGCTAAAAATAAATTTATAAGCGCCCGTCAATAAAAGATACTTAAGATCAATTAATCACTGATCGACTGCAGAAACATGTCCAAAAGGATTTAAGTTCCATTTTATCTTAATCTCTGATTAACAATATTAAGTTACAGCTTATAAGTTTTCAATTACTAACTTATAAGTAGTCAGATAAATCTGGGTATCAAGTTTTTTCTGAGTGCATCCAATTGCAAACCACTTTAAAATAAATGTATCCCGTATTGTCGTTGGATTTTCTTTCAGGGACAATATTTATTCAATCCTTATTATTTTTCCTTACATACGATAAATCTGTTACAAATGTATTTTTGGGAATTCCATAACAATAAAAGGTTGTACCTTTATCGTCTGTATCAAGATAGTATTCGTAGATCGTGAAGTATAAAATATCATAGTTACCTACAAATTTTCATAGTAAGCATTTAAAAACATAAATGTGACCGCATTATAAACAGGAACCTTACCTCAGATTTCTTTAAAACAATAACAATGGGAGCAGAACAGCGGAGTTCACTAAACATAAACATTAAATTAAACATAAACAAAACGATGCTCTAATGAATATTACGAACAGGACGGAAATAATAAAACTCGAATAACCCTCTCGGACACAATTAATAATTACCAACTAAAAGAACAATAACTGCAACTTGGCGCCGGTTACAATGGTCTTTAAGAAGTTTGTCATATGATTCTTGTAAGGAAATAAGGTTTTGATACTTCAATAATTAAAGTTGGATGTCTAAGCGATAGACTAAAATGATAAGAATTAACAACAACCATAACGTTTGATACAATATATCAATTTAACATGTAAAAAATATATTTGCACACAAATGGAACAAGACGCAAATAATCTAAACCAAAATCTATTAATTTCTAGATAAGGTACTTAAATTAATAAACAAGAAAAATAATGTATTTACTTCAAAAATTATTTGCATTCAGCTAAAAGTCTATTGAATGAATCATATGCCTGGAATGTTTTATCCAAGTCCAAACCCATTGAAACATTAGAAACCACACATTGTCAAACAAAAATAGAAACACGGACTGAGCGAGAGAAGCGAGCGAAGTGACTATTTAAAATAACTCGTTTTTATTACATTTGAAATGTGACTCTGGAGAAATATGTAATGTTTTTTCTGCTGCTACTGCTCTTTAACCGGCTTCAAATATCTACAGTGGATTTACGCAGAGTAACGCCTGATTATTATTTATTTCATTTATCAGAATAAGTTTCACACTATTCAGCATACCTATTGAAATTAATTGAGGATTTTTACAACAAAACTTGAAAATAGACTTCATAACTCCTAACCTCAATCAAACGTATGTTGACAAGTTAAACGACCATAAAAAATATGTATGAACTAGTGGATGCTCCCGGCTTCGCTCGCATTAAGAAGTAAAATTTGTATCTCCTATTTCACCCCTATAAAAGTGGCATTTCCAAAAATCCTTTCTTAGGTGAGCTTTATGCCAAATTTCATCCCAATGAGCAGATAAGCCTAATGGGGTTTGGGCTGTGCGTTGATAGATCACTATGTCAGTCAGTCCTTGATTTTTGAGTTTTATATATTTAGATAAATATGGTTATTTTATTATTATTATTTTATTATTTAGGTATACTAAAATAGGTACAAATCAGTAATCGACTTCGAAAAAAGGAGGGTATCAAGTGTTTTGAAATTATTATTATTTTTTAGTTTTTAACCAAGAATTTACCAACCTAAATCGCGATGTCTACTGTTCACAAAACTACCAATACGTAATGAAGTACAAAAGGGCCTCAGCCCTGCGAGTGCCATTGATTACAATTTCTATCACACTCGGCGCTTGTTCTTTATACTACCGAAGGACTGTAAAAGAATACAAATGAGACGATATGATCGCAATACCAAGCTTTAGGAAACACAAGTGGTTATCAATGAACCAATAAAAAGATTAACGACTTGACAATCGGACATTTTGTGCTGTACAGTTAGTTATTAGGAATCGGGATGGAATTCGGGTAAATTGCTTGCGTGTACTTGGAAGGAATATTTTTGTGACGTATTTATGGATAAATTCCAAAAGTAGTTTCTCGTTTCGAGTGTACCTAGTATTTTTTTAGTATGTGACAGTAGTAGTGCCTAACAGTTATGAAGTTAATTAAAATATTGCGAGAATATAGAACACAAACGATTACTATTCCGCCAATCGTAAATTAATACGATTGAATTCCGTATTTTTATTTCCCAAATACAACCTACCAACATATCTGATCGTACTGAAAAGCACTCCCTGGTTCTTTCTAGGCTAGCTGAGCATTGGCTTAGGTAGTTAAGTACTTGTCAAATTTGTCTAGATCTTTTCGCCACCTCTTTGTTATACCCCTCAATTGGTCTTCTGTTCAAAATTGTATAAGATACTGTCCCACTTCTATACCACTTCCAATTACACAGTCACAGTAATCAAGAATTCAACGCTCATAATAATAGCTTGATGTCATAAATTTACTACAAGTCATACATTTTCATTAAATCTATTAGTAGGCTTCTCCAAGAATGTGGTTACCAAGTCATCGGTCGTTGAATTATAAATTACTTAACGATGTTATGAAAATAATAACTACCAGTATTAAAATTGGCAATGCATTAGGTGAGGTTCTCACTAATATATTCTGTGGCTAAGCTTCCGTCTTAGCTTTGGCGGTATCTTCACTGGCATCTAGGTTCTAGACTTTGGAATATCTAATGGTAATATAAGTAATGCTAATTTTATTTATCGCGTTTGTGGTGCCATTTTAAGTGGGAACTATAAAACTTATGTTTAATTTCAGTGTGTGAATTAAGGTTTATTGCCTTTTGGGTTTTTGTAATGACGAAAATCATAGACAATTTCTAATGTTGCTGATGATATCCCGAAAATAATATCGATATTACTTTTTGTGTTTATCTTGCAAGTTTATTTGAATGGACTTATTACGAACTTTTTTATTCATATTAAATATGTGTAGGCATGGCTATACAAACTATCTCTGCAATAATTTATACCAAAGCCTGAAGTCAAAAACAATACAAGTACAATTTGAGCACATAAAACTAAACAGCAATATACAAAGTGGGTCCTAAAGTACCACCTTGCGACATACGTTATTTGCACAATCAATAACTGTTGTTTAAACAATGACTTCATACCGCATAGACTACTAATTATGGTTTTGTTACATTAAATTAATATGTTGCATAAGCCATAAGCAACATGATAGGTCAAATTCAAATATCAGGTAAAAGATCAGGATGCTAATATAGTAGTTTGACCAAAATACATATTTTGAGCAAAATTTTCGGCATACTTTTTGGCGCAAGTACTAGCCGGTATTATACCTAAAAATTATAAAAAAGGTATGTATTTCCACCCCGTCACATTATTACTTCACTAGTCATCCTAACATTAGTTTATGCATAAAATACTTCCTCCTGTCAGTAAGACTTTTTCATTACCGGTTCGATTAACAGCGATCCCCGAGCAAGTAACAATTCATGTTAGAAGTGAAGATGTAAATGAGGGTACCGGTAATCATCTTTAGATGCTTGATGAGATATTTATCAAAAATAGATTGGTAGCTAGTAATCAGACGTATATTTAGTCTACGTGTTCAGCAGAAGCGTTGGCCTAAAATTCACAAGGAGCGTGAATAGTGAATACAAAGCAAAATTTAGATTTATCAGTCGTTCCATTTATAGCCGAGAGCCATTTGGAGAGTATCTGGATGAAACAAGAATGGTGCTAACGAATCTAATGTAAACAACACAGTTAGGCACGGGACAGGATTTGAATGGGGATTTATGAATTGTTATAGCTTTGAATTATTTTTTTATATATTTAGTTTGTGTTCTTACTGTTTTGTAAAAATTTAAATGGTTTCCGAAAGCACTTAACTATTGAAGGTAGCATTAAACACAATATCTTCGGTGATAAAATGACAAATTGCTACAACAGTAAAGTTATGCTACGGCAACCCTGTGCTTTAGAGGACGAGTAAATAAACAGGATATGACTTTATTTTTAAATACAAAAGCGTTTATATGTTAAATACGCAGCATATTACTCAAGCCCAATCAGGGATTCTTCAACTCGTAAAGATGGAAATAATTCTAAGACTCCTTATATCACAAAATGAATATAATAACAGAATACATAATTCATTTATTTCAGACACTAATAATCCATATACATCACACTAGAATGGGAATATGCGTAAAATATAATAAACACCACAGAATACAGTAGTAAAACTTATACCAGAAATTAATGCTACAGTGATGTCGCTGAAAAATCGATGCCAGCAATCAATACCCCAAATCGCGGATGACATCGGCATGTGTAAGCACTAAATAGGCCAGCATAGGAGTGTTCGGTCATGGCCCGGTACACACTTGCGTCACCGATACGGTGCTAAATCACTCCGCTTTGCTACTCGCTGTTCAGGGTATTTGTATTGGAAGATTCTGATAAAAATTACAGAATTAAATAAAAGACAAACTAGTTCGAACTTATTCATACTCCTTAGCCAGCCAACTGAATAAAGATGACTTCAAGGGGGACATGTTGTCAAAGTAATAATATTTCGTTTGTTCTTCGAGCATTTTTAGACTACCCAATTGAATACGTAATTTTTGATATGGTGGAACAACGGACTATTACTAGAATTGATGCACAGACAGATGCTACCGTTTTATGTGTTATCAGACCCATATTTGGTCTACTAATAAAGGCCAAATACATCGTCAATCGCTTTGATTTGGTCCTCCCCCTTGAGATGCATACAAAGGGTAGTGACTCTCCTGACTTCAAACCATTCTTTGTAGAAGTTCTCTTGGAACATACATATATCGTAGTGGACACCCAGTCTCTAATTTGGTTTCCTGTACAAAAATAAGGTTCGTAGCAGTAATTTTGTAGTACTAACTTTACAAATAACCCAGTACAACAAATAGTGAGTTTAGTCTGGAATGAGATCACGGGAGCGAACGAGATGTCTCTAATTGCAGTACGAATGAACTAAAGGACATTGATTTGTGATCCGCTGCGGTGTTTTCAAAGGGTTTGTGAATCTATTTCAGAAATACATGAGATATATTATAAATATATAATGTGGTTTGTCGTTAAGATAACTTTTTGATTAGTTTGAAACAACTATCGGTTTTCTTTAGCCATATAGGGCCACGAAGTACCTATAGTTTATTCGGATGACTGAAACCAGAAAAATCTGATATAGCTTCAATCCTTTCGACCCGCTATAAATTTCTCTAAAACAATCAATATTTCTCCACAAACATTGAAATAATGAGCCACAATATCAATCCACACACCACTCACTCACATTTAAACCAGACAAAGCTTTGACCTATATTTTAAATCAAATGTGATTAATCAAATAACCAAATGCCAATTAAAACAAAAAGCGAGTCACAACTCTTTCGTAGCTCGAATAGGCGCGTTTTTCACCAAATGTTTTTATAGTCTGTCAAAGTTGGTTAGCACACGCATTCCTCACATAAATAGATTCGGGAGTCGTATCATTGATTCGATTTGGACTTTTGTTTTGGTGTTAACTGACTGTAAAAGGAGAGAAAGTTTTTAGTGAGTTTTTAGAATGTTTTATATCAATAGCGTTGATTTCGATAATTATTTTTTAATTTAAGCCCAATTTTTATCAGTGATGATTATGAGTGAAAAAGACAAATGTTTTCGAGTGCTGTATGATTGAATTTTAGTGACGTGAGAATTTATCAAATTTTATTGTAACCGCAAACTAAAATGATACATCTTTTCATGAAACTATATTAATTGTCATCACAACACAAAGTCAAGGGCCTGTGGCTTCAAGCTAAAGAAGATATTAAAATCACATAGTAATAATTTAGTTAATTAAAGAATCACGAATGTTTCGGAAATGACTGTATGTGAGTGTATTTAATTAACTTCTTGGCTTTTTTTAAAGTATTTTTTGTCACACGAAACAGGCTTACATACATTTGACTACAGCCTGCCTGATGTTAAGTAGGTACCACTAAAGTTTAAGATGTAGCACGTTTGTCTAGAAGAAGCCTATTGACTCTGGATATGAAGACCCCTAGGTTAAGATTTAAAAAACGGGTAAGCTGCAATAAAATACTACTAATTCACATAACATTGGCGTTCTCTTGTTTCGGAGGCCAAGACTCACTTCGGGTCGCTGCGCCAAAAGAGTAAGTAATTAACATAACATCAGTCCAGTGATGGGTACCAGCTGGAAAATATGTAAAGTGGCTTTTATCTAGGAAATTTCGCTGGTCTAATAACTTCTTAAATTGGTTAAATTTCGGGTAGTTTTTAAACTCTCGAGACCAACGTTTACTACATTAATACTAAGTGACATCACTTTAATTTTTAATTATTTTGGATTAAAAAAGTATTTGTGATTGTTTCAGGTTTGTGCCAATATATTCGCGGGACGCTCTCACACACGCAGGATCTACTAACACAGAAGTTGGACGACCGGTAAGATATCAAATCATCATCATCCTCTGCATAAAGTTATTCACTGAAATATTTATATAGATAAACATAAGATTTCTTACTGGGATCATCATTATCCTCAGCTTCAAGTTGTTCACTTAAATACTTGCATAGACCAATACACTTTAACTAAATCTATACTAATATTATAAAGCTGAAGAGTTTGTTTGTTTGTTTGTAATCAGGAACTACTGGTGCGAATTGAAAAATTATTTTTGTGGTGAATATACCATTTATCGAGGAAGGCTTTAGGCTATATAACATTACGCTGCAACTAATAGGAGCGAAGAAACAATGGAAAATGTGGAAAAAACTGGGAAACTTATTCATCTTTGAGGGCTTCCGTTATGTGCGCTGCGAAAACGGTTCAAGTCGTGGGTAACAGCTATAATTTATAAAGCTGAAGAGGTAGATCAATAAAAAACACTATTTGTAGTACTAGAGCAAATATGTTTTTACTGATGTAGAATTTCATCTCCTTAGTACTAATAATCTATCCGTCTATTTATTCTATACTAAGTTTAAGTTGTACTCTGTATTCTGTGGTTTAAGCAACAGATTCTATCCGGTTTGCTTCTCTGAAAACATCTGCTACCAGATTTATTTCTCTTTTTTAGTCTAAACCGTCAATTCACATTAAATTAACTTGCTCATTCCTGATACCCGATATGTACCGATCTTTATTGGCAGGTTGATATTAGAGAACTTCCGTACAGATCTAATGGAACCTAAGTTTATAAATATCTAAGCTCGAAACAAGGTCATATTTACGCTTGAATGTGCAATTCTGTCTGCACTGAACATGTTATTGAATTTCGTGCAAAAAGCAGAGGAACTATGGTTTCTTGGTTCAAGATATGAGTTTCTAATGTATCGTTTTTATCAAATTTCGTAGTGTTAGTCCCACTGGTGTATGTGAGCTACTTCTTCATGCTTAAAGGGTGGAACAAATGTGGGTCTGTAGCATGGAGAAATGTTGAGTTAAGCCGCGGGGCCCTAAAGTTTCCATTTTTATATTCAGCGTTACCTCATCATTGTCATTTCCATATTTAGTTTTAAAATATATTCTTTAACATTGCATGTCCCATTTCACAATATTTTCTTCCAGAACAAATCTACACCAAACAAGTCACGTAGATACAATCAAATCTAGACCACAATATTATAGGCAATTCATTGCTCATTAAATTTCGCGAAAGTGGCACATCAGCTACTTTGTCCAACAACATCTGGTCAATTTGCTCCAAGGACCACCAAATCGAGTAGAATTGAAACCAAGTCAATATTAAAGTAGAACCCATCAATCTACGATACGTTTAATAGGAATGACCACTTATATCAATCAAAACCTAGAAGCGGTGATTTGAATAGCCACATAGTTTGTTTGAACTTGGCTGTTGAGCAAATTGACGGAACAGGCATAGAAGAAGTGTTTACGGTGTAAGAAATGGCCTTGACCTAATTTTTGGACTAAATTATAACGTTATGCGAAGTAAAAATAGATCAAACAGATTTATACAATGTAGGTACTGTGTGGTACAGTAGTGTCTATAGTAAGGTACGTGTTACTCAAGATTGAATTGGAAAATAGTACTGCTACAGATTTACACATACCTACCAATTTTATTATGAGTTTCTATGAAATACTCGTGAACTTGTTATGAAGGATTCAAATATAGAAGTTAGATGGATAGATAGATGAATGCTTTATTCAGGTAACCTCTGTGGTCAAATGCCTGATCGTTCTTTGTCCAGATAAAAAAAAAAGCTTTCCACTTCCAGTCTTATTAAATATTGACTTATTGTAATTCACTTATTAAGTATGTATGTACAAAAGAAAAGTATATAAGTATTATATCCGTTATCTAGTACCCACGACACAAGCGTTAGCTTAGTGTGGGGCTAGATGTCGATGTCAGCAATGCTCCGGAATGATAATATGTGTTAAATGTAACATTCCAGGTGGTTCGAACGACGCAGCCAGTCCGAACGAATACGACGATATTCGCGTGGAGTGCGTGGGGCAAGTGGAGCCCCTGCTCGCGGAGCTGCGGGGGCGGAGTCTCCGTGCAGCAGCGGTACTGCCTACCCAGGGACCCTTCCAGGTATGATGAACAATTAAGTTTAACACTTTCTTAGATTTAAGCAGACCTAATAAGAAAGTGCTCCTGTTTACTCTAAGTCTAACGCCATACGGAAAACGTCGTGAGGAAACCGACTCGTTCGAGGACCAAAATATCTGAGGACATGTGCCTTCCGTGGAAGGACCTGGGTGCCCACCACGACGTGCGTATCTGCCCAAGAGAACTCCCCTAACGAATTAATTCTGTGGGGGAGCCACGACCCTCAGTCACGAGGAAATACGTCTCACACAGAGAGAGAGAGAGAGAGAGAACGCCATACGACTAAATAATAATTAACAATTCATGCTTTCTTTATTATTTTTATATGAAAGTGGCACAAAAGCAGTCGGCCTTCCTGATGGTAAGCTGTAACCGCCCCTTATAGTATACTTCCGTACTTTTAACGCCAGATGTTTTTCAGCACTTTGCCAACTCAGAGAGGTGTTTTAATCGTGGAAAGATCTCGAGGGTACATAGTTTGACATCTTGCTAGTTTACATTTGCTCATTACATAAATTCATTCACCTTTATACCCTGCACATGCATAAACCATTATTCATATACCAAAATAGATTTAGTACTAGAAATCTTAACTATATGGTGAGGCCGTTTTCACTAGAAATGTTTAGTTGAGTTACACTCAACTCTTAACTTTCATGAAAAGATGGCGTGCATTTGGTATGCACTTTTGGGGTTTGTTTGTTGGGATTCTGTAGGCTTAGCATGCCTCTTGCTTACAAACCTAATTTAACTCACTTGGTTAAGTAAGTTCGTATGAGAGTAGTAACTCTGGTGTCAACATGGTTTATTTGGTTGCAATATCGCCAGTTTGAGTGTTGAAAACATTAGGTCGATGGTAGAAAACAATATTTTATGGTTGTGAATAATGTTAAAACAACAAAAAAACGCATAAAGCACTATTTTGTACTGGTGGCACCGAATACAAAGTACACACACTGTTGGTATTATATGGACCTGTGTATTATGTATATTTTTGCACAGATTTCTTGTTAATCATCATCATCTACACACTGTGTTTTTTATTTCAAATCTTGATTTATATTTGAGTTTAGATATTCACGTCAGTAACGTAAAAACAATCTTATCGGTTCCTTTATCTATGAAATGGTCTAATAATGACCCAAAAACATCCTTTAAAATCCCATAAAATTCCAAAACAAACATTGCAGGATAAGATTATCTAAATTAATGGATAATGTTCTCGTTATTCTAATTTCTATTCAATTTAAAAACTAAATTCGTGTTTTTGACAAAGGATAACAAACTCGTGGACACCTGAGGAAGATTAATTGTCATCCTAGTTTAGGGTTCCGCGGCAATAAACGAAATAACGGTAAAATGAACAACTCGGTTATGGGATGGGATTAGAGATGTACCATAAATGTATACCTACATAGTTTTGTTTTATCGATATGAAAAGTATTCAATGTGACTTTAGGGCACAACTCTATCCTCCTTCCGATAAAGTATGAAGTAGGAACAAACTTCAATAAACAGATCTAGAATACATACAAAACGGTTAGTAACATGTTTTTTTTTATTCCATCCATTTTCTCCTTATCAGTTATAGAAATTTGGCGATTATGTTCGAATTAACTATCCAAACAATGTTTCGTTGAGGTATCAGAATTAGCAGTTTTAGCACCAGACCGATAAATAAGGTATAACTAATAGTTTAAATTTACTTATAGTTGTTACTATAGCGTTCAGCAAAGTTTAATGACTGCCCATTATAAATACTGCCTCATAAATTGCCTAAGTGTGTTTTTTTAAATAAAAATGACGATATATTTTAGCAAATATAAAGACATTCAGTAAATCAAAGTAATCAATTGTGGATCCTGAGTTTTAGTAGATTTTGGCCTACTTATTTAAAGAGTACAGAACCATTTCCAAAAACACAAACACAACACGTTTTTCTCTGTTTATATATAATATTTCTACATCGGTGTTGTCTTAATAGTTTCATTATACTGCCCTACAAGTTATTAAGATAAGTCTCTTGTAAGATTACTTTTACCTCTTTGTTGGGAAATATAAATGTCAGATTAAATAAGGGCCTTTGGGCTTTTAGGTTGAGGATTGTCTAGGAGTAAAAAATCTAATGATGTCATCAAATAAGGCAGTAAATTAGAAATCCTTTTGAGTTATGGTTATTCTGAAGGTGATGGTGTGGAATTTTGGTGTATTTTAGGAATAATAGGTGCAGATGATTCAATTGTTTTTTTTTTCTTTTCAATATGAGCAACTTAAATTAAGCTAACAAATAAAATAAAACAGTTTAACCACCCTGTTTCAGAAATAAGTTCCAGTAACACCTATTTTTAACACTTAATAGAATTACATTTGACTGCAGCCTACAGCCATACAGATGTTACATGCAGTTATGCATTTGTATTTTTCAGTACCAGCCACATTTCAATTTTACACAATAATAATTATGACTAGGTATGTGTCTTCTTAAATTTTGTGACCAGTAATCATAACGTGAGTGCAACGAAATAAACAAGCGTTGATCCGCAAATATGTACATATAATAATAAAAATATAACGATATTAATTATTCGATCTTTTAATCAAAGACGATAACTTTGATGGAGTGGCTTTATCATACTTTGCAAATGCACCGCATAAACGTGATCCATCAATACTGATTGAAATGAAATGTAGCCATCTTTCTTAGGATTATCATCCGTTGATCAAGAGTAATAAATTATTGATTAATTTAATTTTATAACCAACTAGCGGACCCGACAGACTTCGTACTGTCTGTGGACTCTTTTACTCTTTAGTTAGTTAGAAAACGTTTGTATGGGAAAAAGAAAAGTTCGTCTTTTGGAGATTTCCCGGCATTTTTTCGAATTTTTCTCGCTGTAAAAACCATCTTTGAACTTCAACGAATATTAAAAAAAAGAATTGGCCAAATCAGTGCAGGCGTTGTTGAGTTATGCGCTTACCAACACATTTTGCGATTCATTTTTATATATAAGATTTATGAACATTGAACATCTTTGAAGATTATTATTATCTTTTAGTTTTTTTAGAATTCTTAGTACAAATTAATCCATTTGCGATTCATACGATAATTCACTTTGGGAATATTTAGGATGATATCATGTTAATTCATTCATAAAAAAAACAAGTATTGAAACCTCTCGGAGCGCTTGGTTGACGCGACGCATGACCAAAATGCTGGCCTTTTTCTGGCTCAACGTATCAGCATTGCCATCCAGCGTGGTAATGCGGCCAGTATGCTGGGCACGCTGCCCTCTGGTAGTGTGCTGGAGCACTTAGATTATCTTTAGGCTTGTCTAAAGATTTTCTAAGTGCCCCTTTTTTGTAGTAGTTAGATGTAGTATGTTTAGTTTTTCTTCTCTTGTTTTTATATTTTATTATTGTAAATAAAGTAATATTGAATTATTTTTCCAAAAATATATTTTACGGTCCATCGTCCCAACAAACTTAATAAAAAATTAACTCTAAATTAACGTAGATAAGGTCTAATTTATCTTACTCAATCCTATCACCTTTTACCTACTTCACCTTTGCCTCTTGGTACATCGATGCCAAGTTTAGCCAACAGTTGCTATTGTACCAAATTAAGGTAATATTGATGTTAACAATGAACTTACGGTCAAGTTTAAGGTTGTATATAGAAGGTTATTGTGAAATACCTTCTACTCGTAGATACCTCATAGTTGTCGATTTATTTCCCACGAAGGTATTTTATGTAATTGAGTTTTATACAAGGTTTAGAAGGTCGCAAGTTGATTACTGTGACACAGTTTTTAATGCTTGCTGAGATGTTTAATGTCATTTAGATATCAACCACATAGATTCATTATCGAATAGCTTCTATTAAGAATTTTATTTTTTTATTTCTAGTGATGTTTTTAAAAAAAAAAGGAAGCCATAGTTTTAGCAAAGGCTTTGTTTGATTTTTACTGTCAAAGATACTTACTCACTTACTTACTTACTAATGTGCCGCTGCGACCGAAAGTGGATCCTGGCCTCCGACACAAAGAGACGCCACTGTTCTGCGCCATCTCCTGCCACTCGGTAGCATGGAGTTGTTGCAGATCCTCCTCTATCTGGTCTTTCCAGCGGTACTTGGGACGTCCGACTGGCCGTAGACCAGTTGGTCGTCCCAAGTACGCTTTCTTCAGAGCACGATTGTCAAAGATACAGATCAATAAATTATTACTTTAACATTAACCTTTTAAGGATGGTATTTAAACAAAAATGTAAACAATGATGTAACATAAAAATAAGAATAATCAAAACAAATTGATTGAGCTCATATTACAAACTTCTCTTAACTTTAACATCCATGTTTAGCGAATCAACGACATTTATCAGGTTAAAGACCATGTTAGAACATCATTACAAAAATCACAAGTTTGATTGACAGCTGCACAATTTTCTGCCCTTTCGCTAACGATGCTATTTGTTAAAGGTTTGTTTTCAAACATGAAGGTTGTAATTTACAAGATTGTTGATCAAATCTTGTACGAATGAAAGTGGGATAGTGTGATAGAAAGGGCTTTCCGTTATATGTTACATCATAAGTTTTAAAACTGCCTCTCAAACATCGAAATAAAATGCCATTACTTCAATCCTCTCAAATAACTAAACCAAATATGATCCATGTATGTTTCTGTCTCTCAAATAATTAAAACACCCTATTTTGTAAATTCCTATAATGTAAAGTTATTTAAAATGAGACAAAATATTGTAACAGTTGATTAGGTACAGAAAAGTAAGCCAATATCAATTAACGAGTTCTTTTTTCAGAGAAACTCACTCTAAGATTCACATGCACAATTTTAAATGAAACACATTTACTGAGCCCTTTTTATCAATACACAATTTTGTCTCTAAATACGTTTATGAATAGCTATGTGTAGGCCTAAGAGAAGATCTAAATTCTCCACTCACATGGCATTTCTTGGCAATCCTTTTCAGGCCACAGGTATTTGGCATGCCGACCACTGTACGGTGCAGTTCGGTTAATATATTAATTACCTGTCACGAATGTGATTAGGTGGTGGCATCTCGCTTAACAATTCAATTAGAATGCTATCTTTGGGAGGGATCTGATTGGATTGTTAAGACTCGATTGTTAAGACTCGATTTACATTTTAGTATAATTTGCCATCAATGTGTAATTTATCTACGTATAATCTCGTCTTCATAGTTCCAGATATTGATTCTTATCAGCACTTTTAGAAAAATACAAATCATCGTATTTTTTGGGACACTCTCATCCATGTGTCTCTGCTGATCCAAGATTTGTCATTATGAATCTGGTCAATATATTATTATTATTATGTAGGGTGAATTCGTGCTGTTTTCATTTTACTAATGAAAAATAGAGTAGGTATCCTCAGGGTAGGATTCGTCTCTTTTCAAAGACATAATATTGGTAAGTACTCTAAACTGATTTCTGTCACCGTTTTCTTGCTAAGGTTGCCTGGAAGAGATCACTCAAGGTGATAAGGCCGCCCACTTGTGCATTCATTTATAGTTTAAGTTCATTTCATATTGTATGTGTAATTTATTTTTGGTGTGCAATAAAGTTATATTGTATTGTACTCTAGGCATTGTCGAATACATACCATAAGTTACAAGAAGACTACTTTCATTCAATCTAGTTTAATTCCAACAACGTCACTTCAATAACGAAGGAACATTATTGTTACGATGCTTATTAGGTACAACTAATATCACCGGTCAAATACTTGGCTAGCGTGAATACATTACGAAATTGCTTTCCAATTTGTTTTATATGCATTTTACGAGTGAAACTAAATAGTTCTTAGTTTCTAAGGATGCATGCACACCAGAATGCGACATTCTGCGTCAGAATAGGTACCGTATGCTCGTATTGTTCACAAGAAACTGTGGTTTTGTGGTTCTATGTATTATTCGATTTAGATTTGTGTGCAAAACTTTCTGTTCTACTAGTGAGCTATTTTTATTAGAAGTTTATTTTGCTAAATTCTAATTGCTGAATTTCAGCTACAAGTTATTTTTATTGATATTTTTTGTGAATTATCTCTGAGTTAATCATAATAAATAAATAATTTATTAAAAATAATGTTATCTTCGTCTTTTGTTTGATTTTGAAAATCTGATATATTATTCTTTGCAAAGAATATTTTTTCATTTCTACTACATATGTCTCTGTTTCAAATCTTTATAATTTTCCATTAAAAGTGGTAAATAGTAATAACTAAACAATTTATTAAAAAGTTAGTTATCTTAGTCTGTTGTTTGATTTTGATGATCTGTTACTCTTATTGTTTTACAGAGGGTTTTTCCTCTGATATCTACTACATGAAACTTTATAATTTACCATAAAAAGTGGTGAAAAGCAGACTGTTCGCCAATTGGTAAGCAGTCACTATCATGATAGCATGTGAAACCTTGCATGACCTGCCTATTACATTACAGACTTTCTTTTCGATATTTCAACGTGCATAACACCCATCTTTCATATGCACACTCCTTTACATTTACAACTAGTACAAAGGCCACCGTCTCTGCAATAGAATTCTCATTAAAATCTCTTTGGTCTTAATATGCTGTCCCAGAGAAGTAAATAAACAGAACTTACTGAGAATTGGAGTTTGAAGAAACACTTACTTTACTGACATTTAGAGACTGTTTTGGTAACTGATTTGTTTGAACGATGCCGAAAATGTTACCCGGCCCAAATTTAGGAGTTAAACTCTAAATATCTGATTTTATGTACAGATTACCAATCATTATCATTTTCTCAATGCAAGTTGTGTATGTTTTGTGTATGGACTAAAAGTTCGAAATAAATGACATTTATTTTTATTTTATTTTATTATATAGACTGATGGTTTAAAGATAATCTATAATCTCTCTAATCAACCTTACTGTAAAACCCTTATGAGTGTTGAAATAAACGCTTTTTATGTTTATGTTTAATCTCATTTCATTCCATCCACTCCATCCACTTGTTTTATTATTATTTAACATTTGCGTCAATTTTGACCTGTGATTGCAACAGCCTTTTCAATCTTCTATCTCGTCAACGATATTGGCCCCTTGTAAGCTATCCCATTATCTGCGTTCAAATTCCTTCCAATATTACATACATACCGACCACCTAACAAACAAAACACATTATCATCCGTATCAATATCACAGGCAATTAAACGTCGGCGTCTAGCAATCAAGTTTCATAATTTTAATTACGCTACAGAAAGAAAGAAGATTAGGCCACAAAGCAAGCACCCTGCTGCGAAGGAAGCGTAGGCCTCTCTAATGATGGACTGAAACAATGTTATAGATCCTATCGATGGATTGAAAGATGTAGATAGATATAGCACGTGTCTAAGAAAGTTGTGTAGGTGACGATATGGAAATTAAAAGGGATTTTTTGCTTTATTATGGTCGTAGAGTGATGTGTGCAATAGAGATGTTGATCTTTAAGATTGGTTTTGGGTGATTTAACTGTATTACTTATCTACTGCAATTCATTGAAATAAAATGTATATTTTGGTTGAGACTTTTCAATTTACTTACCAAGAAGACGTTAAATTTTTATTTTTCAAAGAAGAACGCACTTCTGGCCCCTGTTTATTCCAGTATGTTATATAATCAGAAATATCTTCTATGAGTTTTAGTAGTTAAAAGGTAATGAAAACTTAATTTTTAAGCTAAGCAAGCAAGGCTTGATTCATAAAGTATTAATTCTACCAGTTCCCATATTTTTTATAACTCATATGTCATACAGTAAGGAAATGACTTATAACTTTGTTACGAATAATATGAATATAATTGTTGGGTTTTAATGATAGTATTTGATACAATTGAGGGTAGTTGTAAATTGCAAGAGCCGACCGGACGTCTGCGCGTCGCAGACCCGGTTTGAGTAGCAAAGATCGCGCCGTGCGCGTCGGTTGTGTCCGTGACAACCCAGCACTTCCAGAGTCCGTGACTCTGGAACAGAACTAAAGGAATTCGTATAGAAGAGGAGCAGGTGCAGCACCATTCGTCAGTCGCGCATCACGGAGGCTATCCCCGGAGAAGCAGCGTCGTGGATGAAAGGTTGGTGAATGCTTTTTATGATTGCCCTCTTTGCACCAATTCTGTTTCGTCAAAATCAACCCCATACAGTCCACTTAGTATCGAACAATAATATGAATATGACAGTAAGTACCTCCATTTTCAAGATACAGCCTTGCGCTTCATCAATGCCCAGTGTCCTATATATCGTTAACAGTTTCTACGTGACCGTACTCACAACCAAACATATTTGTGTTCAATGGACAAGTAATTACATATTCCAGATCTTATCAGCAGCGTTATGGCAATCAGGATCTTTGATTAGGTAACTATTTGGTACTTCAAGTTACTTACCACACACGATGGGTTACTGTTTAGTTGCCACGAAACAACTGGCTTTGATTATAACGTATTACCAAAGTTTAGCTTGTTAAGGTTCTATTTTCTGTGCTTGCATGTTCTCACCTTAGTAAAATATTTCCAATTTAAAAAGCATTAAACATATATCAATCAAAAAATTTTAAAAATTTCGATAAATTTATGATAATAGTCTTGTATTACTACTGTTATCATTTACAAATAACTTTACATTATGTCAAAGAACTAAAACTATCGGTCGATAGTAATTTAGTCTTATCTTAGACCGCTATTATTAGCTTACCATAAATTAAAGTATGGTCAATGTTCATCTTTTCACTATATCGATTTCGTTTCAGTTACTTTCGTCTCATCAAAAAACTGACATGACCCAAACATTCCCGAAACTTTCTCTCCATCCACATGTCAACTCCTTATAGCCTCATCAAATGCAGATACTTCTCAAATAGAGGTAAATGTAGGTAAAGTGAACCGCTCGGTAATCAGGCATATAACCGCAGACCTCCTGACCCGGAACACAACGGCTAATCAGGGACTACTGTGCAAGAGATACTTGAATGCACAAGTGCATAGGTAATGTTTGTGAGATCGTGTAATAATGATGATGATTAGTTAAATTAAAAAATGTTAAATTAAATTTAAATTTAAAAATAATAAATAATAATTTAATTTATAATAATTTTAAATTTAATTTGTTAAATTTTCAATGTTTAGTTTTTCTTTCCTTGTTTTTATATTTTATTATTGTAAATAAAGTTCTTATAGATGATGATGATTTGATGTTATTACTTTTTAGCACGTTTATACGTAATTTTAAAATAAAATTGTTGTATTGAAACTTAGCTTAGCTGTTATGATTTCATTTTTACACGACAACGGAAGCCCTGGTGTAACTTTAATCTATTAGTCATTCAGCAAAAGATTGATCCATTTGACTGTTGCTTTCCATTATATATATGCTTTTATATCTACTTAAGAATCAAACGAAAACTTACCTGATTCCAATTATGCGAGGGTCAAGTTTTCGTTTGATTCTTAATTATACTTCGGGTCTACCGAAGACGATTATATTGTTCACTAGCAGATGTTTAGAGTTTTATCAGAAAGAAAACTGCAAAAAATGTTTATTAACATATTCAATAAGAAAATCAAATAAATTTGTTTTTCCTATATCTTGCAACCACAAAGTAGTATAAAGATATTTCTTGTGTTTTTTTTATTTTAATAATCATGTGCTTAACATTTATTTTGCTTAAATGATGTAAGATTAATACTATACATGCGCAAGTATGTATATAATATATTTAATAATACTAGGCACTGCCAATAAGAAAAGATTACATAATATATGTAATTTAATATATCTACAATGGAATTATTTTCAATTTGATAAGCTACTCCGCTAGCGACATCCCGTGAGTGGTTTCTGTATGGATATAACAAAAGGATTATCATCATAGGATGTCAGGAAAGATGTTTTCCCAAAGTAAGTTTGAATAACCTATGCTGGAAAAAAACTAAAAGGTCAGCTTTTCTTTAATTTAATCAATTTTATAAGTGCCACCACTTACGAACATGACGTGAATTTATACATGAAATCTGGAACAGCTTACTTCATTTACTTACGTTAACAACGATTTCACTTATGGTTTTATTGTTCAATTTAATGAACCTCAAAGTTTGCATCTATTTGGTAGAATCGATTAGTGGGTAAGTTAATCATTTGTGAGGCAAAATATGCAGACTGACATTGGTAAACCGTAAAATTTAAAAAAATATAGTTTAAGACTTGAAAGGATAATCAAAACAATTATCTATTGACATGATAATTATAATATATTTGACCTCAGGGATTTCACCACAAAATTAACTCAGTGTTAAACGAGTTGAAACTGGTCCCTTGTTCGAATTTTGTAGCTAATAATGAGTATAAGTATGTATATTACATTAAATAAAGTTTTTTTTTATGTAAAATATTAACCTTGCCCATAACGGTGCAAATGAGGCCAACAATTGAAATACATGTTTTTATAATACCTTTGCTTAACAAGCTGCAGGTGACAGGTCTGCATGCGTCAAATTAATTTATTCAATAAGATAATTATAAGTTAATAGTTACTACAAACTATTATATTCTCAATAAAGGTAAAAAGTAAGTAATCATTCTAAATTTAAACGTAATATCGATAAGTTAATAAACCATCCTATAATGTATAACAATATACTGATTAAACTTAAGGAATCAAATGAAAAAGTTTTATATTATAACCTTCTCAATTAAAAGTAACGGAGCTTGAATAAAGACTACCACAAATATTTGTAGTTTTGCGGGATGCAAACAAAACTGGTAAGTACATTTTAATTTTGTAATTTGTGCGAAGGCATCGCTAATAAACTCCCATTCCGTATTAGTATTATATTTTCGGAATATTCAATCACCAATAATAAACATTATTTTATGTACGAAGAAAGCGCATGAATATATTTGTGTTCGCACCTTTGTCTTGACAAATACTTCAAAATAACCTCAAATTCAATTTATATAGCAAATTGTGGTAGTACTATCAATTCTCAAAAGTATATTGGAACATTTAATATTTTTATTGGATGCAAATTAATATGTTAAAACAATAAAAAGCAAAATTTTCATCTTGAATATTTATAAATATTTACATATTTATATGTAAAATGAGTTTTGATTCTGTCCAATGCCCATAAGAGCTTTGATACACCGAAAACACCATTTTGTATAAAGTACTGGAGTCACTGTAGACTAAATAGCTAGTCACAGTTGCGTACGGTGCATTTTTCAATCATTTATTTTTAAATTTCACCATATTAAATTTTCTCTAATGCACTCTGCTCTCCGATACTAGGTAGAGCTATTAATATAAACACTTTCAAATTTCTTTGTACAATATACATAAATTATATTCGCGTTGTACTTATTTAATAATTATTATCATATTAAACGGCTGGGCAAAATGGAGTTTTAAAATGATCCATTGTTTATTTCTCGCGTGGTAGGTAGAATGTGATTTTGGGTGCTAAATATAAGTTACTCTATAATGTATAACTTGCTTGGCATAGGCACCGAACATGAAAATAATATATACTTAAGGTCAGAATAATAACCAGCCAAATAAAATAAACTCATTTTAATGAGATAGAGATAACACCGTAAGGTTGCATTTAGCTTAGTGAACACAAATGAAGCCATATCAATATTTAGAAAATTAAATTTGTACATATACATATTCTATGTAAAACGTGACCACTTTCTATTTTTATATGCATTTGCATTTGTAGCAAGTAAATGTAAGCATCGTGTACAAAAAAAAATGTAGTTCTTCTGTTATAATGGTAGTCCACTAATTTGAAGATACCATATTCACTATTTGAAGATGTTTTAAATGAATAAGTTTTTGTAAACAATCAAATGATGATCATGGTGACCATGATATTAGGTTTTTGTACAGTAAACGTCGTGATAGAAATTGATCTGCATCTTCAGATGCGACAAGATTATATTATCTACGATAGGTATATTTATCAATTTTGTGACTTTGAATTTTGTTTTACAAAAGTTCGGTATCAATAGTAGTAATATACTATATTGGTTTTCTTTTTAAATGGTGAAACTGTCACCCAGGTCCCAACACAATGTTAACAATGTTAACATTGGTCATCCATTTTGGTACACCATTGTTCATAGAAATATTCTACAACTATTAAGTTTTTCTGTAATAAGTACCTGCAGTATTAGCATTAATATCCTTGGGCTCCTCACTTCATATAGCTCTGGCGGTTGTTTAAGAATTCCTGGCGGCGGCCCCGCAGCCGGTGCATGCCTACTGGCTTCAGGGTTCATGGCTCTGGCCGTGACATCCCCCCAAGTTTAAAGCACCTCGGCTAGTTGTGGACACGAGGTCTCAGTGGTGCATGCGGGGTATATCTTATTTCTGCCCTCAATATTGTGTCTGCTTGTAAAGATTCAATGAGTATGTGCTCAGTTAGAATAGCACTAAAGAAAATGTTATCAATTTTACTAGTTTTACAGCATATTTAGTATGTTTATTTAGTACAGTAACTTGAATGTAACTGTATGTGTTGGCCATAACTAATTGAAGGCATTGAGTCATGAATATTTTAGCTTAGGTTGTGGTAGGTACATCACCTTTTCAATTTTGATGATAAAACGCAGCCAAATGCTTCTAACAGCTGATAAACAGCAAGACAGTTTGTTTCGTTTAGTTGCATAATCAATATCCTTTTGATATTGAGAGGAGATAAGGCAGCTTGAATTTCTAAGTTCAAGTTGAGTGCATGTATATCTCTTTTTTTTTTTTAACGCAAGCTTTCTTTGGATAGCCAACACCAGGTAGCAAAATCCTTATCCTATCCTTATCCTCGATTTTTCCGTGCTTTGTATTCCGTACTGAATACTGATAGTGTAAACTTAAGGTTTCAGGAACAAGATTTTCTAATACATCTGTGGTTGCCTTTGATTATGAGGTTTTCGAATGTATTTCTTTGTTAGGCCTCTTTTCTAGGGAGGCATCATTACCATGAGCTATTTCATTCTGTGATTTATATTTGTAATTGAAGGTAAATATTTATAAGTGTTGGTAATTGGTAGGTACCTCAACGCGCCACACGCGGAGAAAAAAGAAATAAGCATCCCACAATTGTTACTTTGCACGATAAACGTGAAGGATTTTAAATTTTTCAACATGATTTGCATTGATATTTTCTGTACATTAATCCCAATTTATTACTTTACACGATATACATGAAGCCACTTAAATATTCTCAATATGATTCACATCAAAATTTGGTATACACTAATTAGTATTAATTACTTTACACGATATACGTGAAATATCATAAATATTCTCAGCATGATTAACATGGAGATACGGTGGACACTAATATACTTTAATTGCTTTACACGATGTAGGTGAAGCTATATAAATATTCTCAACATGATTCACATAGAGATATGGTGGACACTAATCCAGATTAATCGCTTTACACGATATACGTGAAGCTATATAAATATTCTCAACATGATTTACATGGAGATATGGTGGACACTAATACACATTAATTGCTTTTCACGATATACGTGAAGCTATATAAATATTCTCAACATGATTTACATGGAGATTTGCTGTAAACTCATTCACATTAATCACTTAACTCGATATACGTAAAGGAGCATAAACATGAAACTTTGGTGGATAATAATCCTCATTCATTGCTACAAACGATACACGTGAAGCCATTCAAATATTCTCAACATGATTGACATGGAGATTTGATGTAAATTAATTAATATTAATTACTTAACACGATATACTTGATGCAAAATAAATATTCTCTACAGGAATTACACGGATTTTCACTAATTTACTACAATTAATGCGAGTAAAACGCATAGCATCATCATATAAAAAGTTACGATCGAATTAACCGTTTAGGTTGATTTGAGCAGTTAAATTGAGAATCGTTGTGAATAATGATAGAAAACAATTAAAACTTATTGCGCCAGGGCGCGATGTTACATGCTCATTCTCTATTTGTAGATTATTTTGTTACATGTAGTATCTAAAGTCTTATAATGAACAATTTTTTTAAGAAAAAGTACAAAAGTTGGGTACTTGAGTAGTTATTACAATCAAGTAAAAACAAACTACCATTTTCATAAATTCAAGGGTAGTTCAAAAATAAGATCGTATGTTAATAAAATAAGTCACTCACCAAAGATAATTTATCCATAAAATTCCGTCGTAGACAGAATTCCAGTAACCTGGTCTCACAAAAGCACTTAATATTCACTGGTTTTGTCGTAATGTTTGGTTAAATGATTTAACGACGTTAAATAACCGTTATTTTTGTTTAATTTAGTTTTTATTATTAACACATTTCGAATTTATAAATTTGAACGACACGGTTTAATTAAATTTTAATATTTGGCACAGTTCACAATGTTCTTTAATAATCACTGGACACAACACGTAAAGAATATTTAAAATTAAATAGATTTTTAAACAAATTGTTTAAGGCGTGCGCCAGCGGCGACACAAAATCACGTAATGGCGAGTTGCAGGCGCCTTCCTGCGAGGTGAGCCGCGTGGAGCGGACACGGAAACGAGTGCACCGGAAGTTGAATTTTGCTTTTTTAAAGTAGTTGACTATCTAAAAGTGTGACAGTGGCAGCACAATTCCATGGACTGCTGCTAGTAAACAATATAATCGTCTTCGGTAGACCCGAAGTATAACTACTTACTTACTTCATAGAAATACAAGTAGTACCTACTATTACAAACAGAAAATAATAGAAAATAACATTCAAGGTTACGGTCAATAAAATTTATGCGTTATACATACCTACTTGTGATTAATTTTGGTGTACTTACTTACTACATGAAAATGAATCACAATTATGTTTTCAGACGCTCCCATTATTTTTTAGAAATTATTTTATATGAAACCTCCTTAAACGCAAATTTAACTCTGCGAGGGAGTCACGCCTCAGTTTGACTCAAAAATTAGGTATTTTTATGACTTGAATTTATACACATGTATATCTTCTTGCGATTCAAGTTAACAATTTCGTATCCAAGTATCCATAACATTGACACCACGCCACAATACAGATTCAATCAGACGTTATACCGCGGTTGACGCATTGAGAAGTGGCACGAATGTTCCTATCTCCAAGGGCCAAGGTGACCTAAGGTGACCTATGGATTGAGTTACCTGGCCTTGATGGCTTTCTTTGTTGACTTTTTAGTTCAGAGCAATATCAATTTAAAACTTTTTTAATCTCACAAATTTTTTAAATCTTGCTCGATTGTAGAATACTGCAGATTTAATCGCGTTGCTTAGTTATGAAAAGTTTAGTGCTTTAATTTTCAATTATGTTCGTCTTTACATAGTTACTATGTCCTTAATCGAAACCAAATGTAGTTAACCATTGAAATTACTTAGTGTTGAAATAATTAATTTGGACAATAATGTGAAGCGTGAAATAAGGTATTAGTTACATTCATTATACTTAAATAGTGTAATCCTTATACACACTTATTATAATGTATGGAGCAAATCTTAAAACCATATGTATAGTATGTAGTATTATATAAGTATGTATTTACAAAAAGAAAAGTATATAAGTATTATATCCGTTATCTAGTACCCACGACACAAGCGTTTGCTTAGTATGGGGCTAGATGGCGCGATGGTGTGCAATGTCCCGAAATATTTATTTATTTATATACGTACCTAGGTAGGTATACAGAATACGTACCCACGAATGTTTTCACGTAAGCTATGAATAAGTTCTAGAAACGTATAAAGTAGGAACTTATCAACACAAAAGTATGTTTCTGATAACATTTCTCAAAATAATGTTGATCTTTTCTCAAATTCCAGGATGCGCAGAAGTAGAAAGAGAAGGAAGTTAGTGAGAAGCACAGATCACTTGAGGAAGCCGAGAGACGTTGCTTCAGGGTCCATACCAGACTGTCCCGGGCTGGCGAGGCGGTACCATGAGTGTAATACTGCGGTAAGAAATGATTCATGTTGTCGCCTCTTTTATTCTAATAGCTATTTCTCTTCTTCTTATGCCGTATCCCTCACTGCTGAGGATAGTGACTCCTTCTGATCTTGTGTACAAGCTATCGCCATTTATTGCGTTCTGATGCTTGGTGCATTGCATAACTATTTAAATCTGAATTAAAGAGAAAGAAGTACAGATTATTTAAATCCTTAAATAATCTGTACTTACTTCTCTAAGGTCAGAAGCTCTTTATGGAAAACTTTTGGTACCTTAAAGTATGTACTATAAATGGCGCGGATTGAAAAATAGTATTATTATTATTTTTCACTAAAATATAATAAGTAGGTACTGAAAGATAACATAATAACATGCTACGTATTACCTCAGCTTCGTCTTAATATGTCTGGGCACCACAACATCCAAAGACACCTAAAAATAGCATTTTAATGGACCAGCCCCCTTAAATAAGAGGCGTATTTTAGTAAGCGTACTGTCGCTCACTTATAGAATAGAAAGACCAATGTTTGACATCACGACGATTGACATGCTACGTCATTCCCATACATTGGTATTTCTATTCTATAAGCGAGCGTCAGTACGCTAACTAAAATACGCCTCTTGTCTAAGGGGGCTGGGCGGCTAAGGGAAAGAAAGGAAGAAAAACGAAGAGGTTTTATTATGTATCTGTTAAAGTAACTATTATTTCCCTATTTCCAGCCGTGTCCAGGGCCGCAGCGAGACCCTCGCTCGGAGCAGTGCGCGATGTACGACCGCAGGCCCTTCCGGGGACGCTTCTACACCTGGGTGCCTTATGTAGATGGTAAATAATATTTAAGACATGTAAATAAAAATAAATTTCAAAATATTCATACTATAAAACAAATGCAATCAAAATGAAAAGTAGTTATAGACGTAGAATGTAGCATTAATTTACTTGCTTGCTTACTTACCTTTGCTTGCATCAGGGCGAGTTAAAGTCAAGCGTGAGATTTCGCGTTGGTAGCTATCGAAAACTATATTTGATATTATTAATTGGACCATCGAACTCCTACAATATCACATTATTTTTCCTCTTTTTATTTTATTTGGTATGATATTTTGTCCTTGACTAAATTCTCAACACGAAAAACATTTAGAATTTCACAATTTTGCTCAAATGCCTGTGTAATATTCTATAACATAATTTATGTAACATTTCAGGCGATTCCCCTTGCACCCTGAACTGCCGGCCGCGCGGGCAGCAGTTCTACGCCTCTCTGGCGTTGGTCACAGACGGGACGCCCTGCACCAAGCCAGGCTTCCGAGCCATCTGTGTACAGGGCTCTTGTAAGGTTAGTAGTTAATTTTATTATAAAGTAAGGATAATACATAAAAGGCTAACTCTCTGGATTATGTCATTATAATGACATGCCACGATAATTTATCCAACAATACAAACTTATGGCAAAATGTTTCACAAACGTTAATGCCTAACAGCGCCATCTGTGGGCGAGTAACAAAACTACGTCGTGTCTAATGATAGAACCCAAACGGAGTTTTGGTATAATTGTGTTACGTTTGTAATATAAACTAGCGCCATCTATTGATGAGTAGCTGTAGTAAGTCAATGGCGGGAAAAAGTTTTTAGTTTGTTTTTTAACTTTTACTTCTCCGTAAACGTTTTTTCCAGCGAAAATATTTTCGTTTTATTATTGAGCCCAAAAAAATATTTATAAAAAAAGATAAAAAAAATTAGCTTGATCAATTTAATTACGGAAATGTCATTAGATGTTTCGCAAACGGTGTTCAATTAAATTTTACTTGGCCGCAAACATGTTTTATAAATAACACTACTTTCTCCATAATGTTTAGGTGGAACATGTTCTCCTTTATAGTATATCAGTCATTTGGTCTCGACCGCTTTCGATTAAGTAATTGCTTACTTTCCTAGCCAGGTTTGATTAAACTTATTCAAACAACCTATGTTATTAAATAGGTAGGTATGTCGATTGCAAGTACCTTAGGTTTGCTATGTAGATATAAATAAAATAGTACGGGAACATATATAGGTATTTACTTTTTATGAGTAATGTATATATTACGTATTAATTTTGTGTTTATAAGGACTTCAATAAGAAGAAGAGTAAGTAAGTAGTATTTTTTAGTAAATTATATGCAACTAATGTAATTATGTATAAAGTTCTTAACAAATGATCATGTTATATACACATATTTAGGAGTATACATAGCTCAGCTCAAAATTATTTCGATCAAAAACTATCAAATGCACTCTAAGCTGTAATTTGTTCTGTGTATAAATAAATAAATAAAACTAACGATAACGAGGGATAAACACTTTCAATTAATATATAATCTTCTATTGAGCTAATGTTATTAAATCTTCCAATGACCATATTGGAAATATACTAACTGTAAAGGACACGGTGTTTATTATCTACATAAAAACACTTTCAGATGACCACAGATGCAAGTAATATTTTTCACTTGAAAAAGAAAACGGAAAATACTACGAAAGTTTTAGGTTTACCATTTTTTCCACTTATCGTCGGAACATTGAGGTTTTCACTGCATCATTAGAGAGTTTTACGACGGCATCAATTTTTGTTGCGCTCTCGAGCGTTTTCAGCAAAATCCTTTAAAATTTGTGTAAAAGAAGCTCTTAGCAAAAATTCTATAGAGAACAGATTTTATGGTCTATTTCATATTCAGCATCATAATTTAAAGAAAAAAAACTATTACAAATTTATATTTTGCTAAAACACAATAGTTTGCAAACGCTTTATAACTATAAAGCTAGATGGCGCTGTGTGCAATGTCCTGAAATATGCAGCACCTATAAAACAACTACACAGGTATTTATTTTCAATTAACGCAAGCCTCAATAATAGTTTTAGAAATTCCGCTATCTGTGTTCCAATTTTACAATACATAGAGCTTCTATTGGATACAA
Organism: Macaria liturata; assembly: GCA_964023185.1. Lineage (NCBI taxonomy): Eukaryota > Metazoa > Arthropoda > Insecta > Lepidoptera > Geometridae > Macaria > Macaria liturata. The sequence goes on along the minus strand of OZ026824.1, from coordinate 3,269,177 downwards.
GCTTACAAATGTGAACCTATTTGTCAAAGGCACCAATTTAGAGAACAGTGCAGTCGTTTACACTCGACCGTGGCGAATTTCACTCGACTTTATTGTTACAAATGACCAGTGTAGGAAGGAGCGTAGAAACAATGATGTGGCTTTATAGATATTTCGTTCGATATTGAGAAATGATGGAATGATGGTGAAGAGGCTAAATTCTTAAAAAGGGATGGGAATGTTCAGAACTATGTCGCAGCATTCTGTTACGGAAACAATATTATCGTTTGATGTTAGATACATAAAAAAATATTGTTGTCAATTTCAACCCTACTTGAAATTTCGGTTTGTGTTTTCAAAACATAATACAAGAAAAGCGTTATAAAAAAAAATTACACTACTTCGCTCGGGTATCTAATATTCTCCATTTAATGAAGTTTAGAGAAGAAGTGGATAATAGACAATAAAATTAACTTATTGAAATAGTAAGGATACTAACTTCTATTTAACCATATGCTATTTCATTTGGCCAAAAAAATAAAGTATTGGCTGTATTATTTTTGTCACCTCAGAATGATCTCAGCCGTTCCTCGATCGAGCCAAGCCCGGCGTTGTGGCAATCCATTCGCATCGGCAATACACTGCGATTACTGTCAGAACAATGGCAACTGATCGAAACACAGGGTTTGAGTCAGGTACAGACTGTAGGGGCAGTCGCACCCCATCATATCGTATGTTCCAGTCTGCTGCAGAAATGCTTAACATCAGGCGGGTTGTAGTCAAACATGACCTGTACCACGTAAAAAATATTAATACTAAATAAGTATAAAATCAATGCCCTTGCTTTTTTTCTGACGTACACAGCGCCGGTTTACTTTCAGCCCTATAATTTGTCATCATCATTGTCAGACTATTTCGCCCACTGCTGAGCATAGGATAGGAACTTCATATAAAATCGTAGCATATATGTAATTCGCGGAAGATACTGGCTGATCACGTAGGGAAGGCACAGTTTTCAATAATGAGGACAAGGCAAAGGAAATAAATATTTTAATCCTCCAGGCAGGGGAAATTCTAAAAAGATCTTTTATCTCCACTCCAGCACATTTTCGTTATTTTTTAAATTCATAAAGATTAATGTCATTTTGTTGCGTACTCATTTTTTATAACAAAATCCCAAAATATACCCCTGCTTCTCTCCCTGTAGAGTGCCGTTATCCCCCGCGGCGGCCTAGTAACTATTATTTCATCTGCACCAGTAATGTCCGGTCCTGCCACGCCGCACCCAATGCACAACTGTTAAGTTATTTTAACGGACCAGGGCGAGACTTTATATAAAATCTAGCTATGCATGTACAGTAAAGTTGTTTATCGGATAGGTCATTTAGAAAAAATAATATACACGAAATAAATTACAGTTAATTTTATGATATGGGAAATAAATGTAAAAAAACGCGAAAATCATGTGGCCTAATTTAGAATTAACAAGCGTTCCTAATGTTTTCAAAATTATATAACATGAAATTAATAGTAACATAAATTAACAGTCCACTTCAGCGGTCCAAATGATGGTTATGGAATAAATTTGCTGTCGAGATAGGTTAGACTCAATTGATCCTACCTACCTACCTTTACATCACAGATCAATGCGGGTACCAACAACGTAGAAGCTTCGTATAACTATACTTATAATATATTATACGAAATTATTTATAAATTGTTATTCAAATAAGAACAATTTGCAAAATTCCAAGCACCTCGGGCGTCTGATTACTCAGTTTCTACCACTCTCTGAATCAACACTAGTAATTTTATGCAAAGCCTAATCTACAATCAATGCCTAGAAATATTATTTATGGCTCCAATGTATTGAATTAAGCTCAATTCCTTATAACAGCTTATTGATAATGTCTTGTTTACTGTTGCAGCATAAAATTAATAGCTCAGTTTCACCAATGATCTTGCAATGGACTTGTCAAACTGTGAATAAGATATCTAAAGTTAGGTAAACAGAATTTGCTAGTTATTTGTAAATCTTGGAAATATAGGTGATAAAAATATGAAACAATATTTTTAAGATTTATACAAGAGACATGTACGAGTATCGTTTTTTTTTTCACATTATGATTGACATTTAAAGTAATGAAATAAATTTATACGTACTCATAAAAGATAAAAAACAATCGCCACATTAAAAAAAACATTGATTTAATTATCTGTAATTAATCATATTTAAATGCTATTCTTTTTTTGGAAGAAAGTGTTGTTGACAGGCTAACAATTAAGAAAAGAACTACAATTTCACCGACACCTTTAAATCTGTATCATTGATCATCATTTCAACACCCAGAGCCTTTCGACCACAGATTACTACAGGACTACAAATTATTGACTAAAAACGTGGATTACCTGTTTACATAAAACATATTTTGGAATATTTAACCAGAAAAGACTAGTCTAGTATAATAAAATGTATTTCCTGTTTGCTCTAGATATAATGTAACCTTACTAGGTTTGTCTTGTCAGTGCTACATAACTTTATTAGCTTTTTAGAAGTCTTATGGAAACGTAATATTATATCAAAATAATTAAATATTTAATGAGGTTCGAATTGAATAATGGTAACAAAGGTATATTGAATTTTCAAATATCAGCAGATTTAATTAAATATAAGTACAACCCGGTCACAATATCTGTGCACCTGACCTCGTGACGTCATATCGGCGGTCTGGGTACGGTGTGAAAAAAAGTTTTTTCGAGAAATGTGGAGGTAAAAAAATTTTCTAATCTTTTCAAATCAATTTATTATTACATTGATGAAGAATTTGTGATTAAAGTGCGGAGAGGCGCCGCATTCCAGCGAGGTGCACAGATATTCTAACCGGGTTATAAGTACTTCTGCCAGACAAGTTACTGGCAAAAATATTTATATCGCTCCTTTTTGAGATTTTGAGTAATCTTTTACTTATTTGATATTTAAACCAATAACTTCTTCATAATTACCATTTTTTTTTAAATGACTTCTTCTATGACTTGTGTTTTTAGTGTGGGGTTAGATGGTGTTGTGTGAAATGTCACGAAATATTAAATTTATTCATTTTATTTATTACTGTGACATGACTCAATATCCAGTATCTACAGAGCTACTCTACGGCCTGCAATGAAAGGTGGCAATAAATTAAAGCCTGCCGGAGCCGGGAGCTGTATTTACAGTGATCGGGAGACAAATTAATCGCACCCTGATTGTATCGTAATGACAAGCCGGGAACCAGAGGGAGTCATTGCTGACAGGTTTCTTTTTTTAAAACTTGGATGGTGTTGCCATTAAAAGTTACATGTTGTTTTTTTTTTTAATTTTTGTTACTTATAGATTTTTTTCATGAGACAACGAGATAGTTTAATATTCTGTGGATACTGTATGTGAGATAACTTACTGTTAGTGGCCCTGGTGGACCGCAAGGTTCATGTTCCCAGAATTAGAAAACCTCACCAATTTGTCGTTAGGATCGCTAGTGGATCGTAAGCCTTCAAATGTCAAATGTCTAAAATCGGTAGTGGTCACAATAGCTCGCTCATCTTATTCTTTATAGTAATTTGTTTGAACTTGAAAGACGAAAAAATACTTTACTAAATTACTTCCGTACCAGAGTACCTATATAATTTAATAGTTTTGAAATTCAATAAGAAAATCCAATCTTAAGATTATTTATTATCTTGCATAGTGAATTTTCATAAAATATGATTCATATGTCAATTTGAGGGTCAAATTAGATCTCCAGTAAACTACAAATTAACGTTATGCTAAAAGCAATCTGTTATAACCCAATCATCCATTTTCACACTACATTTGCACTCAACTGTACTTTACTATGAGTATAATCAATGTTTTAAGTCTGAAGGTCGGGCATAGTCTCGAAGTTTTATGATTTGTTTCTAGGATACTACATCTGTCAGTCCGTCAAGTCTAGCATAGTAGGTATTAATAGGATATAAATATTACTGCCTCACCAAATTCCTTAAATTTCGTATTGAAAGTCTTAATATTTACGTACCTTCTTCTTTAAATAGCTTTCAACAACTTTACGCTTCAATTTGAACGCTCGTTTCTGGTGAAAGTGTTCAAATGTTTCACGATGATAAACACACGAAACATTCGTCGTTTTGAAATTGAAAACTAAAGGTCACTGATTATTGGACAGCTGAAATAAGCATACTTATCGCATACTTTTCTTATTAACCAGGAAAAAAAAATGATTACGTATAATTTATCTTTAGTTTGTCTTTTTGTCGTATGAGGTGGTTAAAGAATTGGCTGAAGATCGGGAAGAATGGCGCATGCTCCACTGATAAGCGACTTGCCCTTAAATTTGTGATGATGATATCTTGAAAAGGGTTTGTTATGACAAGAAAAGTGTACACGAATTATTACCATGATCATCCACTTCCACGGAATTCCGCCATAATTCGTCGATTAGATTAACAAAGGCTGGATGTATTACATCACAGTCGGCGCCTCCGAGTCATACTTTATAGCTCTAACTCATTATGATTGTGGCGCCGACGGGTTCTTGCAATTTGATCTGGTGTAGGTAAAATGTACCTAAGCTTTGTGTCTCTCCTTGTATCGTATTCCTATTCATTAAGGATCGTAATTCATCCGCAGAAATAATTCTTATATTTTTCTTAAGTCGTATTTCCTCATGACTGAGGGTCATTCAATAATTTCTTAATTATAATTAATTGGGGAAAATCTCTTGAGCAAGTGCATTGAGGTGCAACATCGTCTTTCCTCGGAAGACACATGTCCTAGAGTTTTGTACCGGATTCAAACCGGAGTATATCGGACTGGAAAGCAATGTCTTCAACCATCTTCGCACACTCACTTTTGTATCTCTTGTGTAGGTAAAAAAATATAGTCATATTAAATTAAATCGAGGCAAAAACTCTGAGGACGGATAATCTTCCTACATTTCCGTTACTTTGAACATATAAACAGAAAAATACAGTATGTTTGATAGTTCCGGTTGATTCTCGATAAACACATCTAAATAGTAAATATTAGATTAATCTCTTAGTAACCGGTAAAGCTTTATTTATAGTTGAAACATTTTTTTTTTTATTTATTGTTATAAGTTCACTAAACTAAAAATGTACTAATACTAACTTAAAATAATATTATAGCTAAACTTACGGACGTACATTTCCTTCTAAAAGTGAACCTAACATCGGTAAAACGTTACGTTACGACCGCATCACGGTTACGCTAACGCGAAATACGTCAAAACATTAAACCGGCTGGATTAGCGCAAAAAGAGATTTATAGCTCTCTTCTGATGTGATGTATTTAACCAAAGTACAACCTCAGAGTAATAAGCTTCTACATTTCATATGCTGGTATTTTTTTCTATACGTTTTCTCCCATTTTAAATTTGTATATGTAGGTAGGTACACCAAGCATCATAAATATTCAATTATCGTGTAGATTAGTCGCGTCGTAAAGAGAAAGAAAACAGATATAAAAGATTTTTTTTTGCTTTAAACGCACGGAATTAATTAAATTATCAAGATATCCACTTTTTAACAGATAACTTTAATTTACATGTGAAAAGGAAATTATGTCGTTTTATTTCAGTATTTCCATAAAATAATATTATAATCTAATAAATTATTAGTGAACATTATTATTTTCGTATTGCAATACGTTCCGTATTCTATACCTAAATAGCTTTTATAACCCGAGGCAAAACCATATTCACGAAAACATATTCGATCCCGGAGGTCCCTGGAGATGTTTTTTTTCTCTATTTTATCCTGTCTATTCGATTATTTATTGATGGATAGGTAAGATCACATAAGATCGATTAGTTTGATGGTTGATTTTGTTTACCTGCGTTTCCAATAAGACGACGTTTCCTTTTGAAGAGAAGTTTTACAAAATAGCAAATTGTATCGTAATACCTGAGCAACGACAAATTACGTGTTATTAATTCTATCTTTTGAGATTTATGGGTTGGCAAAGTCAAGAATCTCTCTCTCTCTCTCTCTTCGAGTCGTATTCCTCATGACTGAGGGTCGTGACTCCCCTGCAGAATTAATTCGTTAGGGGTCAAGAACTTTCAATGCCCTTTAGAGACCTCATAGCTTAACGACAGTTAAGTACAAAGAAAAAATTGAATTAACGGTGTCAACAGTTGCTTAGCAATGAGATGACATATCATAATGAAAATTTTGAATAAAAGCTATTAACATTTTGTTCATTTAAAATTGTTTGAGCACTTATATTAGCTCCAAGGCATTACCTATATATCTATTAATATTAAAATGTTCCTTATAAGTGAACATTAAGGTACCTATCAATCACGAAAATCAGCAAAATCGACCGTTACTAATCCGATCTGATGTGTTATGACTTAGGAATAACGATCTAGTCATTAGATTACCTAGAACTGCGATTATCTTGTAAATATTATTGTAAATGTATGCAAATGTGTTTGAAATTGTGTACGTTTAATGTTATTGTTGTTAAACTTGCAGTAAGCAATTCCACTACAAAATTTATTTAATACCTACACTAATTTTACGAATAGAACTTAGCAATGCCAATGGTTTACTCCCAGTGTTGATCTTTTTAACTAACCCTATGGTTTATAACATATCATAGGTTCACGCTTTACTACAACTCGCCTGATGTTAAGCATCTTTGTAATTGGTCTCATCTACGATCTAGCGCGCTTGCCTAGAAGAAACTGGTATAATCTCGACTTTCGTTTTTTCTGAAATGGTTTAACGACTGCGGTAAAAACACCTCAGACCTACACAATGTGACGTCTCATTCGGCCCAAGGAAACACCCAACGTAATAGCTACTTTGATCTAACTACTTTAATTTGTTTTTAACAATTTTTTTCCACTGAATGCCTAACTGTAGTCTAAATCTGATCGCTTTGAATCGTATCAAAATGCACGTAGTCAATAAAGATAGATAAAAACATAGCTACTAGAATTCAATCAGACACAGAAACATCAAACCAGCTTTACCTAAATCTGGTCCAAATAAATCTAGATCACTTGTTAGTGTCAAAACTACTTAGCCACATTGTTGCTGGAGTCGGCTGCAGTTTCTCTTTGCATCGATAACTCAGGTATCTGCCCAAATGCTTTCAAGATTTAACATTAGTCTGACTGCAATGTCGGTAGTCTGAGGCTATTTACATAATACTTAAAAAGTTTTAGAAATCAACCTTACAGTACCTACTGTAAGCAAAAGTAGTGTCAAAAATCCATCATTATTTGTCTTTTAATTTGATGCATCTATGCTTATTAATATCGTTGAATTAAGGTCAATAAGTTAATCGAAATATTATAGAATTTACTTCGAGGCACAGTACTACAAGTAAATTAATTTCAGGGCGGACAATACATTAATTTTTAGCATACCCTAACGAATGACGCAAAATTAATCACCCAAATACCTAAAATACAAATTACTGTTTTGACATTCAGCGTAGCGGAAAATCACATCAAAAAAACACGTCACAAAATGTCTTCCCTGTATCTTCCGTCTGTAACGAAAACAAACACATACACGCCAAAAATACGCAAAACAAAAAGACGAGACGAAATCGTAAATTTCACGAAGAATGCAAAATCAACGGTTCGCTTTACATCAGTTTAAAATAGCTATTTGTATGGACAATAATTCAGTTGAGGCATCAAGCTTTTTCCGTGTCATTGACAATGTAAGTCTAAGACACCATACTATAGGTATAACCAAAAAAATATTTATGCATACACATCAATTTCCATAAAACTCTTCACGAGATACTCTGTTCAGTTCAAACCATACCCACAATTAATCTTAATTCATTAACAGTCCTGCAAAACCCAATCGACGTTAAATTTTAAACGTGTCTAATATATATGAGCTATTTTCTATTGACCAATTCGCAAGCACACATTAATATTATGGTTTAAAATTTACCAAAAACACAAGCCATAACGATGTGTGAAGACTTTATTATCATCAAGTTTTTTGTTATAGTTTTAAAGTTTTTTTTTACCTTGTGCACTTTAACACTCTTTATACCAATGAGGCGTCTGTTATGTTCTATGTCGTTGTTTCGTGTTTATTGTCTTAACAATGCGTAATGTGCCAGCAATCATTGCCATTTGCATTTTTAATGATTTATAGGGGTCTGTAGTTTCAGGGTTCCAAAAATAAGTATCTACTTTTTTGTTTGAAGTGAAATGAGCAAGTCTAGACTCGAGTCGACAATCGTCTAAAGGAAAAATGAACGACTTGGTACGTTCATTTTTCCTTTAGACGATTGTTTATATGAAAATTTTGATTTAAAAAAGTGATTTTAGCTTAGTGTGACACTACACTGTTTGTTTTGCTCTCAAATATTAGGAGTCATATCTCATTCTGCATAATTATTATACAAGTAATCTTCTTCTTCTTGTGATAAGAAAAAGAAGATATCTGCTATCAATTTTATCAAATGCTTTGATGTGAATCGTGTCAAAAACGATTTTTCTGCATATTAATAATATTGCAGGATAATATTGCTTATAAGAAATTGCTTAAAACATAAGTATGAATCATAAAAGTATAAGGTTTATAAATTTCTACATATTTCAACTTTTCAAAGCCATAAATATTTTAAACAAACACAAACTAACGTTTAACTAATAGAATATTCCCATAAATAATACAAAGCACATATAAAATGTCAAATTAGAGTCCAATATATTAGCGGCAAGACAACAATGCACGACACGCATCACTCGACAGAAGCTTTTATTCTGAGCTTTTATAGTTGCGAAAGAGCTTTTTCCGATGAAGCGAATGTGTCTATAATAAGAATGTACTTGAAAGTTTGATGGTGCAATCTTCTGTTGATTTTTTTTTTTTTTTTTACGTGGGATAGGTTTACGTTTGACTACAGCCTGCCTGATGTTAAGCATTGCTGCAGCCTAGGGTGTAACACGTTTACCTAGAAGATACCTATTAACTCTAGATTTGAAAACCCCTGGATTGTAGTTCGCAGGAAACACAGCTTCTGGTAAAGTGTTCCAAAGCTTTGCTGTCCGTACAATAAACGTTGAAGCAAAGCGCTGTGTTCGATACTTCGGCACTTCCACCATAAAACGGTGTCTACCTGCGGACTTTCTGCTTGTTCGGTTATAGAAGGGAGCTGAGGGAATCAGTTCATGTAGCTCCTCTGCACACTCTCCGAAATGGATTCGATAAAAGACCTACAGACTGGCCACCTTGCGGCGATGATCCAAACTTTGGAGTTTTGCCTTCTTAATGGTTCTTAATGGTTTTTTCTGTGTTATAAACATTATTATTATTATATATATTTATAGATTTTTATCTATCTCTCGTTTCCGAGGGTTACTAACTAATTTTCGCGGGCTTGCGGCCAAGCGAAGACTAGGTACTAAAATTTAATATACCTATATATCATGCGGGTACTTGGTTATCTGACGAGAGAAATTTGCGGACTATGCGACATGTATTTAAGATGGCTGCTTTTTGAAGTCCCATAACCATAAAGGTAAGTTTATGTATATCTAGTGCTTCTAGACTTTTGAATAGCGAGTGTGGTATTACTCTTGTTGTGGAAACAATGATGGGTATAGTCTTGACTGTACTAACTTTAATTAATACACATACAATATTACAATATTAATCATATCATATCATATCATTAATATTAATCATACATACAATATTAATCAAATACACCATTAAAAATTGTATTTTTTTATTGGTAAATTACAAAATGTGAACACAAGATATGTTTAAATAAAGATTTCTCTATAACCCCTTTGCAAATAAAACCTCAAAGCAGTAGGTACTGATTTAGTAACAAATATACATGCTTCCAAAATACCGCTTAGAATATAGGTACTTATTATAAAAAAATAACATTTCCCGCTGCACTTTAATTGCATTATGATGATAGATAGATATACACTTTATTAAAAACACCAGCACAATACAGACATTTACATAATAATATTAAAACTTAAGCCTAGTGTCTTAACTGGTGAAATAGTTCTATTTGTTTTGCTTTCTATCAAACTGACATAACTTATTATTACCATCATAAAAAAAGCAAACTTCGCTCTCACATATTTCCTCATAAAGCATGGCCTAATAAATTAAAAATAGCGTTTTAAGTTGATGATAAATCTTGAACCATGTTATGGCATTACAGATTATGTTGTTATGCTAAACTTACTTAACGAACTTGTACTATATGTTAACAAGGGACGGTACAAATCATGGAAAAGAAAAGATGCATATCTTAATATATTTATGCTGAAGTTAACAATGTATTTCTCATATCAATAAAATTTATGTTATGTAGTGCTAGGTCAATTATTAGTTTTATATTATGGATTTTCGAAATGATGTACAGATATTTTTTTCTGATTTCCAAACAAATAGTTCGTTTGAAAAAGTACTGCTTATTATATAAGACGCAAAGTCGGCAAGTGTGCGCAAAACAATTAAAAAATATAGGTATGTTTTTGTTTTATTTTTAATTAGCAAATATTCAGTTCTCTCTTATTTCAATTCCATGGCGGAACCAGGCTAGCCTACGGGAGCGGAACCTCATAAATCTGCCTTAACTCTGATTTAAACTCGGATTAATCTGTCTATACTTGTAAAATTGTAACCGCCAAGCCTTTCGATAATCTTTAAAATACATATGTGAAGAACAAACAATTGAATAATAATATAAACACACTTATTTACTGTAACAACTGTTTTTTTATATATAATAGACTAGTTATGATTGCTAATTCCAAAAATTTAATCAACATGAACCAACAATTCAGATATTTTTTTATAAAACGGAAGCGGGTTTGTTAATCACAACGTATCAATAAATGTAATGTATTTCTTTGCCTTTCCTTAAACAGCATTGGCAAATTATATATCCCAAAACAACACAGCAAAATCTACGGAAACCAAATCAATACATAACATTATGTAAAGATAACTCCGTACTGGATACTGAACTGCGCGGAAAAAGATTATCTATGTGAATTGGTTTATAAGTAAATCTAGCTAGCACTGCTAGCACTCTAGTGGCTAGGCTGCCGTTTCCCGTGTGTGTTGTAGCGACGCCACATGGTTGTAGGCAGCTGTAGATAATCGAGGTGAAAGATGAGAGTGCTGTTTAACTGTACTGGAAGGTGCAGTTGCAGTTGCAAATTATAACAGTTGTTTTTTCAGACCAAAAATTAAATAAAACAGGTCTTTTCTCTGTAGTTTGAGAACTACTTAAATTTCAGCGTAATTCGCGCTTAGCGTAGATTATTGGATAAGTTAGTTAAAACGAGGCTGAAATTATTCGATATAATTTTGGCGTATTAGGAAATTTAAAAAAATGTGCTATTTTGATACGAGTATGTAGCGATTTTTTTACTCTAAAATTTAGAAAATTGTATTGTACAACTGCTCCTTAGCTTAGTTATAATATTCCATGCCCTGTCTAAAAGTCTAGTATTGGTATATGAGCTCCTCTAGGTGCTTATGGATAAACGGTAGATGCGGTTTAACGGGGGTTTGAGTATTTAGTTATCTATGAAAACTCTTCACATCACAGTTCTTAACTAAATATATATTGGCTCATAATATACATCTGTGATATTGTACATAAGAAGAAACATATATTTAATTACTCAGAACATTGGACATAATTTATTTACAATAATAAAATATAAAAACAAGGGAAGAAAAACTAAACATACTACTTCTAACTACTACAAATAGGGGCACTTAGAAAATCTTTAGAAAAGCCTAAAGATAATCTAAGTGCTCCAGCCCACTACCAGAGGGCAGCGTGCCCAGCATACTGGCCGCATTACCACGCTGGATGGCAATGCTGATACGTTGAGCCAGAAAAAGGCCAGCATTTTGGTCATGCGTCGCGTCAACCAAGCGCTCCGAGAGATTTTGGAAAATAGTATGGGCTCCCGGACCCCACGGCCCCAAAGTCTCGACTCCAAAAGGCTCAAATATGTAACCTCGGCCGAGGTTAGCATATTTGCTGAGAATACTGTTTGTAACTAATATTGTTTAGTTAGAAGTAGTATGTTTAGTTTTTCTTCCCTTGTTTTTATATTTTATTATTATAACAATCCTTGTACATCAGCAAATTATAACATCCACAACCGCAGCTACGTTGCGCTTCTGATGATGATGATAATATTAAATAAGCGCATACCTCACATCATTATATAGGTATACTCAGCATGGCATGACAAATGCAGTATTTAGTGAGATAAGAGTATTGCGAACAGCCGCTATCAGTCGTGCAAAGATATTTGGCGAGTGCAAACAAATGCAGGAATGTTCATTTGATAACGAGATGTTTTCGTTTCCTAACTGTGACAGGCGGGCACGTGAGGCTTGCATTTTACTAATGTAGATTATTTTTACAGAATAGGTAAGAGTCCAATAACCTTATTGATTTAATAGTGATTTATTGATTTGTGTATCTTTTCAATCTTTTCGAAAACTTTCAATGTGAGCAACATACATATATACGAATAGGATTTATGTTTATATAATACTAGCTGTGCCTGCGGCTTCGTCCGCGTGGAATAGTTATTTTGGGCATTAATTCTTTGAATTTTGAACCGTTTTCGCAGCGGACGCAACGGAAGCCTTCAAAGATGAATAATTTTCCCCGTTTTTTCCACATTTTCCATTGTTTCTTCGCTCCTATTAGTTGCAGCGTGATGTTATATAGCCTAAAGCCTTCCTCGATAAATGGTCTATCAAACACAAAAATAATTTTTCAATTCGCACCAGTAGTTCCTGAGATTAGCGCGTTCAAACAAACAAACAAACTCTTCAGCTTTATAATATTAGTATAGATTATGAAAGCCAGTTAGTCACTGTAGACCACCAGTAAACCTTTTCAACACCTACAATAACCTACATACATTATATAATCTTAATGTATGTACATAGTAAGATATAAGAAAATCACAAGATTTTCTTATATCTTATAAGAAAAATCACAAGATTTTCTTATATCTTATCTATTTACTTTTCTATAACTCAATGAAGTTTATGGAAGTCATACTTTTCAGTATTTGTATCTTTTTTTTTTCTTTTTTTTACATTATATAGGCTTAAATTAAGTAAGTGGTTTTTAAATACAATAAATTGAGTGAACACCAACTAATTCGGTTTTGATCCAAATACATATTTATGTATGTACTTATACATACAGTTACTTTCACATCAACGTTAGCTATTTCATCACTGCCCTGGAAAAGTCATCATCTATATAAACGAGTATTTAATAGCCACCAGTAGACCGGACCGAGGCGTGACTTGGATCCCAAGTAGACTGATGTACGGGTAAATGCGGGCTGTTGTAAAAGAATGCTGATACACCATCGATTAGTAGTTAGAAGGTAGAGTAGATATAAGTAGGTATACGACTTTTACGACCTCTAAAACACAGCCGTAGTGGCTGTGTTTTAGAGGTCGTAAAAGTCCCTAATTGCGCGAACGTGGGGTGAAATATCAATGAATCGTGTTTACTGAAGATTATCCGGTTATTTCCTTATAAGTCACACCCCTCTTATCATATTATTACCGGTGAATATTTATTTACTACATCCTCACGAAATAAAATATAAGAGCATTCAATAGAATTACCCATAAAGACATCAAAGACCTTGAATTAAAAAAAAAAGGTAACCCAAAACATCTCTAGTCTTGTAGGGAGCACACTTCAAAACGTATGGTGATGGTAATACACATTTTAATTATGAATCATACATGGTATATGATTCACAATTCTATCTCTCAGTTCCCATAACGTGAGATCTTCTAGGCGCCATGATACTAGATCTTGTATCTGCGTACGTCAACGCATTGACCGCACATAATGGTCTGAATCACGCATGCGGTATTACTTAACATTCCTGTCGGATGTACCACGTAATTACTCTATAAATTATATGATCTTATCATCTCGATGGCCGAAAAACAAAGATGAAAGAGCGACTGATTTGCGGCTCATTTTATCGCCTTGAAATTAGGTGGTTATCTGTTTGAAAATGAAACATTGGTGCTGATGATCCAGAATAGGCAAATCAATTGCCAGTGCCAATAGATTTGTCTATTCAGTATGTCGCAAAAGTCATATCTAAAAAGTTTAAAATTTATCCATCTATAAATATTAATGCTCACAAAAATATTGCAGGAAATTGAAATGATAGCTCTCTTGACAAGTTTCATTTTGAATACAAAAAACATCATAAGTGAAAACCCAACCTAATTAGCAGGCGGATATTATTACTGTTTTGTTCCAATTTGCCAAGCCTTTAAAAGGGAAAACAGTGGCACAGATTCTGAAGAAAATAAAGAAAATATACCAATTTATATGCTCCGGCACCTTATTGCGACCCCATAGATAGTAACGACGTACTTTAACTGTTTCACTTACACGTTTACGCACCTTCGTTATTACTCCACTTTTAGGGCTACGTTTGAAAACAGAGTGATTTCACTCAAATACCTGAAATTTACATCAGCTGCTATAATTTTAGCATATATTGTATGCATGTATGTAGCATATAAGTATATTGTATCAACATCAGTGTTATTTACCTAGGTGAATGACACTGATGTTGATATACTAAAATATACTTATGAAAGATTGTATTGCAAAAAATCACACTTGCTTGTGTTAAATATTTGCAATTTAATGTGTTAAATTGTTTCACATTTTTGTAATAGTAATAATAAACGAAATCTGTTGCTTTGAAATGAAAACTTAATGAAATGAAAACAAAAATATGTTAGGGAGTAAAACTTAGCTAAATAACAAGCAATGCCAATTTAATTTTGAAACATTTTCCAATCATTGTCACTGCCAGAAAGGCTCTAACACTAAGTACTTTTCATAAAAAAATCATATGTTATTTCTTTTTTATAACCGTTTTCAAACGCACCCAAGCAGTAAAAGGGCTTACGTAAAGGGCCGCTGTTTGTACAGATATCACCGCGCATATCAATCACTTCAAAATGGCTCACTTTTATCCATTTGTTTACTTTAAAACAGTCTTGTTAGGTAAATTGCCCGCACATGGGAGAGTGCTCCATCTTGTGCCGTGAAAAATGGGCTGATTGTTTGTCTAGGGCCCTTACAAATAGGGCTGTCACGGGACAATACTATGTTCTTATACAGGGTTACTTACTAATACAGTACCTTATAAGAATGGCTGTTGTGTCAAAACTAAACACCGTTGTTCTATGTCGTTAGAAAGTAATTCACATAAATAAAATCAGCATGTTCCATACAACAAAACTACAAAATACATTACACTACATTGAAAGTCTCTAAGTCTAAAGACTAACTAACTAACTGTCCAACTCACAAGAAAGCAACAAGTCCCTCTTTTTTAAGCGATTTTAAAAAGGCGGAAGTTCTCAATTCGTCTAAATGTTTTGCTATTTAAAAATCGAGAACATGATTTGGACATATTAAATTTACACTTATAAGATTATACATTAGATACTATAAAACCTGTATATGATAGGTAGTAGTGTTGATTTAAGGGCTCTGAGCACGTTTACTGTTGACTGACAGGGCCTCAAACCGTCCGTGAGACGTCGAGGGCTGAATTAGGTGCGAGCATGTAGTGACTGCTAATTGGAATGATACATTATATAACTTAGAAATTTATTTTACACAACAGATGTATGTATTTGATTGATTGTAAAATAATTTTAAATCCAGTTTATATTATTTACAATAATAAAATATAAAAACAAGTGAAGAAAACTAAACATACTCGCACCCAAACGCAAGCTAACCGCGAGGCGAAAAGTTGTCGGGTCTAAAAGATTATATTATTGTTTATATTATTTATTTATTTATATGATTGAATATATGACGCATTTAAAACAGCGCTATTTAGTCTCATACTAAGCAAAATACATGATTTAGTATTTTTTCGTAGATATATATTACCTATTTATAATTCGTAGGTACAGATATAACAAATATACGAAGATATTTTAATTGCTAAACTTCTTCATATATTTGTTATTTAATATCTTATGTGTCACACAGGAAATTCAATAATAATTAAACATATGTACTTATATGGAAAATGAAATGTTCATATATTTGTTATTTAAGTTCTTATGTGTCACACGGGAAATTAAATAATAATTAAGTATACTTATATGGAAAATGAAATGCCCTGTAATTCTGATTAATATTTTTATTTCTCCTTATAACTAAACTGAACTTACAAACAATGACAACAAAGCAAGCAGATTACTCAGCAGTCTCTCAAGATAAGCTTTAAACAAACTTGGCCAAGTGTAAATTTGGTTAAATTCGTTCGGCTATTTCCGACCAAGGCCCCGGGGTCGACGCGCCGTGTAGGGTATCATATTATGTTAGTCACTGCCAATGGCATGGTCAAGAAAGAAAATAGATATGGTTATAAAGGTTTAAGGTTTAAAGAACTTTATTTTACACAAAGATTACAATAATCACTTACGTTAAACATTACCTACTATGCAGGTTTGTTGTAAATACATAAACTTTCACGAAATGATAGAGTTGACCACTTTTATACGATAAAATAATCTACCTACAGAGCTATCCGCATGTAAAAGAAGCTGCATAGGATCGCAGAACATTTTGTCAATTGACCATACTTCTATATGAAGGTAGCACCCGATGATGATGCTAAAAATGATAAAACGATTGACACGTATCTTCATTTTATGACATCTTATGAGAGTGGCCAACAGTAATGTGAAAAGTTATCAAGCTACCTTTGAAATTTCTGACATGGCCGAACAAGGTGTGAACTGTCATCGGATCCAAGAAAGCCACTTCTTGGTTACCTATCCAAATCCCAATCGCATTGGTAGTTAGTTAAAATTGATGCAATATGTCAAAATATATGTATGTATATATTATAAGTTTTACTCATAAACATATTTGTTTCAATGTAATGAGTGTGTTAAATCCAATTCGTTTATTATTTTTTGTCATTGTTTTATATACCTACAATTTTATTTTTATAAGGCCATTAAGATTCCTCCATGAAGGCGTAGATTAAGTATCTATTTTCATATGCAGGGGTGCATACTTCTACGTCTTTGTCTTAATAATATACCGAAGTTATTTATATTAAGCGGTGTGTAATATATTCATAACAATTGCCAAAATACACATTCAAAAGAAATACTGACACATCGTTAAACCATGTGATAATCCAACAATGTCGACAGTAAATGAATCACGTTAATATTGGCCCCACAAATCAAACAGTCGAAAACATGTTGAAATAATTAAATGTACATGAAGCGTTTAATTGTTGTCGTTAAAGGAAATAATTTTAATTAATTTGCCCAAGTGTGAGAGTCTGTGACTAATGCTTAAAATATGAGACTTTACTCATCATTTTGCGTATTTGTTCAATGTTAAACTTCTGGTAGCTATAAAATTTGTTTTGCTATTTCATAAATCATTTTAATAAAATCTTTTTTTTATAGAACAGTGTTAACAGTATGTTATTCTTATTCAGTTTTTGAGTAGCTCTGATTAATTATATTGCTTTTTTGATCACCACCATTTAAAAAAAGAAAATATTTTGTGTCTCATTATTTTGGGACACAATTCGTTTAATTTTAGTTTTTAGTACCACAATTAAGTCTATATTTTTAGACTGTCATCAACATTTATATTTGGTCATCATCATTGTTGGCCGCAGCCCTTCAAGACATGCGTACGCGCAGGCCACAGCTTATTTCCCAGTTGTAAATGATTTATGATCTGGCTGACTGTTTGCGAACCTTTTACGGCAAATCAGTGCTTTGTGCCACCGCGGCAGCGTGTTCCATTATAACTTTATGTTGTTACTAGCTGTTTTACGCGGCGTTCCTCGTGTTATTATTTTTTTTATTTTATTCGACGCTGTCAATATATTTTTATAATAAAATGTGCTCTTTATATCTAAAAGCACAAAAAATATAACTGTACACATCACAACACTGTTGTATTATATACTTTATGGAATTAAAAGTGATTGAAGTATTTTATAAGAAAACATAATGAAGAAAATCAGTTTTGTAAGCCAAAATAAACACCATTGTCAGTTGCCTTTTTTAAACTAAAACGGGTTTGCGCTTGACCATAGTTTGCCTGATGGTAAGCAACGCTGAGCTCTAGTATAAAAAATATAATCGTAGTGGGAAGTAGTTTTCAACAGATTCAAATACTTCAGATATTACGGTCTGAAACAAAAAATATCAACTATTAAGCGAAACAACAAAAATTAAACGTACAGACATACTTACGTCCTATTTTAAAATATAAATAAGTGTATTCTATATATAATAACAATGAAGCGCATATGGCCCTCATTTACCTACGAAGGTGCTCATTTATGCTGTTTTTTTGGTAATGATGCCTTATATAAACAGAGTTGACTTTCGCCCTTCGTCAACGCCTACTGTTTCTTCATGAGAACTACTTTTTTATGGTGTACCTACTGATGATTCGCTTATTGATAAAATACAATCGAAATAAATTAAAACATAGTTATTGTGCACTATTTATGTTTTAAGCTCGATTACACTTTGATCAAAACAGCTATCTTCTTAATGTTAGTGGCCAACTCTGGTGTCGAAAGTTTATCAAGCCACCCTAAGGGCCTCTGACATATCTTAACTTCTGCCGTACTAGACAAACAGCCGGGTCTTACAATTTAACGTGTCATCTGACCCACGGAAGCGCTCAAAATGGAATACCACTTTTCGGTCACCCATCCGCGTACTGACCGCGTCGACCATTGCTTAGTATTGGTGATCGCATGCGATTGCCTCCGCTAGCTGAGCGACGGGCGCTTCAGTTATTATGTAAATCTAATAAAATCTTTACGAACTACTAAATATCAAACACAATGACATGTAATACATAAATATTATAGAAATACTAAAAAAACTTGTAATTTGTGGTGATATCAATAAATGATTTGTATTTGTACAATAGTTATTATAATGTATGTATAATCAGCTTTGATGAAGCAGTGACAACATAATAAAGTTTGCCAATAAGAAACCATTTTACTAACTTTAAGATATATATTTTTTACTTTGAAAATAAAACAGAGGTTTAGACAAAATAACTTCATAAAACCTAATTAAAATCTTATAGTGGTTAATTGCAAAACAAGCCGTCAAGCCAAATCCTATAATTAGATAAGAAGCTCTCCTATTGGATGATTAATTAAATCTGTCAGGAGCATCGTTCTTAATTCTTTTGATTTTGATTAGAACTGAAGTCCAAATTACAAAGGGTGGATTTTATACAAAAGGGACATTATCATACACAATTCAACGTAATCAAAGTAAGAAATTTACACGACGAAATAACTATTGTTTTAAACATAACTTTTTATTGAGTTATTTTTATTAAGCTCTCAGATGTAAATACCAGTTTGTCTTTGTGTCACGGTCACATAACTAACCAAGGACTTTTCATCCAGACGCACCCTGGTTCGAATCTTACACCAATGAGTTGTATTATCATCAAGTTAACTGTAGATTTGCACTCGCTTAACGGTTACGAAAAACATCGTGAGGAAACCATGATGTTTGATGACCATAATATCCGAGTACATGTGTCTTGCGTGACAGGACCTGGGCGTCCACCGCGATGTATCTGCCCAAGAGAACTCCCCCTAAGAATTAATTCTGCGGGGGAGTCACGACCTTCAGTCATGAAAAATACGACTTAAAAAAAACTTCAAAGGCAGTTGCTTAAAATTGTTAATCGCAAACCTATGTCTTAGTACATTGAGTCAGAGACTTTTAGGTATATTATTGGCATAATAGACATATACTATAATGTGAAGGAATGTGCACAATTTTCTGCACAACATTTTTTAACACGTGCCCTCTACCATACGTAAGCCAACGTAAGTAGTATTTATTTCGGCATCCGGTAGGAATAACCCGGTTACCTAATAACAAACATTGATTTGCTAATAATAGACTTTATTCTCAATGGAAAAATAAAATAACGTTAGACCATATAGACGCCTTATTATAGTAAAAAATCGACATGCCATATGCTATTACACAAATTTGGAAGTGAGTTCTTTCAAATTTATGTAATGAGTTAGTTCATCTGCATGATTTTTAGTGTGTACCTAAACATACACTCTTTCTTTTTTTTTGACACTATTTTAGATTCTGACATAAATATTTTGGTCTAGTCCATGATAGAAGACATAATAGGCTGTGTCGTGTAATGCGAAAACCAGACTAATTATCATCCAGATTTATCACGTATATATCAGATAAAGGTGGTCCAACCACCGTTAAGATATGGTATGATAGCTTAACGAGTATGAAGTAAGAAGTCTCTAGCATATATTGTCTATGGGAAAATATATGGAATAGAGTTGGTGAAGCGTTTAGAATGCAATCGAAACATCCGCCTGTTTCGGCCTTATTTCACTGCGTGGGTAAAGTAAACACAACAGATCCAAGGCTGCACTATCACGGGAACATAATAGCTTTCCTACTTTACATTGCAATAGGTAGATTTTATTTAGAAATAGCGATGCCCCGCGGAACTAACAGCATTGGTGAAAAGTAGCTTCTGTTTATTCAAAGTTAATTTATTTCTATATTATCACATCCTTTACCTGAGATAGGTTATAATGAGAATTGGCATATTCACAAATCAACGTATTGTATTGTAATTTTAAATACAGTGCAAACATGTACAATTTTACAATGTTTATTTTATTTCAAGGCAGTGTTCCCTATAGATAGACACTTTGGAAACCAGAGTAATATTTCACTAAAAGAAAGCTTAGTGAATAATAACATTTATTTATTAAAAAAAGAAAGCTTAGTATCAATTATAGTCGACTTTGAAAAAATACAACGCAATAGAAACTGCGCAAAATGACATCTAAAATTACCCTTAGCTTTGAGCAAAACCTTGTAAATTCCACACATGACTTATTTAGTTAGAGCAACCCTCTGCAAAAGGTTGCCAGTTTAAAGCTATTTTAAACCCTTTGAGCCATCTCATAGGTCGCTGGGTTTAAGATGCATGTAATTTATATTTTTGAAACCTTTTTTCTTTAAAAAATCAGCAAAGAGGTTATAGTCTCTTTGACTTTCAAGGTTTAATAGATAATCATTGAAACCTCCTTTGATTGACTAGCACTAGATATTATATCACAGGTATAATTTAATTGAAAATGCTTGGCTAATTGTAGATTAATTAATTGTATTAGATAGCTTAATTATATTGTGTTGATCTATAATTATGCATTGATTAATTAAATGTGAACGAAATACGATACACAATTTCAATTACACATTTCTTAATTTTAATATAATTTATTTGAAACTCTTTTTTTATACAAGGGTTAAAGATTTTAGATCACCCAGCATTAATTCTACTCGGGGTATATTTAATCTCTACAATATTTTTTCACATTGATTATTTCTTGTCGTTTTACCTTGCAGCATGAACGATACTCACTCATAATTAAAAAAAATTGTTGGTTTTCCAAAATCTCCTCATAACCTTGAAATTCTCAACGTCATCTATATGAAAACATAATATAATTATGTAAGCTAGTTGAATAAACCCAATACCATTTCGCCGTATCGCGAATTTTCTCCGCCAAACAGTACATTCCAACGTTAATTGCGACTCAGGAATGCAGTATGTAAGCACTATTATCAGTTTGCCAAAAGATTGCATGTTGTTTGCACTGAATGTTTATACATTACACCTTCTTTTATGAAAGCGGCGCCTGCGGATTCAGACAAAATACCTATGTGTTTTGCATTACATTTTGTATATAAGTACCTAACAATGATTTATCAAAATTTGTAATGTTTTTTTTATGAAATATGCATTAAATTACGAACTAAATATTTACATAGGCTGTTAAGAAATGGACCAGAACTGTTAGACTAGGTCTATAACGCGTTCCTAAATGTTTTCAAAGTGTTTTTTTTAATATTCTGGTGTAGTCCAAAGTAGGTTTTAATTAAGAGTTTAGGTTAGGTAGTCCTTCTTGTTACAAAAATTTTCATTATTTTATTAATAAAACTAGACATATGTAACTTCTAAAATTTTATAAAAACTAAATGTTATAAATTCAATTTGACGAGATATTGTAATTTGTGTAGCATATTCTGTGATATTAGTACTTATACCTATACCTATGTATGTTACAACTTTACATTACCAATAAAGATTCTTTATCTTTATCTTTGTTAGGAACAGCATATGAAAACTAAAACAATATACCCTATTCACACATCACATGAAAATAATGAACTAATTCTAAAAATATTCTTAACAATCTTACTCAATTACTTGTTATTCTCATCATTTCGCCTTGAGACCAGCTGTGGAAACCTCAATGAATTAGTTTATTAGCTTTCTAAACACGGCACCGTATCGATATAACAGTGAGACTGTTTGTTTATATTGAAACCTACGTACTATAACTCTGCAAGACCATTTAGGCACTATCTGATATAATCGGAGGTACAGAGATGATTTTAGGAGACTTTTATTTGGGGCGAATTTCATTGTTACAAAAGTAGTTTTTTTTTAAAGGATCTTGTATGTTGTGCTTTATAATTATGCGGTTATTAACGCGAAAGGGTTAATAAATTAATCATTAAATTTGTAATTAATTTTTACACAACTTATTCATTATACATTTAGGACAAGTTTTGATGCTAAATTATGCATAATATCGCCCTGTTTCAGCAAATCAGTAACCTCTAGTTATGACCTTTGACTTTTTTTTTATTAGGGCAATAAATTATTAACTGATACAATCAAATAAAAAGCTGTATTAAGAGAAAGATACCACAAAAAAATCATACTATACGGCAATATCCTTTTAACATTTACCTACAAAATAAAATTGGTAACCAAAAGTTATCTACAGTATAAAAACAAGGAAGCGAGGATAGAAAGAAACAGTTTACATTGAGATTTAATTTGGATAAAAGGGCAAAAACAAAGAAAATCTTCAGAAAAAGTTTAACTGTAAACATTACTATTAGACGCAATATCTTTTCTGTAAACCATTTTGCGGGATACTTTCAAACATTATAAATTATATCTGGCAATATTAAAATTAGAAATTCTTGCAATACAGAATCTTTTTTCGAATATAATAAACAATGGAAAGTGTTTGGTAACTTTGTAAAACTATACTTTGTCTGAGCTCAGAATCATTGTGTTAAAAGTTGTGTGAAAAATTTCATTTTTCCTTTAAATATTCCTAAAACACTCAAATACAATTATATATCACCTAACACTCACACTAGAGTGAAATACTTATAGTTATTGTATAGTTTAAACAACAAAGTCAATTGTGAGAAAAACATTCTGTATAGGTTTATATGTAAGTCTAGGCTATGAAAGTCCAGATCCATAATGACAAGTAGTACCCAGTAGAGGTTTACAATGATCCCAGTCACTAAAGGCAAAAGACCAGACACCAGCATAGTTTGAAACTCTAGAAAAAACAACACAGCTACCTCCTTATAGAACCTTAAGAGATCTAAGATCTTACACCCCTCAGTAATCTCGCGACCTTGGCTCCCTCCCTGCAAGGGCGGCGTTGTTTACGGTACACTCGTTATCACGCGTCCATTACAAGTGGCCAGTAGGAGCCAGTAGTTGGCTAATTACACCTGTCTGTCAAAACTACTATCGCAACGGCTTTATCGTACACTCACTGGACGTTAGGAGTAGAAAATGTGCAGAGAAATGTGTGAAAATAGTTTAAGGAACAAAAAAAAAATTGTGCATTTAGCCTTGTCTAGTGCTGTTTTTATTAAAGTAATATCTATAGAGCAGCATTATTCAAAGGCCCAAAAGTTTAAAAAGGTCATAATATTTTTGTTGTGTCATTCCCTACACGAGACACGAATTTAAATGTCGTGTAGGGCTATTTGCCCCTTACATTTTTATTTAAGTATATATATTTTAATAGGTTTTGATGTAATATGTATATTTAAAAAAAATCGTTGATTGTACGACGAATCTTTTCATATATCACGCTAACATACACACTGCGTAGGTATATTATATACATTTTATATACAATTCTGTTTCTGATCTACTCGGCGCTACACGCCTCAAAGCAGTTAGAAACAGTTGTACATCTTTGTTTCTTTAATTCTTGCTTCGGTAATGCTCAACCTTTTTGCACGATTATGAACGGTTAACGCTTTTATAGTTTATGGTAGGTATAGTAGCTACCATATTGATGAACCACGTGTATGGAAGTAAATCGATTCAGTCGTGAGGTGTTGGTAAAACTTTTATTGATGGGCAAGGTTAATCTTGGAGAATTTTATCTTTTTTGTGGAACCGACTTTTTTACTGCAAGCTTAGTCAGGTAGAGAGTTCAGTAGCTGGCCCGTGTAATTGGAGATATGGCTGATAAATATAATAAACGTGTGACGTAATAAATATTTTACATAGTTTTTATTACATTTTTATTTTTGGCAACAAATAATATTGAAATTGAGTACTTTTTTATATATAAAATGAACTCTGTATTCGTTATAAAATTTAAATAAGTTTGTTTTAGTTATTTGTTTAATTAAAAAAATAGCGAGATTTTTTAAATAATTTTGCGGGACGGACATGATATGTACAACACCCATTAAGCTATTTATTAGAGTATGGCGTGAAAATTTGCATATCAAAATAAAAACTTTGCAAATAAATGATTTGCAATTGTGTATGTTTGTTCACATTATGTTATTTTAGTTAGACTTCTTATGCCGCTTACTTCGTTGAGAATAATACTAAGTAAAACAAATAATAAATAAATAAAATAAAAGACATTTATTTCAGGCTTAACTTAAATCATTTATAATGTGAGCTACTGTTATAAAATCTATCCCTGCGTCTAAGACGGGAACTATTTATTCTAATATCTGATACGTATAATGCGAGTGGTCATTTCTTGTCCGGATCCGATGTCCGTGGTCAAGTTTACC
Organism: Macaria liturata; assembly: GCA_964023185.1. NCBI lineage: Eukaryota > Metazoa > Arthropoda > Insecta > Lepidoptera > Geometridae > Macaria > Macaria liturata. The sequence goes on along the minus strand of OZ026824.1, from coordinate 3,244,103 downwards.
GTAGAAATCTGCGATAGTGGCTCCTGTACTCGTTAGACTACTTCAAGTGGTTTTATACGCATAGCTTTAGCTAATTTTTCATATACAGAAGGTTAGAATATGGTCTAGATATTTCAAATTAATTTTCAAGTTAATGTCGTGTAAATAGAGGTTTAATTAATATTACGAAAGTTTAATGTAGCGTAAATAAGCAACAGTGATGTTTTCCATTAAACATATACATTTCCTTTTTAATTATTTTAAAAGAAATGAAGTTTTAGTGTCACTCTGTGCTTAATAACAAGTTGGCTTTGGGGAAACGTTTTTATAAACTATTTTACTTATTCTGCCAAGCACAAAAAATGTAAATAGAAAATGCGGTCCCTTGAGATATTTTGCGAGCATTTTCAGATTTATTCAAGAGAAATCATCAGGAATATTCTCACCGCAGCCTTTTTTGGTACCGCTCAGTTTATTGTATTACGTCCTTACTTTGGATTCCATTTTCCTTCATTTTCCTCACGTAAGCTATTTCTTTTTTCACTTACGATTTTCGCGAGAGAATTTCTGCCAAGTTTTTGCGTAGGTAGTTTAATGTTTTATTCATTAGCGCTATAAATCTCTAGAATTTGCCAAATCTTGTTCTTTCTACAGCCCTAAGCCATAAATCTGCTCCCCACGTGATCTTCAAGTACCCATAACTCTTCTCGGCGCAACCGCCACGAATTTTGTCCATTTTTGCGTCACGCACATAAATCGTAGGTACCGGCAAGTAGGTGTAAACTGTAGCAAGATTTTAGTACCATATCAAAGTCAAATACTATCTACTCTCTATTAGCTTACCATATAATTTGTCAGTTGTTATTACTGAGACACAGTTCTATCTGCGGGAGGTATGTCAATGTATCGGAGCGGTGTGTACGTACGTTAGTAAGTAGACGGGCGGTCGGACGAGCAGTCCACAGAGAGCGCGCGGCCGCGCTACCGATACGAACCTCAACCTCGCCCCGAGTTTCCCGCGCGAATCGGAAAATTGGCGCGAAAATGACAAACTGTCCAGTTTTTAACTTTTAAAAAAGTTTTGACTGCTTGCAAGCTGGTCGTAGCAAGAAGGACCAAGTGAAGTGACTCGATAGTTTGAACGAGAATTGGGATCTTTCGTATGGTTACTATTTATATTATCATCTTTTTAGTGACTTATGGGGTAGCTTGTAGGTTTTTGCCTCAAAGTCTGAATTTTGTGCCTTAACTCAAAAAAAATTGTAGCACCTTGAATGATATAATCTTTATGAAATCAAGTAACACTTATTCCTGAATTTTTTAAATTGAAATTTGAAATATAAGTGACATAAAAGTAACTTTTTTAAACTTTAATCTATTTTTTTTAATTAATCGTTTACTTTACTATAGTTGCAAAACTATTTCTATAACAGTAAAAAACCTGCTCTGGTACTAATCGATTTTTATAATGAGCATTTTTTGGCTGCTTCATTTCATAAAATGTTCGTTTATATAAAATCAATCTACAGATTCTACTACATTTTACAAATGAAAACTTAAGATATTTTCCCATATTATATGATAAGAAAACGAAATGTATTAATTTCCAAAAGCATGTTACAGATAAAACTGGGTTTAGGAAACACACTTATCGTCGAGCAAATAGCAGAGTGTCTGTTTTAAATTATACGTATTTACATTCACTTTGTCCATGGAAATTATTACCTTGTCGAGAAAATTGTTTTCCGCGAAAATTATGTCGGCGTTAAATCTGGCCATATTTTCGATTTTGCTTATTTTTAGTTAATTAGGAGCTTGATTAGAGCTTTATATTTTAAATTATTCTTTAATTATTATGTTTGTTCCAAGTAAAGTTGTAAATATAGTCATTTGTGTGTTGGAGATTTTATTAATTTATATCTTCATATATTCTACAATACAGATTTGAATTTAATTAAGTACATTCAAATTCGTTTGTTAGTAAAACCCATTATGATATAATGTCTCAAGCATTAATAACAATTTGATAATATAGGTTTATTACGGACCATAAAGTTAGGTAATATAAATAAAACTTAACTAAACATACAAGATGTTAAATAGATAATAAACTAAAACTAAACCACTAATACATGTCATTAGAACAAATGTACCCAAAAATACAACATTTAAATTAATTTAACAAAGACGTGAAATAAAACTCGCAATAAACTGCGTGTTTTTCGTAGGAATTCCCTATTGTTATTTGCTATCATAGCGTTTGTTATGTCTATGATAAGTATTTTTGGAAGGCTTAACCATGGTTTACAATCGTAGTTCAATGCCAAAAACATTCATTTGGTGAACCATAGATTTCAGACGGAATCGTAACATACTCTGGAGTCACTTTACTGACCAAATTTTTATGTGTTTTTCGAACAATGCTAGAATAAGATTATACGATAGTTCATTCAATATATTGTAACATTTTGTTTGTGTATCTTCTAAAAATATTATTATCAAAATAAAATCGCACTTGCTCTTTGCTTTTGTTTCTATTTATTTTTATTGATTCATCGGAAATTGCGTGGATAATGAACTAAAAATGACTGGCCTGTTAGCTTAGTTGGTAGTGGCTCTGCCTTCTAACCTAGAGGCCGCGGGTTCGATTCCCGCCTGACACAAGTATTTATGTAACTTTAAAAATGTATAATTACTTGTGTTGTGTCTGGTCGTTTGTATGTATAATAAGTATGTATTTACAAAAGAAAAGTATATAAGTATTATATCCGTTATCTAGTACCCACGACACAAGCGTTTGCTTAGTGTGGGGCTAGATGGCGCTGTGTGCAATGTCCCGGAATATTTATTTATTTATTAAAAAGATTTTGGAAATTGAGTTTATATGTAAAGAAATGAAATAATGAGTCACAAATTCAAAATAGCAACCATTTCACGCGTTTTACTAATGCTTAATCAAGTTTATAATTGATAATTATCTTTAAATGCATTGTCATATTTTAATCAATTGGTTTTTGTAGATTCATACTTTTGTTGTACTGATTATTTTATTAATTGAAAATTTCATGAATTTTGTTGTTTAAGCTATCTAGGTTACTTCGCAGAATATAACAAAAGATACAGTTAGCAACAATGTTTAAACAAAAGCAATATGTAACCGTTAGCCGGAAATTGACTAATTTGCTACTAATTTTTCTTAAAACAGAAGGCAGAGCACTTTTCAGTTCTGTTAAATAAATTTCAGCGAAAGATAATATAACTGCTAGATAGCGTGTTATGTTTGTAAGAAAAAACATTGCGCACCACAATTTTATATAGGTAGCGCGTGTGAAGAGTACAAATTTCTGACGTTGATGTAATTTCCAGCAAATTATTATAACATGTCCCGCAAACTTTTGTCTAAAAATATTGTTCAAAATTACCTGCTCTATCTATTTAGGAATCATCTATGGAAGTAACTCGACATCAGATCTCAACCACACAAAAATCCTACAAAAAAAAGATTTATGAAAGTCTGTACGATCACTTAATAAATATTATAGTCTGTTTTACAGACGGATTATCCATAGCTAATACAGATCATGGGTTTCTACACCATGAACGATCGGGAGGCCTATGTCTACTAATTGATTGACCATGGCTTTCCGCATACCACCATAACGTGCCTACATTGCCTACTGGTACCATGAAACTGCGGTTATTGCTGTGAAATCGGGATTGAATCATGTATATTGAGGATATTGTAGTATAGTTATGTGGTATGAGGAAAATGTTGGTTGTGTGAATGAAATTCTGTAAAATCATGGTATATAATATTTTTAGTCGGAATATGTGAATGGTTTGTAAGATGTAAATTATAAAACGCGTATGAGTGCAAATTTATTCCATTTTAATATTTATATTATTATGTATAAGTATATGTTTATATGTTATGTTTTTGAATTTGCTCGTGTAGTGACTGTAATAATTTATTTATTTCCTGGCCTGGGAAGAGATCGCGTTTAGCGTTGAGGCCGCTATTTGTGGCATTATATTTAAAATGTTTGTTGTTCGTGTTTTTTTTATTAATTTGAATGTCCAATAGAGCATTCATCAATCAATCAATTATTTATTGTTTTGAACACGAAATATGTTTACTTTTTAATACAGCCTGTCTGTATATCAAAGCATCGCTAGTCTAAGATGTTATAAATATTTTATAAGATGTTAGTCCACATTTTATAAAAAGCTAATTTTCTTTAAAATAAAATGTATCTTTTACACAAAATTAGATAGAGTTGTCCGACTTTAGTCAAATATGATTTGAATATGATTTTCATGTCCCTTCAAGTAAGCATAAATCTTGGGACGAATTTCCTTAGTAACTGATTTTCCTAATCCAATATACCTTCGGGCGATGAGCTATTTATTTTTTTTATTTACGACTATACATTTTTTTGTTTATAAAACTCGTGACTACATAATATTAAAAGAGTGTCTTCTTTTTATCGAAAGAGAGTGGTCAACTCTAATGTCGTGAGTTTATCAGGCCACTGACAAAAAGAGTGTATATGTTTGTCATGTCGGTTTCAACTTGTACTACGCTGTTCTTTTATATGAAAGCATATGTTATGGTACACATTTAAATGCCACATTATCCGATCCATCGAGGGGCCTCTCTAGACAAGAAAAGCACAAGACCGACACCAATGGCACCTAGGGGAGGAGGCCTATACCCAGCAGTGAGTCAACAAGGGCTGAAGATGTTGATGATGATTAGGTTTTATCTATCAGTTTTAATTACAAAACTCTTAAAACTCTTAATCCACTAATGGTAAACTAAAAGTTCACTAGAAAGTAACTCATTATTCTTCCCTCCATTATTCTTACAGTACTATTATTATTCCGTAACATAGAAGACGATAAGCCCCAGGTGCGGACCTAATCTTGTTTCATCTCGGAGACAAGGTCTTAATGGTATTATTATATTCTACAGAACATCGCAAATGGTTCTAGGACTATACTAGGACCCATATCAGTGTATTTTAGTATTCTTGCAAGAAACGTGATTTACAGGAAACCTAGTGCGGTCGGCCCGAATAAGTTAGGCAGGATACCTTTATTGGATTAGCTTTTGTAGACGTAAGGGTAGCTAGATAGTGTCATGAAATCTGCTTTTTATTGGTCTAGTAGCTACTGTCTGATTTATAATGCGGGTTCTAGGGGATTCTTGATTTATCAATTAACTACATTTTTACGATGGTTCCTTTGTCATGCATCAACATTGCTATGCTTGGCACAGAATTTGTATATTGCATTAATTTATGTGCGTAGTGGTGCTATTGATTTATTAATGTTTAACTAGAATTTTAAACCACATATATTTTCCGATAGTAGCTTCATAAAACAAGAAATAAAAATAAATAATACGACATTGTTAAGATACTACAATGCCAAGCTTGCGTCGCTATCATCCAAATTAAACATCCATAGATTAAGACGTATAAATACCAGAAAAGATCCGAATCTCTCTCAAGGTCGGCCCAGTGAGCTCCGGTGCCATCGTAGGTGAGATTATTATCAGCGCTTCACCAATTCATTCTTATCTATTTTACAGGGTGCTTCTAAATTTCTGAATTGTTTTGGTTTTTCCGGGAATCTTATTCCTCACTAGCTGTGCTCGCGACTTCGTCCGCGTGGAATAGTTATTTTGGGTATCATATTTATTTTTACAAACAACCTCTTCAGCTTTATAAATGATAGCTGTTACCCACGACTTTCTGAACCATTTTCGCAGCGCACGTAACGGAAAACCCTCAAAAATGAATAATTTTCCCCGTTTTTTCCACATTTTCCGTTGTTTCTTCGCTCCCATTAGTTACACTGTGATGTTATATAGCCTAAAGCCTTCCTCGATAAATGGTCTCTTCAACACAAAAATATTTTTTCAATTCGGACCAGTAGTTCCTGAGATTAGAGCGTTCAAACAAACAAACATACAAACAAACAAACAAACTCTTCAGCTTTATAATATTAGTATAGATATGATGTGGTGATGAATTTAGTCTTGTTGTATTATGTGTATTAGATAATTGCGACTACCACATCCCTGGTCATTTCTCATGAATGTAATTTATTCTTACTCCATTTATTCCCACTCTCGATGACTCTCTCTGAGTCGTATTTCCTCATGACTGAAGGTCGTGACTCCCCCGCAGAACTAATTCGTTAAGGGAGTCCTCTTGGGCAGATACATCGTGGTGGGCGCCCAGGTCCTTCCACGGAAGACACATGTCCTAAGATATTGTGGTCCTCAAACATGTCGGTTTCCTCACGATGTTTTGCTTCACCGCTAAGCAAGTGCAAATCCACACATAACTTGAAAATACAAGTCATTGGTGTAGGGCCGGATTCGAACCAGGGTGCGTCTGGATGAAAAGCAGACACTGGAACCGCTGATCCACACTCTCGATGACATAGATCATAAAGTGCGAACTATTATGTCACATACATTAACAGATGTAATCCTCGCTTACAAATTTTCTAGGCTGTAATTTAACCCGTCTACATTTTCGTATAAACCGAAACTTAAAAAAATCATTTTAGGTAGTAATGATTTTCATTTTATAATGCGAGAACGTACAGTTAAATATAAACTTAATAAGAAAAAATATTCATATAACATTAAATATATTTAACTGCCATAAGGGCCTAATCTTTCTACTTCTTCTTCTTATCGAATGAGAGTGGCTAACTTTGGTGTCGAGAGTTTATCAAGCCGCCCTAAGGGCCTCTGACTTGGTTTTACGAATGCCGAACTAGACAAACAGCCGGGACCTAAAATTTAATCTTTCTACAAAAATCACCCTATATACCTAACTAGGTCACACGAGCTAGGTAAGTAGATATTACCATCTGAAAGACTGTACATAAAATACATCAGTAAATAGATATGCAAATAGACAACAACATTGTTGGGATTTATTGTATAGAATAGCTTTACATGATGCCTATTTAAAATGGTGTATCAATAGGTTATTGGATTTTATAAAAGGTTTTTTTTGTCCATGGTTGAAAGGATTTTGTGTGGCAAACTGTTTGTTGAATTAATTAACTATATTAAAAGAATTGTATGATAAAACTTACCCATTCATGAGAGGGCTAGAGGGCGCTGTGCGCATTGCCCTGAAATATTTATTTATTTATTCAAATTAAATAATCTAACCATAAATCAATCATGCATTAATCAGTATGAAAATCCATGTTATTTTGCGAACCTCCAATCCATGGTCAAATCCTCAATTCCAATGGTTGCCTGGAAGAGATTGCTTTTAGCAATAAGGCCGCCACTTGTGGCACTAGTATAAGTATTATTTTTTTCTTCTTTCTTTGTAATTATTATCGTGTGTTGCAATAAAGAATTTTCTATCTATCTATCTTGTTTTGCATCAAGTAGGTACTATATAATTATGTAATAGTGATCACAAAAGGCCTATCATTAAAAAATAGGCCAAAAACCAAAACCATAAGACAAAGTGGTTTATTAGAAAGTCAAATTAGTTAATAAAACCTAGCGATTCTTATCTTTATCTCTTCATATAAGAATAGCTATCGTATTTATAAATTAAGGTCGGAAAACCCATCATAATAAAATTGCCATAAAATACGTAAACGATCTAATGACATGGAATTCGCATCGATTTTGTGTATAAGTGGCGCCTCTCGGTGTTGCCCGCATTACAAAATATATTTTTTTTTTAAATAAATAGTTAGTCATGACAAATTTCTCCTACTTCAGTAAATAGATAAAGTAAACTAGCAAAAAATTAATAGTATAAATTAATATGTACCTATTTATTTTTATTATCTCTGCTCACTGACAGAAAAACACCATTTTCTTTATAAGAATGGTTAATATTTTGGTTATGGCAATGTAACCTAAAACGCTTTTGGAATTGGAATTGTTAATGAACAATAGAAGGATGATGTAGGCTCACTTTTATGGCTCGCAAAATTCGTTAATTTTCCATTTGGAGGTGAGAAATTTATTACTACCGACCTTCGGTCCTGATTTAATTTGAATTACATTAAATTTTATCGGACATTGTCAGTTAGAAACTGGTTAGAAAATAATCAAATTTGTTCAAATGGGTTTTAGGTAACTAGAAAAGTAATGTGTTTTATTCTTATAAAGCTCCTTCTTTAGCTCAACATTCAGTCTTTGACTTCATTCTTCTTCTTCTTATCGAATGAGAGTGGCCAACTCTGGTGTCAAGAGTTTATCAAGCCGCCCTAAGGGCCTCTGGCATGACTTCAATAAACTATTAGTACATATACAAAATCAAATCTAATTTATTCTTTCTTGATCTAAAAGATAGATATGGAGGCTGCCGTGGGATAAAATATTCGTTTAACAAAATAAGACATGTTTCAGTTGTGCAATTATTTATAACGGAAATAGATGAAAACACATGATAAAAAATAACTTATTAAAAATAGCGCACGCTACAAAAAAAGCAACCTTCACAGCTGCTATTCCTACAGGACCATAAATAGCACTGCACGGAAACGCAAACGGCCATAACAATTAATAAACCCAGATGTGCAATTAATAACAGGCAAGTCACGGGCGCTCGTCCCGCTCTTGATCTTTGTATTCATTTACGCACCTAGTTTCGGGTTACAGAATAATTAATTAGGTACGCAGAATCGCTTAATAAATGTACCGTGAAACGTACTTGTGACGTACTTTTCAATTGAATATTGTTTGTGTTGATGTGGGTGGGTGGCCATTGTGCTACCGTTTGGCACGCCTTTAGAGTCAGGGCAGTAAAGCTCTTTAGACTATGTGAGGATAATGATTATTATGTTCCAAGCATTTTTTTTGCTCCGACTTTCTTCGTGCGATCTGCTAAACTATGGAACTCCTTGCCGGATTCCCTATTCGAGTGAATCGGTTTCTTCTAGGCAAGCGCGATGGATCGTAGATTATAACGTTGCTTAACATCAGGCGGGTTGTAGCCAAGCATGAGCCTATCTAGTTTAAAAAAAATATCTGTCTTAGTACTTATCTGTATTACAAAAAAGCAAATCTGAACATAACATTGTTTTTTTTTTTGCATTAAAATGATCGAGGATTGAGTGGTTGGGGATAATATTTTACCATACATTTTTAAGGAAACAAAAGACAGTATTTATATGTTACATACGATTTAGAATTGCTTTTTTATAACCTGTAAACGAAAAATATCGTCATGAGAACTTCATAGCCAGTTTTTCTTAGCTTTAACTAGGCAGTGTCATTTTGAAATAGTACTTTAATACATTTACTCAATTGATTCGTCAAATTTCAAACTTTAAATACTACCCAGTAGTGCCACGATGAAGCAGTATACCAACATCTACTCAACAGTTGTGTCAAATTCTAGCACACAGTTCTATCCACAGTCAATTAATGATGAAAATCGATCTTGCATTGAACACAAAGGCGGCGCGAGTAGAAACAGATGGTCTAATGGAATCTCAACAGTCGCACATCTGAGGAGTACGCTGAAAGCTTCGGGGTATTGTTGAATGTATCTTGTAATTGGTATGATATTAAGGCAAATAGCAAGCAGAGAAGAAAGAAAGCAAATATGCAAACTATGATCAAATATGGTAAGCCGTTTAAGTTAAAAAAAAAACGCAGGCACACTATGGTCAAGTGTATACTCGTATTAGTTTAAAAAAATTGAAAACGAAGAGGTTATTGTAATATCTGTAATATTTATGGACGGCACCGCAGACAACAGATACGACGAATTTATAATGATATTCTTTGACATTTTTTCACATTAATGACGTTCTTTGACATTTGACTAGCCTAAACTAGGTACTCTCGAAAGACGTGTTTCAAAAAAGATGGCTCTTTATTGTAAACTATGACATTGTACAATACTCTTATAAATATTGTGTTTATTGTTACTACTCATTATAATAATGATGCAACTCTTATTTTGTCTGCCCGGTATCATACTAAACCGTAAGAATGAAAACCTTGCATACCAACTTACTACTTCTTGGCAACTTGTTTGCATAATTGAGGTTACGAAATATTTCGTCGGCTTCATCTGACAGTTTTATCGAATCAATCATTGATTAATATGCCTACAATAAAAGTTATAATATGCACTTTGAAAGGTTTATTCAGCTAGCTTTATTTCCTTTGATAAAAAAAATGTTATGATTTTAACGTAAAAAGAATAAAAATTACCCAATTATCGATTTTCTTTCGCAAATAGACGGAAAACATAGCGCATACCGTTATTCTTTAGTCTAATGTCAAAGATTTTTTAATTACCCTTCGGAAATTAAATTATTTTTCCTAAGAAATTGGAAGATCATGCCAAAATCTTCACCATCATGTTGCAACGTTACATCGTTTATTATTTAATTTTAATCTATGACAAGGCGAGATAAACGGCTAAATTGGGCCAATTACAACATATAATAAATACTGTGAGAGTTTGCCTACAGCGTCCTCAGTAGTGCCCTAAAAGACAACAGTTTACCTAACCCAGATCTGAACTAAGGGACGACTTATCTCGCTATGTCAATTTTGTACGAGATATAACAGTATGAAGCACCTTTCTTGACCTATATGGGCTCTTGTTTTAATTTCAATTGGCCTTGGATGAGATTTTTGATAAAAAAAAGTTAAGAACTTAGTAATATTTTATTTATAATAATAAAATATAAAAACAAGGGAAGAAAAACTAAACATACTCGTACTACTTCTAACTACTACAAAAACGGGCACTTAGAAAATCTTTAGTAAAGCCTAAAGATAATCTAAGTGCTCCAGCCCACTACCAGAGGGCAACGTGCCCAGCATACTGGCCGCATTACCACGCTGGATGGCAATGCTGATTCGTTGAGCCAGAAAAAGGCCAGCATTTTGGTCATGCGTCACGTCAACCAAGCGCTCCGAGAGGTTTTGGAAAATAGTATGGGCTCCCGGTTATAGTAATATTTGTATAAATAAAAAAATAACACCAAAAAAAAAACATTACCAGATCTTATCCAATGCCACTCATACAAGCGATAGTGTAGTCCAATGCCTGTATTAAAATGGAATTGGCTCTCAAAAGATGATGCTGGAATCTATTCTACATAATATTTTAGTATTAAAAGTCCTTATAAGACTTGTTTACATTAGAAAACTACCCAGCTAAGTGCAATTTGTGTTTGTGTATTTTAAGTCATACAAAACATTTGTTTGATTGAAAAGACAGTAGGTATAATATGAATAAATTTATTGTATTTAGAGCGTGTAACGTGAAACAAATAACGTCTTTTCATCTTTTATTACGACCGTTCAATATACGAAACATTCAGGGCTACCTACATTATTAAAATTTGATGGTTCCGCAAAACCATTACAAGCAGAAAAGGTACCAATAATTCGTTTCGTATAATCTTCAAAGAGAATTAAAATGCCTACTCCAATTGATATTAGCTAAATCCTTAGTAAATAGATTTTATCGGTTGCTCTAACTACTGGGCTCATTTCTAAGGAATGTGTACAACTCAATTTTCTGAGTTCAACTGCTATGCGAAAGAAAACTAGTCTTACCGTTGGACTATACATTTTGCATTCAACGTGAGTCGAGACCTTTAGAATTCAAATTAAAAATGTATTTGTGTACTATTATTGGTGGAATGGTTCAAGTTGGCATTAAGCTACAGTTTTTATTCGAAAATTATGTAAGGATCTTCACCTTACGCTGGCTTTAAATGATAGAACTTATCCGAGGAACATGAGAAAGGAATTCTAATGGCTACTTGCATACATTTTATTTTTATTGTGTTGTCATTGTCTTCAAATAACATGACGTAAATAAATATTCCCCGTAATTGAAGTTTTTTATGTAAGATGGTGTCCGAAGTCATGTGTCTACCGTGGAAGGATCTGGGTGCCCACCACGTTGTATCTGCACAAAAAATCTCCCCTAACGAATTATTTCTGCAGAGGAAGCACGACCCCCATTCATGAGGAAATACGACTCAAAAAGAGATGTTAGATTGTAATAACTTCTTTGACATCCAAATTTGAATAAAATGATAAAGAAAGGTTAAATTTAAACAACTAGCAACAGCCATGAGGACTCCTACAGATGAAATTTATACCGAAATGGCTGGACGTTGTTGTAAAGAGATAAAATAATATACAACATAAACTGTGTGGTCATGCATTATTTCATAATAATAAATTTGAAATTTAATCAATGACATGTAAGAATTTACTTACCAATAAATAACTTTGACTTTGACTTTAAAAGAGAGGTAAAGAACAGATAAGATGTCTACTAAAATATATTTTTGAATAATTATTTCTTATGAACACAATATAGAACATAAAATATTATTATGTTCTAAGCATATTTTATTGACACAATTGTCAAAAAGAACCAATAACAATCTGGTTGTAAATAATTTTATTAATTTCAGTGATTAAAAATTTTAACGCAATAACTATACGAAATGACTCAATTCACAGTAATAATGTTCGTATTTGCGTTCAAATACAAATATGAGGAACATAACGAATTAATAGCCAAATTTAAATTCGACCGTAAAATATTATTCATGTAATTAATATGTTAAATCGGTATTTAACTAAATTAACGTTCCCACTTTCAAAATATAACTTATAGAGATATTATGTTAAATTGTAGCTCATTTATTGACATGATTTTGTGGATCATAGCATACAAATGTTTTATTATATTTCACACAATAAGAATATTGCTTCTATAAAATAATATTATGACAATATACCGTAAATATATAATATATGTGACATTTGATTTTGAGCGTAGAATATTGATCTAAAATCATATTTTAAAACTGTCCTTATTTTCGATAACGACTAGCGATGTTTTAGATATAGAAAACTTATAGCATATAGATAGATATATTTATGGGAAACTTGGAATCATTATTATGATATGAATATATTTTGACAGCGGATATTAAAGTTTTAAAGTGCAGTAGCTGAATTGTGATTCAAATTTAATGTTCATATGCAAGTATTTACCTACTTTTCTTTACCTGTGATAACTTGAATACCGTTAGTCATATCAACAAATATTTTTTTTATGCGGGTTTATATCAATACCTAATCTTTTTGTTCCTAAATAGCGAAACCACTCGTTATTTGGATATCGTAAAGTATTTTTTTTATAAGCACAAACTCCAGTCTGTGAGGTACATTGAAACTAAATTAGTATTTGGTAAAGTATTTCCTACCAGCGCATATCAGTCCAGTTTTTAAACTCATGCTATTTCAGGACTTTCATACTAAAAACAAAAAGATATCAATTCTTCTTCTTCTTCTTACCGAATGAGAGTGGCCAATTCTGGTGTCGAGAGTTTTCAAACCGCCCTAAGAGCCTCTGACATGGCTAAACGACTGCCGTACTAGACAAACAGCCGATCAATTGATAGATAAGGACACGTTGCGATACGTTTTTAATAGTGAGACTGATGAACTCTAATATCGAGAGTTTTCAAACATCTCCAGAGGCCCCTGACATGGTTTAACGACTTCACTATGGCGGGCAATATTATATTATCGCTATCTAACACAAACAGTTATAAAATGTTTTCGCATTAGATTAGATACATCCAATTTACAACGGACCACACCTACTACGTTATTATCATCATTATCATCAGAGATCTATCGACGCATCGACACGGCAATTAACGCCTCTAGGCTTGAAGCCAACAATTTTAAACCTAAACCTCACAAGCCAAAATGAACCTTAAACTTATCAATCATATGGGTGAAAATAGTATTTTTGATCTGATAATATACGCACTTCGTCACTCTTGTAATGTAAAGGAAATTAACCAGCTGCGAAGTAGTTATACAATTGATTATCTGCTCAGATATGTGAGAGGAAGTAACACTGTCGATCTTAATAAGTAACTTCTTGAGTGAGCGAAGCGAATGTTAAGAATTTAGTAGTATTTTGCAATGTTATGTTAAATTATAGTATAACATCGATACCGTTAGTATTGGCATAACAGAATTTTTGCCGCCTTTAGCCCAATATGCGAGTAACTAGACTAAAATACAAGTAATTTAATCTCAATTATGAATTTAATTTCGTTCCCAAAGTGATTGTTTATTTTTATGTAAACTGATGTAAATTAAGTTATTTAAGTACTTACTGTCATGTGTAAGTATGGACTCAAGTGATTCAGTTTAACTAAAGTGTTACATAATAATATATAAATATTAAGTTGACAAGACAAGTCAGTTAAAAAAGGTGATAAAATTAAATGTCTCATGCTCAAAGACAGATTTATAATCTACATTCAAAGTGGCGTAACAAAATAGATGAAAATAAATTCATAGTTTTGACAACGGAAGATAAAGCATACCATAAAATCCACATAAAGAGTTTATCCGAGATATTATTATTTTGTTAAAAATGTGAGTGGTTATGCCAATTTCATAATACGACATCTGAATATTTAGACACCTTATTAGAGTACCTATAATAATATATTCATACACAAATTAATATAACTTTTCATGTGTCGCGTGATAAAACAAATTGCTCCTTGGTTAATATGACACTTTTTTTGTTCAAAGGTCTATTGAAAATAAATCATAGTTAGAAATCTTAAAGTTATATTGTCTATAATCGCATCAAAATAATTTTACGATTATGGTAGATATTAAACTGCGAAAAAGTTACAAACATTTTAACGTACCACTGCCAATATGATTTATATGTTTCCAAAAGAATTTCACTTTAATACAAAGGGATTTGTGATGGTGGTTGTAAAATATAAGAGAAACAAAGTGATCCGGAGTGTTGGCAACCAGCCAGGTGGGTTATGGTGTTCATTCAAACTCCTCATTCATGGAAAATAACACCGTGTAGTACTTGGAGGAATTTATAAACACAACAACATTATATAAGAACGCATATCCATACCTCTATAGTAAGCATAACATAGCTTTAATATAAAGAAAATGGGTGCTGTGCAACAAAGTTCCTTAGAAGCAGGCTATATATCTCATTGTTTAGCTAATTATTATTGTGCTCTAGTTTCAAACAAAGTTTAAAATTCGTTGATGAGCAAATAAGTTGCTCGAAATTAAATTCTGTCGTCTTGACAACACAAAAATAAGTAAAAATAGTCATCACCGCAACGAGCCCAAGACGTCAGTAACATATAGGAAATCCAATAAAACGTTTAATATTGTAGCGACTGTTATTCTAACCTTCTACATAGACATGTGAATTAAACTAAAAATACTATCCATGACGCAAAAAATCATCAGGAAGATGATATCAATAACGTAGATGAAATATCAAGGTGATTCCTAAAAATCTTACTATCCTCACTAACCATACGTACCGCCAAAAATATTGTTTGTTACTGGAAATCAATTGAGTACCGAATTTGCAGATTTTACCGCCGGACTTTATCTGGGCCACCACTATGTGTTAGATTTTATTATGGAATCATGTAGGATAATTGTTTGTTGATCAATAAAATTTGGGTGTTTCAACCACCAGGGAAACTTATTATTTTTTTGGTCAGAAAAGATATTTGGGAAATAAAAAAACTTCTTTTCACTAGAATGAGATATTTATGTAGTAAGATGTCGTTGCATCAATATCTCGATGGACGCGTCTTGTAGAAAATGCTAGCTTGTAACTACCTCGCCCTTGAGAGGGTTAGAAACAGAAAGATTTTACGCACAGAAAATATATTTTTAACTTTTATGAAAATACACGCACATGATTTGTGTACTTTTATAAAGTCATGGTTTGATTGATGTTCGCATTCGGCTATTTTTATATTGGAAAATGGGCTATAACGGATCTTTTCTGTGGTTGCTACTATTAACGTAGCAGTTGTAATCTATATAGTTTCTATTTACGCTCTGACTTTTTTACAACAAGTCGTGGATTTCGTATTTTTTTTGTAACATTCAGTAAAATGAATTCCAGAAAACCGTTCCAAAAAATGGATTACTCCTATTGGGGTATGTGTAAATATAAATTAGTATGAAAGTAATATTTAAATGGTTATTAATAACACCGAAAGTACAAAACTATCTTCTCATTCTATTTGACCAAACATAGATCCACTTTTTCTAATTAAAATACACACTCAGAACAAAACCTATTAAATAAGCGTTAAATTGTTACATTTTAAACATGTTAAAGTAATAAAACTTTATTTACAATAATAAAATATAAAAACAAGGGAAGAAAAACTAAACATACTACTTCTAACTACTACAAATAGGGGCACTTAGAAAATCTTTAGAAAAGCCTAAAGATAATCTAAGTGCTCCAGCCCACTACCAGAGGGCAGCGTGCCCAGCATACTGGCCGCATTACCACGCTGGATGGCAATGCTGATACGTTGAGCCAGAAAAAGGCCAGCATTTTGGTCATGCGTCGCGTCAACCAAGCGAAAGTTAATCTGAATAACCCCAAGACTTGTTTCACTGACAGAAATACCAAAATAGAGAAGTGTTATATCTGAATGTATCTGTTAT
Organism: Macaria liturata; assembly: GCA_964023185.1. Classification (NCBI taxonomy): domain Eukaryota; kingdom Metazoa; phylum Arthropoda; class Insecta; order Lepidoptera; family Geometridae; genus Macaria; species Macaria liturata. The sequence continues at coordinate 3,227,566 of OZ026824.1, read as the reverse complement.
CTTGCCTTCAATTGTTTGCGCATACTCAGTGTTTATTAACACGTATCTTTGTATGAAATTACGAAAGAATGTGTTTTTCACATTACGCGGGTAATCTCCAATGCCACTATTTACGTCGCCGTGACTTTTGTGAATGCACTATTTCTATGAAGATCTTTGAGCCATTTTTTGTGATATTTTTAAACGTTTTACGTTTTCTGTTTGAACGAATAGAAAATTTCTATAATATAATATGTAATTATTCAAAAATGCATGAAAAACGAGATAGGTATTAGAAATTCCACGAATTAAACAACTGACGTTAAAAAAAGTGTAGGTTTCGAACAGTAAAACATAATTATATTAGTTAGGTACATAACAATATTAGTTTACTAACTTTTTATATATACGAATATAATATTTCACATCAACATTTGACATCGTCTAGGATATTGAATATCAGTTTATATCTCAACTAGAGAGATATTCAAGGCCATTCCGAGTATTATTCCAAATTATGTCACAGATCGTGATCTGTGCATAAAATTATGCGAATATGGATATCATGTCACGAGCGATAGTGCATACACCTTATCTGCCAATGTCGGTGTTTGCTCTTATTGCATGCAACCTAAAATTAGAATTTAAGGGCCAATTTCAAAGGTGGATTTTTGTGTAAACTGGGAATTATCTTATTATTTTAAGTCAACTCGCCTCTTTAGTATTTTCCTAAAGATATTGCGACATTTTTATCCATGTGTAGTAATTTTTCCTTACTATTTGGTTCAATCAGGAAAAATCATACACAACAACAACTCCAAATAGAGGAGGCCAGATGGTAGTAAAGTAGTTTCTGTAGCTTATGTTTTTCTAGATGTTTTGCTTTAAATCCTAAATCAACATAATTATATTAGGTCAGAAACAGAGCAATATCTTATCTAGTGAGAGGGCAACGCATCATTTTATATTTTATATCTTAGATTTACAACATTTGTATGAAATTTAGTCAGCTCGATTGGTATTTAACAATAAATGCATCACTCAAACTCTGGCCGATAACAGAACTTTATGCATTTAATTATTATCAATTAAATCAATGAACTGTTTTACTTATCAACGTTCATGTTAATCCGACCCAATTATATTGACAGACTGTTTTTATATAAACAAGTGCTGTTTCTACATATTATTTGAGTCCAAGGATACATATGTGAAACTTTTCTTTACCTAAATGACGCATAATTTTGACAGGTGCTATAATAAATGTCAAGTCGATTAAAAGTATTGTTAACTGTATAAATATAGCAAGAATTTAGGTTATCGCCTACCTATTAACACACCATAAACTTATGTTATCAATGGGGATATGGACACATATTTTTCATTTGAAGATTTCATTCAAGGTGCTACCTATATTTATTGTACCGATTGGGGCACTAGTTTAAGTAAATTAATTAAATTAATAATAATAATTTATTAGTGTAATTTGTTTTCTGTAACTCTTTCTAAAATTTTGTGTATATCTCTTTTATTTATTTATCTATATTTGTGTTACCAACAGCTTTCATTCCTGAAACTGTATTGAAATTGTGGAAGTGAAGTTACTTTGCTGACAAAACAATAGTTTGTCCAGTGTAAGAAACGATTGGTTCAGTGTTTTATTGTCACGAACAATAAATTCAGTGAAAATGGTGAAAATAGCTGTGACATCTCTCATTGCCATCGTTCTGGTAAGTTTTTAGTATTTTAGTGATATAAGTATTTACTATACTTTGCTCTAGTTAGTAATTTTAAACGAATAACAACAGTGTTGTTAATTATTAAATCTCATTGCACCATCACGATAAATTTACTTGTATGCGATTTTAATATATATTTGATCGATTAAAAGCTAGTTACAATCACTAGTTGCAAACAATAATAATAATTGAAATATAAACAGTATAATTTTTACTCTGAGTCATTTTTTCATGCTTATGAATTTCACATTAATCTGCATACAAACCAATTGAAAACAAAATAAAATGGCGTGACAGATCAATTGTTTCTCGTCTAGACGCTTCTTATTACGGTTATTATGATATCAAGATCAACATTAGATACATAAAGATAGCTTTGGTTTTTATTTTATGAATGAACCAAATGTTCTTCTTTCATCATCACTTGCCATAAAATACCCAAAATATACAACTCAAGAGTGTAGTGGTGACACTTAAATATACAGAAAAATAGTGTTTTCGTGTGATGTCACAGTCCCATAAACAAACTATTCCAAGATTAAAGGCAAGTTTGAAATTCTTCGGAAAAGATTTACACGCGCCATTTCATTTGCAAGTCGTAAAATTTGACATTGAAACCGTTTGCTCTTCTTTACGACCAGGAAATCGATGTAGTCGTCAAAAATTCCAAGTCAGTTATGGAACATTGGTCAGCGGTTATTTCGCGCATGGCTTCGATCTATTTGTTTTTGCGGATTCCTTATAGGAATGTAGGCGCCATCAACTGTCTCTGTTTAGATTTGACTGCGGACGGATATCACGCACACAATGCAAACTCCCAAATTGTTCGGTCACGAGCGTTTTTGTTTACCCAACTCGATCATCGTTGGCAAACCACAAATATTGATGGCAGACGCTACAATAGCTTACAACATTTGTAATTTAATTTAAATAATGCTAAGCGGCGTATTGTTATTGGCCACATATTTCATATTTGTTCTGTGGACCGGTATTTATTCTTATTGAATAAGAGCTATTATGTAGCGCGATAAACGCGACCTAGTTGCGAGCGTGCGATGCAGATGTATGTTTGCATTGCGCCTCGGCGCACTCCCTAGCCACCTTTGTTTCAGCTAGACTACCGCTGAATGGTTAATTTAGTCTGCCACTTATCTGATTCAGTTGCTCATTCGACCTGAATATTCGGCTCCATAAATCGCGCGTCATAATCGTGGAATTCCATTGTCTTTGTTCGGGCGCCATCGAACGTCGGGATGTATTACCACTGAAATAAAGCATCGAGGATTACTTCAAGGAGGGGCGCACGTAAAGTTGTCTAAAGTGAAGCCAAGCAGGCATTCAGTCCGCATTTAGTGGGATGGATACGAAGCAGACCCTTCAGGACTAAGATCCTGCGGCTTGTTAAACTTTCACGCGTAATGAACTTTGGCTGTCTTGAGCAGGCTCTCTAGAAATAGCTACTGAAATTCGGAATTGCTGCGGGCTCTGCGGCGGGCGGCTTATTAATTTACAAGTTCCAGTCGGAGCGCCTCATATCGTATGATAATGAAGGCCAACTCTAGTTTCAGCTTTATTATGCTGACACTGAATTAGCTTTCTATTAGAAATTAAAACTTCATCCTTATTTGCTTTAATAAGCTTTAAAGTTTTGCATATCGTGTGACCTACTTGTTCTATTTGCACATTGCACTCCCTAAATGTTTTGGCCTTGCCAATGTTGGCTCGGGCCATAAGCGACAACAATTGAAAGCAATAAAGTGACATATGGGTTGACACATATCTAGACAACTGATTGCGGACTGACATTGTGGACCTGAGTGACGAGCCTCCAACGAGTCTACGATCACAATATTATTATATGTTGAGGTTACATGCTTTAGTTATTGTTCTATATAACAAAAATTATGTGCTTCATGAACATCTACGTTATGTACTTAAAAAGCATAAATGGCTATAAGAAGTCTAAGAATGAATATAAAAACTTCGGTTCTTGTCATAAAAATAGAACCTTAAATTCATGCTCGACGTTTGTCATTCTTAACAGGACCAAATTTAAATGTATTTTTTTAAACACGGTACTAAAATAAACTCAAGTTTTTGCTGAGGTGCACAAAAACTGAAATGCAGTAGATTCGTTTATTTTCATAATGAATTTTTCTAAATGAGTCGTGTTTCCGTTTCTGCAGAGGATTTGAATTTTTAATTGGAGCTCAGCTGCATAATGGTGCAATTTGTATGCAACTACCTTTATTTCGCAGTTAGGACTTTTTTTAACCAACTTCACTGCGATGACTCATAATATTTAATATATTTTTAATTACTTTTATAACTAGTTAAGTAACTACATTTTGGTGAAATTCATTCTATAATATTCTTAAATTTTATATCGAAAAATTTGTTCAATACTAATTAAAATAAATGATAAGTTGTACTTAGATGCAAAAGTTAAACTCTAGTTGTACAACCCAATCAAAATGATGATCAATAAAGAAGTAACAACGCCAAATTTCTTTTGTCACCATAAAACAATACCTAATCAATGATTCTTGGTCAGCTTTTGCTAATAAAATTGTAGTAGAAATAAAAAACTCTTCTATAGTAGTAAATATCAAATCACTTCTTGAGTAACTTAAACAACCCAACAAGTGTCAAATTAATAAAATCAGTAAGCACAGAAGTCATGTGTTGATCTGTTTATGTAACATCTCGAATTGGTATTGAAGAATTTTTATAGACCACATGGCGGTTACCATGCTTTTTATTCGGAGAAGTGGCAAAGCCCATATTTTAAATTTAACTACTAGAATCATTTGAAACTATGAGTGGACACTACACTTATGGGGGCGTGAAACGACTTGTTGTATTAAATAGCGTGTCAAAACAAAACTATGATACAACTATACAATAATTTTATATGCCTACTAGAGTTAGATCTAGTTTCTTTTTATGGAACTTAAACTGTCAAGGTTGACGGTTGAGAGTTTTATTTAAGACTTTTGTTATTAGATACTTACACATTTTTTGATTATGGTTTTTTGTTCTCTGTTTATTATCGAGTAATTGAACCTACAATTTTTATAGAAATTAGTACTTGTTTTCGAAACACAGTTTTTAACTAGTTCAGATGCCTTTAGATTTTCATACAATGCTATACCATAAGTATAACGCAAAATAAACAAATTTTATTTTTTAAAATCTTTATTTTCACAAATAAATAAGCTAATAGGATAAGCATAAGTAGTTGCTAGATGATTTTTAATTGCGGGCAATATATGAGTATTTATTTAAAACAAGTTCCAATATAATTATATTAAACCGACATGTTTGAGGACCACAATTTAATATCCGAGGACATGTGTCTTCCGTGGAAAGACCTGGGCGCCCACCACGATGTATCTGCCCAAGAACACTCCCGTAACGAATTAATTCTGCGGGGGAGTCACGACCCTCAGTCATGAGGAAAGAGAATATAATTATTTCAACTAAACCAACAAATAATAATAATGTAAGGTAACCAAAAATATACTAATAAAAACAAAAGTAATAAATAATAATAATAAATATTTCGGGACATTGCACACAGCGCCATCTAGCCCCACACTAAGCAAACGCTTGTGTCGTGGGTACTAGATAACGGATATAATACTTATATACTTTTCTTTTGTAAATACATACATATTATACATACAAACAACCAGACTCAACACAAGAAATTATACATTTTTTTAAAATGCATAAATACTTGTGTCAGGCGGGAATCGAACCCGCAACCTCTAGATTAGAAGGCAGAGCCACTACCAACTAAGCTAACAGGCCAGTCAAAGTACACCAAATCACTGTATACTGTAGGTACTTACTGTAGTTTTTATTAGTAAGTTGTATATTAGTGTTGTTCTTGTAGCAATTTTCACTCATGTTGCTAAAGTGGATACAAGTAAGAGCATATATATTTTCTTAATTAGGAATACAGAGCTCATAAATAAAGTGAACAGCCCAGCCCAACTTTCCTGCCTTCTACGCACAAAATTGTATTATTTCTTCTCAACAATGGAAACACATTAGGACAGTACTGTAATGTGTTATTTATTCATACTTTTATTATATATGTATTTATATGAAGTCCTTCGGTAAACTTTGTTCTTATAACATAAAAATAAAAAATGTAACTAGAAAAGAGTTTAACAGATAAAAGGGTCTGTATTCAACGACTTTAATAATACCTAAAACGTTGGTCTGTTTTATCTTTTTCGTAGTCTGTATTGATATTTTTTTAAGTTATAGGTCCACTTGTTCAACGTTTCTTAAACGCATTTAACGACAAAAGTCCCTAGTGAACAAAATTATTGAACTTAATTGTTATTTATCTTGATTAAAAAAAAACTCATTGCCTCCCATGTAGCTACTGCCTAGTAACCACTTATGACGTAAAGTAATATGTAGGTACATTTGAAACCAATGAGTCATAAAATTATCTCAACGAAATCCTGCGGTTTCACTTGTCTATGATAATTTTACGATCCTTGACGAGTGCCTAAAAGGCGTTGTGGTAAGTAAATAATAGGTATTTTAGCAAACAAGGTGCCAATTTTATAATATATCATAGTTAAAATCTGACGTCATATCAGATTTGAAATGAGAACTTAACTCTTAAGTCCTGTAAAAAGGTTTTCGTGGTCACTTACAATTACAATAATTTTTCCGTGTACGGACACGGGAAAATAGACGAGACATTTGTCCGTTCCGTAAATGAGTTATATTTTTTTTTATCTTCTATTCCTAAATCATAACGCTACAAAGAAAAGTCGGTACATGTAAAAATATCATTTATTTTTAGGGTCATTGCACCCTTTAAATGAATAAGTTAAATAATTTGATAAAGAAAAAAAGAGACATATTTTGGAAAATTCAAATAAAATATTCCCAGCCAACCATCGAGCCGGGAGCCAAAATTCAAAGATGTGTCACCCAAATCTTGTCCAAGACAAAGCTCGCTGAGTCAGTGGCCCTTGAAGTGATTTATACTGCCATTAATTTACTAAGTCGGCTTTTTGTGGGCTTAAGGGACATGTTCACAGATTTATCAAAGGCGAAAGTGTTTTTTGTTTGTAAAAAGTTGCTCGTCATATAGTAATAAACATCATATCAAATTTAAACCTCTAACACATTTTTGAAATGGATTAATAAGTAATGGCACGCATTAATGCAGAACGATTGTAGATCAAATTTTAGGTTACCTACTATTATTTATCGCAAATTCTTTAGTGAGTTGCGAATGTTATTTTTATAATAAAAAATAACGTTGATTACAAGAATCCAAATGCAAAATACGGAACTAAATTCGGTTTCATTTTCATTTTTTGTTGAAACAACCTACTTTTAAATATTCAGCATGACCTAACGAAAGAATTAGTATTAAGGCTTTTTATCTTAAAAGCTTTTATATTTAAATTCCTTTTCAAATTAAAACGCCTACCATTCTACACATGCCTTTACAACAAGTGCTATCGGATCGACTAGAGCTATAAAAGGGCAGATTACGAGTCACTAAATGCTTCTAATGCGTTACTTGCATTAGACCCACATTAATTACGAAATAACCGCGTAATATCATATCGGATAGATAAGAGATTCCAACTTTCGGACAAAGGAGGTTGATATTTGCGTATCCATTTTGAACATTACATAAGTAGTTTAGTTAGATTCTTCTTATGTGCACATAGATAGTAATTTAGTATTATGTTGACAACGCTAATTTAAATGATGCAATATAAGTACGTTATGTAGGAAAAAAATAAAAATAATGTTACGTTACTCTTTTATTTACTAACTAGTGGACGCCCGCGGCTTTGCTCGCATTATTTCGGAATAAAAAGAAGCTTATGACATTTCTGGACCAATTTCTACGTTCATACCAAAAATCATGAAGATCCGTTCAGCCGTTCTTGCGTGATGTGCGTTTAAATAAACAGACAAACAGAGACATAGATAAACAGACAACATTTCTAGAAATTGTTGGGTCGTGTTCTGCTATCAATTCAGACTTTCGGCCCTTCTCAACTTTATTATAATATAAAGTTATTACTAAACAAATATAAGGAGCCAATTTCAAAACGCGTAACTTTCATATCTTCCTGTATAGGTATCTCATTTAGAAAAGTTTTGTAACCATAATTATAATTATAGACAGCAAGGAATCATTTAATCAAGTGCAGCTTTAGTATCTAAACAACCTATCTTAATAGATCTTAATAACTAGGATTTGCTGGAACAGAATGATACTAATATTAATTTATTATGAATCTTATTTGAAATCGTATTAGGTCGTTCTGTTTACGAAATAAAGAAAACTTACCGTGCTAAAATGAAATCGAGTTTTAAGTCTTTAAGTTTATTATATTCATCAATAGTCCTTGTATTTTATCTTTACTTTTTACTGTTAAATAATATAAAATACGTGGGAACACGACTTAACTCTCCGACGCGTTTTGCTATGTGAGTAACAAAGTTATTTCACTCTGCTACAATTGAATTTGTATCACATAATAATAAAACTAGTCGGAGTACGCGTGCCTTTGCTCACGATGTTCTGAGATTTATTATTATTATAACTTGCCTTTATTACTCTGTAGATCCTATACCATCACCATACCAAAAATCATGCTGACCCGTCGCTCCGTTGCGCTGCTAAAGTAAAATAAACAGACCCACCCATAAATAGACAAACATACTTTCGCATTTATATATAATCATACATAGAAGTCTAAATAATAATAACGTTTTTTTATATTTCTATGATTTTATGGTATGGACTGTATGAAGACCACCATTTTGTCTGTCTTCTATAAAGTAAGACACCCGTAGTAATGCAGAAGGCTAAGCGCCATAAAAGCCGTCTAAAGCTTAATTTAGTCCCTCAGTGGGTGAATTTGCGTGACTAATTCACCACTTTATTGTTTCTTGCTCTTATTGGAGACTTAGTTGTGGAACGAGATTTACGAGTACAGAAAATTTAATTATAAGTACAATTTAATAAGGGTAGAAACAGAGTTTGGTTGTTGTTTTAACAATGTATGTTTATGGTGAGAATTATCTAAGTTTAAAAGCTTGATTTTAGTGTAAGGACATCTTACCCCATCTACTTTGGTTTATTCCAGACTTCTTAGTGTAAAAGTTGCTAAGGAAGAAAAAAATCACTTCATTTGATCTTTAGATTTATATTATACTCAGGCCTTCAGGCATACCTATATGTACCTATGCACAAATTCAGAAGGTCTTTCGAGTGTGACCAAAACGAGCAGCCGCATAGATCTGACTTTGGTAGTTGCTTAAAAATATCTCAATCAGCTGCGTCATGTGCTCATCAATCATAAAAGCAATATTAAATACATGATGGTTTCCTCTTGTCCTCAGGTGGTAGGCCGAGAAGGCGTGCTAGCATCAACAGACACCCGGGAGCTACACTGCGGCCGGCGCCTCGTGTCGGGGCTATTCTCCCGCCCGCGGCTGCCGCTCGGATACTCCTACGTCACCACGGTGCCGAGAGGCGCTTGCAGGCTAAATGTCTCCGAGATTGTGTCCAGCGAGAATTATATAGGTTTGTACTATATTGATCTATTTTATTGAAATGATAAAATCGAAAAAATATTACTACAAAATAAGCTCAAATTTTCGAAACCAAAATCTGAAATTTAAAATCCCTGAAAATATTTGCAAATTAATTCAAATAGGGTTTTTTATTTATTTTGCTCATTATTTTTTATTCTCCTTCGATTTACAGTAGTTTCTTTAAAGTGTTGCTTCAGTGAAAATCAGTTTTGTATGTGCTATGGAATCACTTGTTAACATTGGTAACTCACATGTAATTAATTTTTGGTAGTTATACTGTGCCAAAGTATTAAACCTTCGGGAAATACCTGAAGAAACTAACAGAAACCATCTCAATGGCTATTAAACGAGAGGCAACAGGCTGAAAGACTAGAGGTAGTCCAGATTATCAATCACCGCTGTCGACTGTAAATCACTTAGCTCCAATAGACCGCTCCTAGTTGCAGCTCAATTAGCAACAGAAAGAAGCTGCGACCCACTTACTAAAATAGGACATTCAAATAATGAGGAAACATACCAGCAACCACTTCGACAACCTTGAGCCACATCTAACATCCATAATGATGTCAATATCGATGTTTTATTGAAAACGTCCCGTACATCAGCGAGAGTAGGTCACACACACAGCTCTTAAACGAGGAATGAAGTGTCGAGTGGTGCAAAGATCGATGTCGACTCGATTAATCGGAATTGCACATTCGGTGCGCCGGCGCTGCTCCTCAATAGAGGCGCCTACGCCGCAAATTGTGAGATCCATGGAGGTAGCCGACGCGCAATTGGTGGTTAATTATTTGCATGACGCAGCCGGTAGCAATTTAGCGCGAGCTAGAAATTTATTGGTGTTCTTGTTTAATCGGAGTTTAGAGTTGCTCATCCGAATATTTTTGTTCCAGCATTGAAGGCGACCAATGGGTCTTACATCATGAATGGGGAATTCGCTGTAAGCGCGCCTGGCTCGTACGAAGCGGCCGGAGCTCGCTTTGTGTACACTCGGAGCGCCGGCCTTGACAGCGTGTTCGCGCCAGGACCAATCCATCACCCCATCGATATCATGGTAAGTGGAAATAACGGCTTTAAAGCAAACATTTTTAGTGTACGCGTAAACGGTTTTACGTCATCCACCTACACCTTTATTCATGCTTGCTAGTATATAGGTCAGTTTGTAAACGTTTTTGTATAACAGGTTTTGCATCTTTTGCCTTTACATCCGATCTATTTGTTTTAAATTAGGAATTAGGTATGGCTTGGGTCTAATTAGATTTAGGTGGGTTACATACGAGTGCTTACCAAATCACCTAATAAAGTATGGTACTTTTCTTGATAGCTATTCATCTGACTGATAGTAAATTTAGGTTTTGATAAAATTATATTGATTTCAGATTCTGTACACGCAACCGAACCCGAACATAAAATACGAATACCTAACCGACTTAGATCCGGACGACACGAGCAATGACATTCCCACTGTGAACCCTCCTCATCATCAAATGGCGAGACATCACCGTCATCATAACTCGGAATCTCACTTGAGAGACCTCGACCACTCTAGATCTAATCCAACGCTATCTAAGCAGCCAGAATATAACCTAGAAGCACAGAACCAAGTTGAAAGCAACGTGATTGGAGGCAGAAAGTTCGCTTGGAAGATTATGTCGATGACTCCGTGCACTCGAACTTGCGGCGGAGGGCTGCAGATTGGCAAATACAAATGCGTAGAACTTGCAACTAAGGGTGAGAGAGATAAAGAAGTATCGTCTATGCATTGTACTGGGCCTGCTCCATCGTCCAGGCGAAGGAGATGTGGCACTGTGCCATGTCCACCGAGATGGAGAGCAGCGGCTTGGGGACCTTGTCCAGTCTGTGGACCAGCGCATAGGACTCGTATTGTCGGCTGCGTTCAAGATCATGCCAGAGGAATTACTAAGGTACGGTTACTTTTAACACTTATAATATATCACCGAGTAAACTATTCTTCACAGCCAGTGAATCTATTATGCGTAAATACTTCTTATTTTAGTATGGACTGTTTTTATTGTAAATTATTTTCTATGACGAGGTATGATAATTGCCGACATTGTTTCTCTTTTAGTTATTAATGAATAACATTAGCTACATCACGTACCACTTTTGACAAAGCCCCTTTACAGCTGCCTTATTATTAAAATGATTACTAATGTATAAAAATATTAATTATTGAATGTATAATCAACTTGACGCGTCGTTATGAACTATTTATTATTTTGTAAACCACTTGTAATGAAATATCACATAACTGACAATAAAAGAATCTGAATCTGAATACCATTAAGTGCTGATTACATTCTCTTTAGATCTAAATTTCTTGCAAACAGCATAAAGTAATACAAAATTTATTTTTAGATCAGCGACCAGAAATGTCCTCTCCCAATGCCACCAAACTCCGAGCCCTGCAACATTCCTAACTGCGACGGCACAGCTGTGACTCCGGACCAGCCCCGCCTGGATGCCAGACGACACTTGCGAGCGAAGGACAGAACTGACACGTTTAGGGAAGGACCTGTCATTACGCTGTCTACTAACTTGAGCGATGATTTGGCAACCTCCACTGTAGCTCCGAATTTTACGTTCAGTGGTGCTGGTGGATGGTTATACACGGAATGGTCTACAGTAAGGAAATATCTGTCATTTTATTCTTTTATGATATGGACAATCGTCCTACTATATATTTTTCATCGGTCAGATTTTTTTCTTCACCTCTCCTAAACAAAAGTACAGTTGCATCTCAAAACTACCATTAACTCTAAATTGCCATTTGTTCTTCTTCGGTCTATCTACTATCTTACTGATCATCACTTCTACAAACAGCTCCTTGTTTTGTGCCTAACGGAAAAGATACCATAACTTTTGGACAATATTTTGCTCCCCTCAGTGTGTAGGCTGGTGCGTAGGCGGCGGGGTCCAATCCCGAGGTGTACGATGTGCCGACCCAACTGGCTGCGTTGCGCAGAGAGCTCCGGAGTCCTCGCAGACCTGCTCTGTAAGGAGACAGTGTGATGCTCAGTGGTTTACTGGTGAGTGGCAATAAAATTGTATACCTATATTATAAGAGAGGACAGCTTTTTCATCCGTGAAATGCTACTCAGTGTTAGATAAATAAATCAAACAAAACATATGTAGGTGTTCGAGTGATGTAATTCTATAAACAGTTATATTTATTGGTTCCCCATCTTACGATTATCCGAGTTAATGCCGTTTTAGAATATTTCATAATAGCTAAGTGCCAAAATCATAAATTATTAAATTTCTGTCATGTTTTTGTACGTAATGATGCTCCACAGATCAAACAAAACATGCAGCGATCAAGAGTTGATTGATCTTTTTTAAAACTCATCAAGCTTTACTCGATCCATTGACAGGTCTACTTTTAACTTTGTTTGATCTTTAAAACACCGTAAGTTCATTGAAGTATTTCTCCTTGACATTCCTTCCCAGCGGTGTTCGGAATTTTACAAAATATTTGCTCATTAGTTTTGGCATTGAACTTTTGAAATCGGTCAGAAAATCCCATGTTTGTTGTTTGTGATTGATTACTTTCATTCCACTTGAGTCTCAAATGTCACTTGATGTAATTGATTAGAAGGGGAAATTGGTTGTCATGTATGTATGTTGTGATATCATTCAGCGTTATCGACTAGCGATATAATAGCGTTTTAGATTTAACAGTCTGTTTTTAAACATCGGTGTATTTAAATTGTATTACTTAATTGTCAACCTAGTTCTCCGTCCCCTTAAATATAAAGTTGTATGCAAAAAATATCAGTTAAGTTTCACTGGCTATTTATATGATCCCTGATTTACCTGACAGATTAGCAAGATTTCTTTCTTCAAAACCATATCCCTAGCTTATATTCTCTTTCCCAGGTGAATGGTCTCCCTGCTCAGCTGGTTGCGGCGGCCGCCAAGTCCGAGGAGTGATCTGTATCGGTGGCAACGGTAGGAGACTGAGAGACGGCTCTTGCGCCAGACCCCGGCCGGAGTCCGAGAGGGAGTGCGGCGGGAAGTGCCACCCTACTTGGTACCTTAGTGATTGGAGTGAGGTGAGGAATCATATGTTATTGTAACCATCGTAACTTATACTAAATAAGACAGTCATAGTCTAGCGAGTTCTGAAGGATCTGAATATTCTGAATCGATCGAAGCAATAAAGACTACTCCGGAATATATGCGTTCAAATATGTGATAGGAAGTATAACTCTTAATAAAATTAATAGTAACAATACTAAAATCTCCATTGTCTCTAAAAGAATGACAGATTGGTGGTGAAGAATGAGTTACATTTTGTTTGTCTTTTAACCAATTACTCTAAACTTACATGTGTACTTTTTTTGTAATTTATTTTCACCTAAATCAGGTTTTCTTCTTCCGCTAAAGATTTCTACTCTGCCAGTGTTATGACCCTATGACATATCTTCCTCATCTTCCAGTGCCAAGGTCCCTGCGAGGCCGGCGTCCAGTCCCGCACAGTGTGGTGCGCACGCGGCGGTGTAGAGGGCGCTGCTGGAGCCGCGCGCGACAACGAGTGCGCGGGAGTCAGACCGCCGGCCAAGAGGTCCTGTGTACCTGCCAGGTGCTCCACCAGGCCTGTTTCTAAGCCACAGGTGCTTAGCCCTGTGCCGTCAGGTTGGTATTCATTTCGATCTTGATAAAATATCCTAAAGTCAGAAATGCCTTAAAGTAAAAAAAAAACTTTTATTCGTTTACACAATAGCTTCAATGAAACATCACTTTTCACTGTCTCAGCTAAGCTGTTTGCTTAGATTCTAATTGCTTAGATTCTAAGCAGAAATTTTCAAGGCACTTCTGACTTTGAAACACGCTAAAGAAAAATAAAATATTTTTGTATTCCCAAGAGTGGATTATTGACTAATGATTTAACTGTCTTTTAGTTTCAGACCCACAGCAGCGAGTCACTCGACACCAAAGTAAAGACAGAACCTATGCAGATGGTAAGTTACTAAATCATGAGATGGTAAATACTAATGACACCATCTCAAAACGATTAAATATCTATAAACGATAAATATTACCAACCACAGATAGCAAAAATTTAATTTCAAAGGTGCAAGAAACAGATATTTTCTTGACCATTCATTCTTTTTCACGGTCAAATGATTAATCGATGTTCATGAAGCTTGGTAGGAGAAATTGTAGATTCTTCTGTTTTTTCTCCAAATCCGTTCATCAGGGATCGGTCATCCGTTGCAAATAGTTGCATTTCTGAGTTAGAAAACAATGTTTTTTACCCACTACTTTTCTTCCAGGCGCCTGCACAGACAAGTTGACAAACTGCGCTCTAGCAGTGCAAGCCAGGCTGTGCCACTACCCGTACTACGGCGAGTACTGCTGCAGGTCCTGCCACGGCCGCGGCCGGTAGACTACTGAGTGATACTAGTGAGATACGTGTACTAGCCCCGCGCATTTTTCATTTCTACCCGCAATTTTTGTGATTAGTTTCGACTTTAAATTTTGTTAGTTCTCGTGCATTTTAACATACGGTTTAGTATTGAGAACATTACATTATTTAAAAAAAACTCTTATTATATAATTATTTTTTACTGTGGATGAGGTTCCAGTTTTCAGTTCCAGTTCCAGTTTAATTTGCTTTGAGTGATACTTTAGAAGAAAATTTTAATTTGTATTATCTTTTTAGGACGCTTCTTTAAACTGAACGGATTCCTTCTCACTTAAATTAATTTGGCCCTGTTACCATGTTTTTTGTTAATAATCTAGTGAACTGTACCTAAGCACTAAATCGGAAATTCCCAGTCAATATCCTGCGTTTGGATATTAAAAGCTGTTAACTAGAAAGTGGGTTGAGTTGGTGCGCGCATTATGAAAATAAACCGGTGAGTTTGTAAGTATTAGGTATAGCATCGTGATCTCCAGATGTCTGTCGGAATGGAGTCGATCTGTATCAGTGACAATACTAACCACAGACGCCTAATTGATAAATTTGATACACGTAATGCCAAATAAATCAACGTGATATTCATGTTACATTCAGATATCACGCGATTCATCTGAATCCTAGTTGGATCATTGTCTGTCGCATAAATTGGTATGCTCATAACGCACCTACTTAGCACAACTTACGAACTTATTAAAAAAATGCGGTAAGGTAAACCTGTTCGTGGCTGAAGAATTTATTTAGATACATTAGTTAGGCGTCTCTGAGTTAAATTGTCTATGATCTGTAAAATAATATATTCTCAAGTATTTATAATTAAACGTATACGTACGGTTTTGCTCTGAATGCACCAAATTTTACTTTTATAGTAATTAAATGTAAGAATAAATCTCTTTACTAAAATCAACTTCAAATATTTATTATAAAATTAATTCGTAGTTCACTAATGTGTTTCAGCAGAATACAATAAAAAGCTTGTTTGTAAAGATCCATCAGCAAAAAATTGTTACCAGATATTTTTAATAGAATCAATATTGTATTAGCATTTTCATCCAATGTAATTATAATTATCAATAATAATTAATATTCTTGCACAAATGTTGATATTTACATCTGCACTTTAGAATAGATTTCAAGACTTGCCCAGTAATGCCCAGTAATGCCCAGTAACTAATAAAATATGTAATTAGTGAATTTCTGTACTTAGAGATTAATAATTTTATAACCACAGTTTCTAGAAAAGGGAATTGAAGAAACCAAACATGTGCTAGTAAAATTTTTCTTTTGGAATTATGAACTCCATTCAACAAAATGTTTTACTTATTTAAAAAAAAATACGCGTATACCGTCTTATTACAAAACGCAGTTTAAATACATATTAGTCCAGGACTTTGGAAACAGTAAAAACGGACTGCATATTTTCAAAGTTCTGGAGTAATATTTGAACCACGTTTTGTAATAAGGCCCATTCAATTTAATTCTAGTACAGACATATGACATAGTGGTTAAATGCCTGACTGTCATATGTAAAAAAAAAACAAAAATATATATGTCTTGGTTTCTTTTCCGTTTGTTTAAAACCTATGCAATACTTAGGATATGCCGTAGACTAAGAACAAAATAGTATTCCTTTATAATTATTCTAGTTATACTACATTGTATTGAATAGATAGTATGACAAAGTGTTCATAATTTATTTTTTGATTCTGTTAGTTGAGAATCTTTTATGTATTTGTATTTTTTATCTGCGGCTCCAATTAAAACAATTAAATTGTGTAGGTAATGAAACTCTAGAGATGTATATAGTGTTGTTCCGCTGCGACTGCTCCTTAACCGGCTTCAAACAACAAGCTTAGTAGTTTTTAGGTGTGTTCCTTCATATACCACCGCCACACCTCTCCTCTTAATCAAAGTATATTGTATAATCTAAGGAATTCAATTTTGTTTCTTCTTTTATACTTGTTTAGGGAGCCGTACATATTTTTAAATGTAATTAGAATTAGGTTATTGAATATTGTAAATAGTTACTTTTATATGTATAGTGCATTTACTTACGGCTGTTAAGTATTTATGTTACATTACTTAGATCAGTACCATCACATTTTGTATTAATTCAGTTTTTTGCTAAAGTTAACGTAATTTGCCTACCGTATAATGTATGTACTAATGATGCGTATAACAATGTACAAAAATAAAAAGCTTTAAAACACTGAAGCTGGTTTTTATTAAAAAAATATCAGTACAAATAATTGTCCCTAGTCATATTCTAGTGCTTTTAACCCAACGTTATTACGGCCCACATTTTAAAAAATAATAAATAAATAAATTTAAGAGTATGCTTCACCTTGATATCCTATATCCTACCTGGTGGTATTTTAGGATGAAGCATAAACAATCACACAGTTTTAGATTTAGCACGCTTATAATAGTATAGGTACAAAATACCCCGATAAAGAGTCATTAAGTTAACCAGTAAACAAAACAAAAATATATCATCAAATATACTGCTATCATATATGGTAGGCTATAGCCTAAAGCAGTGGTAAAGCCATGTCAGAGGCCCTCAAAGCGGCTTGATGAACTCTCGACATCAGAGTTGGCCACTCTCATTCGATAAGAAGAAGAAGACTAAGGAATGGCTAATATTGATAGAACGATAAGGAAGAAACAGAATAAACCAAGCTAACAATAACCTTCTGTCATAGAAAATATAATCAGATATTTAGCTAAAATAAGCGGCAATAAATCACATTAGAATTATGGTCATAAGCATATCGCACTTTTGTATAAATTTCCTTGCTTTCGAAAGTGCGTGTGAGTTATAGAGCGTTGTCTAAGAACTCCCATTAGTAAAGATCTACTGATCGCATGGATCGTCCATCATATCTGTAGGCTGCAAACAGAGGCATTTACCAATATAATAAACTAGCTGGATTTAGATGTTGCTACTGGAAGTGTGATTTAGATACTTAACACACACACAATTAAAGCTTACTAACGCATAACCTTTTTCATGAATTTCCAAAAGTCGTAGCACTTAAACTTTCGTGTTGTTTTCGATGTAGGTACTAAAGTGAGCTTTAAAATGTTAATACACTCATTAGTAACATTAGATTTTGTGCTTTATGTTATGCAAGTGTTGTCGTGTCAGGCATAATTAATTATTGTTCGTCATTGTATTATGTGTGCATAAAAATGTAACTAACTCTAACATAATCAATAAAATTTTCTTTCTTAAGGTCCACATTAAAAATATTATTTCTTAACATAAGTTAGTAAGATTTTAGATTACTATTAACTCATCTAATATCTCACTGACTATAACAATACAATATAAATTCCCGATAAGAGGATTTCCCAAATAAAGAACCATTCAAGTTGATGGTACTGCAGACTTTACGTGATCAAACACACATCGAGGCTCCATATTGTATTGTCCTCTTCAGCTAAAGTGCTATTATGTCAAATGAAGTGTCTTTGAGTGCGCTATAAAGGTATTAAATCTTGACAATACCTATTGTATGCCAATCTTAGAAACTACACCCAATGGTTAAGATGTCGGACGTTACGGACAAAGATATAGCTAAGCCAATTTCGAGTTCAAAATGCAGTGATAGTACTTTGATTAAAACAGTGCGGATGACTTTGAATTTGTTGGCAAATATATTTATGTGTATGACGGTTTATGTGAGTTTGATGTACGCGTTTAGTGGAGGGAAGATTACGGTGTTTCAGTTGCATATTGTGTTGTGTGTTTTAGGGGTAAGACCATTGGTGTTTTTATCGTAAATGACATGGATCTCAAATGACTAAAAAACTATTTTAAGAAAACATTAACTAAATACATGTATCACAAGTTGATAAAGAATGAATAAAATTTAACAAAAATAGTATTAAACTTTTTGAGTGATAAGTTTTTAAGCCTCTGCTTGGCTCTTATAAATAAATTATGAATCTATTCACAGTCTTTTCCCAGACATTATCTTGTTATTGATATTTAATTAGGTACTAATATTATAATTTTCATACAATATGAATGTGTAAATTCATTCATTATTTCCAGTATCAATTTCTAATGTGCCAAGGCACTCTACTTCTATCGAGGTACAACAGTTGGTCGATGTATTTAGACCTTCGGAACAGAAAACGCCTGCATATTTTGTTCCAAGTGCTGGGATTCCTTCTCGTGGTCGTTGGCAGCAGTATTATGATGTGCAAAGAAGAGAGGCATTTCAATTCTACGCATTCTAGTTTGGGTAAGTTGGTTAACAAGTTGAAAAAATGTTTTAAATATATAGTTTTACATTAAATATTGATCCTCGACATTTTTATTGCCTTTGTTAGGTAACAATTCGCAAAAGGAAATAAAGTCAGAGTTCTAAAGAATGTATAAATCGTTATCAAAAACACTGCGCCAAAAATAGATAAATGTATAGTGAGTCATTTGACAAGAATATTACAAAGTTCAATGAAAATGATGATAAAAAAAACCCAAAGATATTTTACATTCAAAAATAATAAAGTACTTACTCAAGTACCTAGAATTATCAGAAATCATATTCCTATTTTGATGATAAATTTCAATTTTATTCAGAAAGCTTGCAGCTGGTGTGGTGGTGGTGGTGGTTTTTTTTATACATATATTGTAAAAAAATTAAAAATTGTTGTAAATAAATGAATATGGATAATAATAATATGTCTTTATGCACACCAACATGAAAGAAATACATGAAAGGATACATTTATGATGACGTACATATGGGCGGCCTTATCGCCTTAAGCGATCAAGTCAAGTCAAACGATAACTGAATAGTCTCTAGGTATACATATGTACGTAATTTGCAATCGTCATTACTATTGTTGTAAGTGATGTAAGCAAATGTGGCTCAGCGGTTCCAATGTCTGCTTTTCTGCCAGACGCTTCCTGGTTCCAATACAAATTTATACTAATGACTTGTATTTTCAAGTTATGTGTGAATTTGCACTCGCTTAGCGCTAAAAGAAAACATCGTGAGGAAACTGACATGTTTGAGGACCACAATATCCGAGGACATGTGTCTACCCTGGAAAGACCTGGGCGCCCACCACGATGTATCTGCTCAAGATACTCCCCTAACGAATTAATTCTGCGGAGAAGTCACGACCCTCAGTCATGAGGAATTACGACTCAAGAGAGAGAGGTGTAAGCATATTATTTAATATATTAAATTGCACCAAAATATACTATATGTACATTGTATGTATGTACAGCAAATTTGTCTTATTTTTCAGGAATAATAGCTCTAATAATCACTACACTGAGCGTTGCAAACGGACTATTGGCTACAAACGCCTATAAAATAAACCAATCCCAGACGTTTCTTATCAAATTCCTTCACTATGGCAGCGGCGTGCTCGGTCTTTTTGTATCTGCTGCTGCGTTATCTACTGGATTTGAAGAGGTCCCATTCAGAATGTGGATAAAGAACGAAGATGCTGTAACTGTGCTGATATGTATTACATGGATCTTCACGTTTGTAGTATCTATGGAATTTCTGTTGCTATTAGGGCAAAGACTACGTAACATAATGTGATTGAATGAATACAATCATTAATCAATACTTCTACTTTTACATTATGTAAATGTTGTATTAGAAATAATTACTTTTTGTTGACTAGTTAACATGTTTTATTATTTATTTACAATTTAATTAAAACGGCGCGAGCCAATTACATTAATTAATAAAAGATGATATAAGTAATAATTACAATTACAAACAAATAAAATTTTATCAGAATATATTCGTAATCATGACGTTAATGCTTACAGTTAGTTTTATTTCACCATACAAATCAAAGGTATGTAGGTACAATACAAAAGTATTTGTAAATGCGGACGTATGTTGATAGCTTTATCTCCAATCTCTAAATATCTGCGTTGAGATATTCCCAATGATAACGATTCGACCACTTGTAACACATTTGTCATCCGGATCGTGGCAAAGAATAGACTATTTTTTTCCATCCAGTGCTACTTATTACGTAGTTCATTTATTACTAAAGGACTAAATCATTTTAGTCATAATATAGATATTTTAAATTGTGGTTTAAAACAAAGTGGTACATAAAAATATGACGATGCATCCACCACCGCCGCCGCCGATGCCCCATCCTGGTCACTACAACGCTACTACGCATGATATGGAATCCAATGGTCGCTATGGATCCAAACCAGACCCGCCATCTTTAATCCTAGTGCTGAACTTAGTGAACGTAGTAACGCAGCTGTGTTTAGGAGGTGTTGCATTCAGTGCATTCTGCATGGCTAACCTGTATGATTTTACTAACTCAATGTCTTCGCATATCTATTTGTGTGTTATTGGGGTAAGTTTATTCTTTATATATTACATACATAACCGGTTTTGCACTGCTGCTGCGTCAGTCAGATCATAGGCCTCTCTTCTTTCAGGACAGTCATCTCAATCTTGTACCAATCTCATCAAGATTGCATTTATGTGTACTGTACTTATTGGCATCT
Source organism: Macaria liturata (assembly GCA_964023185.1). Classification (NCBI taxonomy): domain Eukaryota; kingdom Metazoa; phylum Arthropoda; class Insecta; order Lepidoptera; family Geometridae; genus Macaria; species Macaria liturata. Next base: position 3,206,280 of record OZ026824.1, on the reverse strand, counting down.
TTTTACACTACTATTACATTAATCATTTAGTACAAATTCCAGCTCAATTACAATGGGCTTCTATAGTTTATTTCATAAGTTCATAAGTAAACATTTTAATTCAGTTCCTAAAGAATTTTAAATAACTTCTGTTGCCACTAGAAGCTTAGCGAAACTTAGAAGCTATCTTTGTAAATAATAAATCTTTTTTTTTTCTAGTACGTTATACTGATGAGCCAATCCGTATTGTCCATCAATCCCCACGTTGGCTGGACGCGTACCCTCAAGCATCAAGACAAGAAGATCATACATGGAGCCATGCAGATCCTAGGATCTATGCTAGCCATTGCTGGCAGCATTGTGAGGATTGTCGACATTAACACGCATTTTGCTAGTGCTCATAGTGTTACGGGTACGTAAAATTATTGTATAAAAATTTCTAAACAACATGTTTTGAGAATAGAAAAGTATTTTTTAAAGTCTACTGACGTGAACTTCAAAGAAATAACTAAAACCATATTATTATAGCGTATTCTATGCTTGTACTAAGTATATTCTATTTCACTATGGTGTATAGTTATGGCTTCATAACTTACTGACGAATTAATTTCTTATTGTTATTTTTTTGTAACTCATCAAGATTTTCTATTGTTTTCAGGTATTATCGCAATGATACTAACATTCTTTAGTTTAATCGGAGGTTTGTGGAATTTCATAATTCCGTTACAAACAAGTTCGTTCCTATACAAAACACTTCATCTTTCTCTTGGATGCCTTACTCTATCTGTAGCCTTCATTTGCTTATGTTTAGCATTTGATGATATTTTTGAGTTGGTTTTTGGCCCTACAAATGCTAATCTATCTATAGCTTTAGCAGTTTTTGCATTGGTAGGTGTAATGGTCATAGCGTTTTCAAGAACATTTATGAAAATTATAAATGGAGATTGAGGCGTTTGTTAGTAGCTCAGACTGTTTAAAAAATTATTAAAAACCAAAGCAAACCGGTATTATTTGTTTAAGGATATAATATTCTTTAATTCTTTTGAAAGTCAAACTTTTGTATTCTAGAAATACATTTGATTTGTCTAGTACGAGTAAATAAAATAAAGTAAATCATGGAACAGAAGAAAAAAACGTGATAATTATAATTGACAGTTTGCTGTCACAGTACTATAAATTTATACTTCTTCCCAATTTAGTCCTTAATTGTTTGGAAAGAGACAACTAATGACTATACCCTGTAAGTCTCCTGCATTGTTGCCATTGAATAAAATAGTAAACATATATTATATTTCATTACATATATATCATAATTATTATTGTATTACATACTTTTATTTACGTGTTACCAAGATTTTTATTACTTACTACTAAATTAATGTACTTAGCCGCAAAGAGGTGATATTAGTAGATATAATTAATTATTATTTAAGGAATATTAAATCAATTCAAATAGTGACTGAAATAACATATCCAACGGGATTTACTGATCAAATGCCTTACTGTGACTGTAAAAATAGCTTTTTACATGTGTGTTAATTCATTAGCTATATAAAGTATTATAGTTAATATGTGCATTAAATTAAAATGAAACAGTATTAAATTTGTTTATATTGTATTTTTCTACACATAACTTAATATTTACATACTTAAGCAAAAATTTATGTAAACACATACATTATTGTCAACGTAATCTTAACTATTGTGAGTACCTTATCAATATGAAATCTAATTTATATGCGATTAAATTAGAGAAAATACTAATATACTAATTAATTATAGACATGTATTGATGTAAGTGTCCTATAATATTATAAAAGGTTTAACTTTTATTTGTAAGTATGTAAAATATTCTTAATATAAATATCACACAGAATGCATACTATATTGTCAATCCTAAAACTAAACTAAAAGATATGAACTAAATGCACGCAAATAACTGGTAGGTATATTTAATTATTAAAACTTTAATTTAGTGTAAACGTCATATAACATCTTCAACGTCAATTTTTCAATTTTTTTAATAGAACAGTCACCATAGACAAGATGTTAATTTCAGTGAGCATAGTAACGAATACAAATCTAACAAAAGTAGCAATGTATGGGATTGATGTAACAATTCGCTTCACGGAGTGCATCTTGATGTCAACCCCTCTTCTTCTTCTTATCGAATGTGAGTGGCCATCTCTGGTGTGGAGAGTTTATCAAGCCGCCCCAAGGGCCTCTGACAGCCCCTCTAAAATATATTATAAGTACTGTGTAAAAATCTGCTTTTTTCTATCATTCAGCAACCTTGTTATTAATGTCCAATTCCTTAGTGAAGTATCTTACCGTAATGAATATACACAACGAATATGATATCGCCTTAACCTTATAAATATATACCTACTAATTTCAGGGATAATTTCTAATGTCAATCTCTCGCAATAATTGTTGATGTTCCAGATTCATTTTATCTACTTATCTGTAGGTAATACCTAACTTTAATGAATGTATTATTAAAAGATAATCATAATAAGTGATGTTTCAAATGACTAATATTTATTTATTTACCTATTCGATAAATAATTGTCCTTATCAATTAATCGAAAGTACTCAAGTAATTACTAATAGGCTCGTACTTCAATAACAAATTCTACAATCTCAATAAGATATCTGTAATCCGCACACTATACGGAGAATTTAGGTACTTCATCTATTATGTCAATATCTGTTGTTCTTGAGTGAATTCATTGCCGTCACCCTTATGACTGCCGTCTGTACGAGCGTGACGGCAATATTTATTCAGGGTAGCGACAGAGACAGAACACAATATTCAAAATTCTTTGTATTCCGCCGCCGCTTTTCGTGTACTTAATGTACAGTACTGGTGAAATCATCGCCCCCTGCAGGAGTCGCAGCAGTTTTCTACGTAGTAGTTGTAGTGGCAGAGTCGCGCTTGCACGGCTAGACCGCAGTTTGTCAGCTTGTCCGCACAGTCTGAGAAAAAAGAGGCAAATAAATAAAATAACATTTGTAAGACTTTATTGATATACAACAAGCTTCAATTGTATCAATATGTACCATAGATAACTTTAAAACTATGAATGAAACTACGAATAAGTAATCATAACGTACGCTTATTATACAATTCACTATTTTTTTAGGTTTAACTTTACAATTACCTTTTGATACGCTTTCTCTGCTGGTAATAACCTTCTGGGTCGTAGTAGTAGTTGTCAATTCATGAGCTTTTTGAGATTCTGAAAACAATATAAGGTTATATTATTTGCTTCGTTTGATGACTCTTTGCCAGCTATTTTTTGATTACAATTTGTATAATCAAGCTTTACCAATTAAACTGGTATTTTTCCTTCTACACGCTTTAGCGAATGATCTGATTAGTATGAAATTTGCTATGATAATAGTTAAGACCATTTTTAGACCATCAGTTAATGCATTAGCGAGTAAGATTGCGGAGCGTATCTAGTAAGTTCATAAGGTAAACGTCCATTTTATAAAGTTAATCATTAGTACATATGTAACTCATTATGTCCAAATTAAAAGTAGACTAGTAGAATAGAAATAGATACGTAGTAAAATTTTATACAATCATACCTATAGTAAGATCAGGCGGTAGAGTACCAGTAGAGCCGGTACAGTGAGCAGCACACGCGCGGTTCTCACTCGGCCGTACTCCGGTACAGTCAGTATCACTGACAACACTCTCACTGTTGGTGTCGCCGGGAGCACACACCACGGAGCGACGCTGGGAGCCGGGGGAATCGGCGGTGCAGTTACTGGTACACTGGGGGTAAAGAAAGTCGAAGCATTAAAATATAGATTTAGGTTGGTCAAGTAAGTACAGGACTAGAGTTATTAAAAATTCTCCAAAATGTCAGAAACTCGGGAACATGAACCACTTGGAAGGATATTTAAAAATCATGATAGTAGATCATGATCAAGATAGTAATATTTTGTGATTATGAATGGTCGTAACTGGCCTGTAGATACAACGCGGTAAAAGTCAAGATTCATTCACAATTGATTTTTGGTCACCATACATATGGGCAACCTTACGATGATTACGATCAGACAAACGTAAAATATACCACACTAGTAAAGAGTAGGTATTAAATTCAAGAACTGGAATAAAGAATGAACGCATGCGGAACAGTTATTTAATAATGCATGAAAAATCACAATGAATGCAATTGTATGTAAAAGAGTATCTGATAAAAAGAAAACAGTGCGGAAGAAAAATAAGAAGGCTGAAACTATAGTAGAGTTGAGGTCTTTTTAAAATTGTCCAGGAAACAAAATTATACAGAACTTAATGACTGTTGGTTTTTATGCCTTACAATAATAATATTGTTAAGCAAATAATTTATCGATCCCTAAATTAAATTCCACTTTTATACAGTTTACAGTGTCACGCCACAATTAAACAGGGCAACCTGTGGCGTAGTATATTTGCCTTCTCGGTCTATATATTATGAGAAACAATAAATACGGATGGATATATTAATTAATATCTTTACTGAATTTCCTTTGATTCCAATTTTTCTGCCAAACTACTGAATCATGTCTACAAGTTTCAAAATACATTGACCTCATCCAATGTCTAGGAAAGCTAACTATGTGGTCGTTAGTCAAGCTATTTGTCTAATAGGGAGGCGTCTCCAACACGTACTTGTTAATTAGAGCATTAATCACATTGCACGGGTTATTAATTGGTGGGACTTTGGCTGTTACGTGATGTTTGGTAGTTGATTCACAAGAGGCTATTGAACTTATATATTGTGATGTTCACCTTGCTTCATTTAGCAACGATATTGTAAACGTAGCAGTAGTAAGTCTTACTACTCGTACCTACAAACGGTATTTTGTCAAAAAAATGCTTCTTCTTTTAATCAATAAATCTACTTAGGTTAAGTGTTAGGTATTTGATAAATACTTTATTAGATGTCAAACAAGGTATTTTCTATTGCTTTGATGATTAAACCAAAAACACTCGAACCAGTTTCGGTTTTAGACTCCATCAATCTAACACCAAAACACTGAGCAACTATAAAAACACTTACCTTATCCCATTCACTGAAGTACCAAGTAGCAGAACACTCGGTTCCACATTTCCTCTCATGTTCTGGTCTGGGAGCTGAACAGGCAGAGTCACGCAGGTGTCTCCCGGTGCCACCGATGCAGAGCACTCCTCGGATTTGTCGGCCATTGCAGGTAGAGGAGCAGGGAGACCAGTCACCTGGAAGGTAGGAGGATTTAAGAATGAATTGTTCTTCTTGTCATCTAACTACCATAATAAGAAGATTAGGAACTGTACATAGGGCTTGACTGATAGATTCTTACACGGTCAGATTTACTTTAAAAAGGTCTTCTTTTGTTTTCTTATTTTAAGTCATTCTTTTTTTTCATGGCAAATTTGAAACGTTTTTAATTAAATTTCATACGTGTTATGAATCGGTATATTTAATTATAATATTTCTGATCCGTACCAACAAACCACTTGCCCTCCATGGCGACACACTCTATCTTCGGCGTGCAAGTCCTGAATGCCTCAGGAGCTCCTTGCATCTCACATCCGGATGGGTCAGTACACCGGACACCACGAGTTTTGATGCCGCCACCCACGCACCAACCGACGCACTATAATAATTAAAAGAAGTACCTAAATAGTAATAGACATTGAAGATATAGTTACAAATAGATAACACGGTCAGATTTCAGACATATTTATAGACCTTTACATTAGTGATTGATTTATAAGTGGCATATTTATATTTAGATGATATATAAAATTGAATTTAATTTTGCAGTAAATAAATAAATAATGACAAAATCCATCTCTCAAGACTTATATGCCATATACTCCTAAAACATTAGCGCAAAAAGATACCTCAGACCAGTCTGTGTAGAGCCAGCCACCGACAGCTCCAAAGCTATACTCCGGCCCAAGATCTGCATCAGTGCCATTCACCGTCACAGTATAGACAGGCCCATCTCTGAAGGTGTCCGTGTGTTCCCTGGGCCTCACTCGCTTGGGCTCGATGTGACGGACACTGCCGATGTTGACCTCGTCACAGTTGGGGATGCTGCATCTTTCACTAATGTGTGGTCTTGGTGGTGGGCATTTTTGGTCGCTTATCTGAGAAAAAAGTGACGAATTTTAGATCTGAACACCAACTTTTTGAAAGCCTGTGTCTAAAGGTAAGGTATTAAGTTTAGGAATTTAGGCATTTCTATAAACAGGTTGTAGCAACTATACTCAAATTTGAGCCTGTCTTTCTAAATACCACATGAGATAATGTTTTTACCATCTGGTAAAAAATAGGTTTCTTTGTTATACAGAACAATAAATTTGCACAAAATCAAAAAACATCTTACCTTAGTAATACCTCTAGAATGGTCCTGCACACACCCCACAATCCTCTTCCTATTAGCTGGGCCGCACTTGGGGCACGCTGACCAGGCAGCTGCCCGCCAGCGCGGGGGGCAGGGGGCATTGCCGCACCGACGCCGCCTGCCGGCCGGCTGGGACCCTGTGCAGTGCACGGCTGATACCTCCCTGTCAGGGTGCGAGGCGGTCGATTCTACGCAACGGTACTTTCCTAGCTGGAAACGAACGGAGGTGTCAATTTATGTGATTCTAGTTTGTGTTTTTTTAAACTCGTGGCTCGTAATAGTCCTGTTGTGTGACTCAACGGATTCAAAGTTTTGAAATATAAATATTCGAGTTCCATATGAAGTTATATAGTTGTCCGTCTTCCTTGTTTATACAGTAAATAAAATAATTGTTATAAAACTTGTACCTGGATTCCCCCACCGCAAGACCTGGTGCACTGAGTGTATGATATGATTTTCCAAATAAACGTCCTTTCTCCAATCACATTCTCATTTACAGATTCCTCTTGTTCTTTCGATAGACTAATTAGGTCTGGATGTCTTGTGATGCCAGGAGTTTGGTGAGGTTCTAATAATAGGTGATGTCGATATTTAGTCGATAGTGTTGGCGGTACGTCAGGAGCATCTGCTCTAGGAGTATCGATGTCTGCGTCATCTGCGAGTGACTCAGTGAAATACTCATATTTTATACTCGGGTTTGGTTGCGTGTACAGAACCTGAAACAGTATTGTTTCATATTAGTACGTGACGCTATGCTATAAATAGATGTAATTTACAGTAAGTTCACATGGCTGTTTAAGATTGTCTTACCATGATGTCTATTGGCTGCAGTATAGGCCCGCCTGCGTAAACTTGGTCAAGGCCCGCGGCCCGCGTATAAAGAAACCGGGCGCCAGCCGCCTCGTAGTTCCCAGGTGAGCTCACCGCGAATTCTCCATTCATTATATACGAACCATTGAGAATTTTCAGAGCTGAAAGTGAACACGGGCATAAATTCTGACGCTAATGTGTTTAGAAATGTCCTGCTATTTTTGCTCGCCTCGCTACTTTCTCACGTGCCGGTGTAAAGTATCCATAATTTATTGTCCCCATTCATCATACGCTTACGATCTCTGTAAACCACCTGTCGACGGCGTTCGGAATGGATTGTGCAAAATGCACGTCAAAGCCAAGGCGAGCATTAGCGCTGTACAAAGTGGGCGTCCCGTCTTCTATTGGGGGCGAGTTAAATGATTTGCAGTCGGCTGTCGATAAGGATTGATGCGAGCGTTTGCGGCCTATTAGTTCTCATCAAAGAGCCATTCGGGTTTTGTGTAAAGCGGTTTGGATAAATTGAATGACTATATAATTATTTTAAACAAAAGCAAAAACCGACTTCAACTCTACTGTCACGTTACTGAACAAATCTAAGCCTATCAAAAAAAAAACTACCACATAAATTCATTTGCTAAACAAATCTAAGCCTATCAGAGAAAACCGCATCAAAATCGGGCTGATAATTCAGAAGATATAGTGTACAGCAGGGCCCCCTGGTGAGTTGTCATCGTAATACATAGCTAAAAAGATGCACCCATTAAACCTCAACACATTACAGAAAACTGTATCAAAATCCGACTAGTAGTTTTGGAAATATGGGTAAAATTGGTTTGCATAAACTTTATCAATTTGTTGGTTTATTGGTTTTTTCTCAAAAAGTACTGAACCGAATGAAAAACATTTTTTATGGGACCATCTCGAAAACTATCCTCATCGAATAAAAAAAAAGTTTTTGAAATCGGTTGATAAACAACGGAGTAATCGTGTAACATCCCCACAAAAAAAAAAAAAAAAACTTTCAGACGACTTGATAACCTTCTTGTTTTGGAAGTCGGTTAAAAAGGAAGGGGCAGGTGGATAGCAGGTTGCAGTGTTCTAATTACCGATGTAGTTTTCGCTGGCGGTGATTTCGGAGACGTTGAGTCGGCAGGCGCCGCGAGGGACGGTGGTGACGTACGTGTAGCCGAGTGGCAGGCGAGGGCGGGAGAACAGGCCTGACACCAGCCGGCGACCGCAGCGCAGCTCCCGGCCTGACCCAGCCAGGACTGCTTCTTGACCCACCACCTGAGGAAATAGTAACATGGATTCAGCGCAAGATTTAAAATGTTAAAAGTTTTACTTTGCTTTCCTTTTGGATATAGAACAAGTTAGCACATTATAAAATAAAGTTTACATGTACTTAGACAAAACAAATTTTACTAATTTAAAATAAAAACTTAAGTAATTAATTCTTAGTTTTTAATTTTAGGGATACAAGTACCTAAACATAAACATCATGGTAATATACAAAAAACAAATTTTAAAAATCTGTACCTCAGCAGTTTGACAAACTTAGCAAGATAGTTTAACAGTGTCAAGTCTCTGATTTACGAGTATACGACCAGAACTCACAATGCTCCTGTTCACAAGATAGATGTCAAATAACAAAGTTTGGCTCAGTGTGAGTAGGTATTTAAAGACTAATACACCGAGTTTAACTGTTACACTGTTAACAACTTTATACCAGCTGCCTAGTTATCCAAAAACCAATAACATTCCTGAAACAAAGTCATAACACAATTACCTGCGAACATTTTACGAGTAACCGTTTGACGCCAGCGATACTGGGGTTACTACAAGCCAGTATATTGATGCAAATATATTTTTGGTCATTGTTTTTAAATAATTCCAACTCCTTACGGATATTGTTTGGAACAGCTATGTGACGTTTGTAAGCCGACTGAAGTGATGTGCTGATTGTTCTGGTACGCAAATACAACACGTGACGAAAAACATTTTATGTAAGATGCAAATTCGTAGATGATAACTTATCCAAAAGTTTGACTTAAGTGTCACAGATGTTAGGTAAGTCACGTTGAAAATAATACCTATTCCATATTGCCTTATGTTTCTTGTTAGTCCTGTCTCGTGAGGATCTAACAATGGATGGTGATCGAATGGCCGCTATACGACGTATTGTTTAGCCTGTCTTCACTTATTGGAGACCTTCAACGATGGAATCCTTGCAATGTTGAAAATTATGGATGGCAGGATATTTATTATGATAATTCCAAATCCTGGTTGTTTTATGTGGCGCTGTTATGTGATTTCAAAGGCTCAAAAAAGGTTTATGCATTCACGATACGTACTTAGGCTCGCTGCTGTAATAGTGCAAAAAAAATTTCACCATTTTCTTCATTTGTTAACAAAAAGAAGTACAAATTTTGAAAAAATGAACTCAAATTATACTAGGTTATAACAAAAAAGCTTTTAATATTTTTTTTAACGCGACGCAAGGTGGAAATGGGTGGATATTCAGTAAATAAAAAATATTGTTATATTTTTCCATACGCATTTTTAGATTTGAAAAAGTTCACATAAATAATTACTTTACTCTCGGATTAACCTAAAAAGCGGAAGTACTCAGTCAGTTACAAATAAAGAGAAACTCACTACATTTAAGACCGTGCCGGCGGAATTCTGACATCAAGATTAAGTTGTCTGCATCGCATTACCCTTGTGAAAACTTAAACGGTTGTCTGCCAGGAGAAAACGACTTCTCATCTGTTAGACACCTTTATACTACAAAAAAAACTGTTATGGACGTACGTTAATACGATAAAAATATTGTTTTCGCCTTCTTTTTCTTCTTATCGAATGAGAGTGGCCAACTCTGGCGTCGAGAGTTTATCAAGCCGCCCTAAGGGCCTTATATTACTTTCGCCAAGACGTATTACCATAAACAAGAGGCAATTTAGAAAAAAAGAACAGGCTTCATTGCCTTGGCGCCCGTGTTGAACTAGATATCATAAACTGCTGAATTGATTTTGATAAAACTTTCACTGTTTCCTAAGTAGCTTAACTGATCTGATAAAGTCATATCGCTTTTTTAGTTTCCGAGATATATATAAAATGATGCCAATCCTCACATTACTAAACACATTGAGTCACATCAATGTACAACCTCTATTTTAACGAAATCTATAAAAAAAAGCCCGTACAGATATCACGTGACACGTCTGCAAGATACTCGACTACCGATTTTTGCGCATGATAGGACGGGGTGCGCGGGTGCTATGGACTTATTCCAGCATTGGCATTCGTTTTTTTTTCTTCTTTTTCAATCGTTTTAGTCTAAAATTGTATGGTGATGACTTGTTACCTTCATAAAGATCGGTCTAAGCAGGTTATATGGTTGACAGAACCATGACGGAACCGTTTGTATAGAAAGGAACGTAATAAGGTGCCTCTGGGCTTATTATCTATGGACAGGATCTGTATGTAAATGCTACGCTTTCTGCTAACACGGAATTTCTAATTAATAGGGATTAAGTTCCGTTGTAACGTTGTACTGAACTTCAGAGATGGATGATTAATACCTGGTATGATTTAGAGAGATTAGCACATAAATTTATACATAAATCACAGTACCTTAACCCTCTTGTAATGGATGGTTTAATTCTTTTAATTTCAGTCTATAATATTATTGATTGTTAGATAATCTCTGTCTTATTTTTTTTTTTTATTATTAAAAAAATATAATCACAAGAAATATTTTTTAACTGACTAATAGTATATATTTACAAGTCTTAAACATAATATTAAAATAATTCTGTCTTATAAGATTTTTCCTCCTAAGTATGTATTTTGAGTACAACATTAATTGTTTTCATTCGATAATTATAAGTTCTATCTATTATCAGTAAATTTAATCTACATAAAAGTCATTAATTTACAAGCTAATAAGCCGCTATGGCTACGATTATCAAATAAACACTTAAATAGAGTCACCAAATAACATTGCATGTCAAATTATATCGTTTTACAAAAAAAACTTTCTAAAGACATGGTAACCTCCTTTTTTTGAAGTCGGTTAATAAGAGGTAAGTAAGTTACTTAACTATCCATACATACGTTTATAAATAAAAATAACAAGGTATTTCGTACTTTTTGTTATCAACCGAGCAGATTATGTTCATTTTAGCCTGAGAAGCCACAATGTTCGATTTAAACACCCATGTTTATGTTACCTAGGTGTCTTTATATCCATTTGTATCATGTGATCGAATAATTAAGGTATCTTTGCACTCTATATAATATGTTAATAGAGCTAGTAACTTGCAATGTTTATAGATTATTTACTCTGTAGTCTTCGTATATCAACTAAATAAAACTCTTACCTACTTCTTTTTGGTATTGTTTTTCCTCCTTTTATCAGAATTAACCTTATTTATTAATTGAAAAACTTTAATATATTCTTTTATGAATAGAAACTCACTATAATTACAAAATGTAAATAGACTGAACCTTGTAGGCTTGTTATGTAGGTACATAGTATGAGACGATATTTCTAATAAATAATAATTCGCAATTAATTTATAAATACAGTCCGATCCCCTATTATCGTCGTTGGAAATATAGAGCATATTTTTCTAACCTGCACTATAGAGCAAGTCCGTTTTGCAAATATTTTAAGTGTCAGTTCTGGATATGTTAACAACATAGTTTAAACACGCAGTACATGCAATTTACTGCAATGTGCTACATTTATTAGCCTCCTACTGGTGTCATTACGAACACTATTATTTACACTAAAAGCAATAAAAGCAAACATTATTGAATGTAATTTTGCAAACGTAAACATTCTTAATGATAAAATTGTAGTAATAAACTGTAGTAGATGTTACAGAACTATTTATTTATTCTGTGATACTATTTTGCCTTTCCAGTACAACATCGGAACAGTTTTACGAAAAACATATCGAAAAATTAATTACAAAAAAAATAATATTGCAATACGAATTTCGTCATGTTGGTCTCGAATTAAATTCAAAAAAGTGCGAACTATTTGTTTGCGATTCATGTTCGGACAAGGATTCAGTCATATCTAAATTCAATGATTTGGCACCGGGTATTTCTATTCTAGACAAAAGTTCACTTCGCCTTCTTGGTTCACCGATTCTAGATGAGTCGTTTTCTCCTTTCGTAGAGGACAAAATTCAAAATTTCAGGGACACTTCAGGCCGTCTGCTCAAAATTAACGCCCATATGGCTTTTACCATTATCAAATATTGTTTGTTTGTTCCAAAATTCACCTACTATTTACGATGTTGTCCATTGTGGCAACACAATGGGCTCCTTTCGAGCTTAGACAACATCGTAAAGGACACACTAGTTTCGGTTTTGAATGTGGACATGGATGACAGGACATGGTCGCAAGCTTCCTTACCTGTACGGTTAGGAGGTTTGGGTGTCCGCAAAATTTCAAGTGTTGCTTTACCAGCATTTTTGGCTTCTGTCCACGGTACTTACGAATTGGTCCAAAAAATCCTCGCACCCGCTTTAGGCCCGTCTGGCGTAGTTGTAGTTGCGCATACGGACGAAGCTAAAAATGCTTGGCGCCTGGCCTGTCCGAACACCGATTTCCCTACAACACCTCGTTCCCAGAGACTGTGGGATCGGCCGATCAGCGAACTAGCACGGAAATCACTTCTCGATACGTGTACTAGTTTCGCGGATCGCGCCCGTATCCTTGCGGTCAGTGTGTGGGAATCCGGTCTTTGGTTGCAGGCCATGCCTTCTTTTAATACAGGAAACCTTTTAGACCCGACAGCTTTTCGACTCGCGGTTAGTTTGCGTTTGGGTGCGAGGAGCTGTGAGCCGCATCGCTGCCAGTGTGGTACTGATGTCGACCAGCTCGGGCACCACGGCCTCTCATGTTCGAGGAGTGCTGGTAGAATTAGCCGCCACGCTAGTCTGAACGACATCATTCGCCGGGCTTTTTCCACTGCCAATGTTGCAGCTATGCTCGAACCGAGCGGCCTAGCACGTGACGATGGAAAAAGACCTGACGGTATGACTCTTGTGCCCTGGAAGTTGGGTCGGCCCCTTGTGTGGGACGCAACTTGCGTCGACACATTGGCGCCGTCTCATCTGTCTTTGACTCGGTGTCGGGCTGGAGCGGCGGCTATTATTGCCGAGCATCACAAGAGACGCAAATATGCTAACCTCGGCCGAGGTTACATATTTGAGCCTTTTGGAGTCGAGACTTTGGGGCCGTGGGGTCCGGGAGCCCATACTATTTTCCAAAACCTCTCGGAGCGCTTGGTTGACGCGACGCATGACCAAAATGCTGGCCTTTTTCTGGCTCAACGTATCAGCATTGCCATCCAGCGTGGTAATGCGGCCAGTATGCTGGGCACGCTGCCCTCTGGTAGTGGGCTGGAGCACTTAGATTATCTTTAGGCTTTTCTAAAGATTTTCTAAGTGCCCCTATTTGTAGTAGTTAGAAGTAGTATGTTTAGTTTTTCTTCCCTTGTTTTTATATTTTATTATTGTAAATAAAGTTTTGTATATTGCAATATAGTAAAAGAAACTGAATCATTTTATTTTAAGAAAAAATATAAAATCCGTAAACTAATGTATGGATAGAGAAGACACTAAAAATGTAATTTATGAAAATGTTACATTAAAGGTTTGCACAATAATCTGGCTTATCGTTTTTTATGTCTTTGTTGCGATAACTTTATGTAAAATGGCGCTTCTCTTAATGTGGCTTACAAGGACCACCTTTAAATAGCACACGTTGTATTTTATTCTCCGTTACAAATGGCCTTATTTCAACCAAAACGTCCATAGTCGGTTCTAATTTATGCACAAACCGGCGCCAAGCCGCCAATTCCAAACAGATCCATAAAAAACACTCCACTCTTCAAGTCTACACGTTTGCATGCTTTACTTTATCGAAGCAAAGATTTTTACGATCCTAATAAAGCCATAACAGAATAGTTTATTACGAATAGATTATCCGAGTCAGTTTATATCTGTTTGATATGACCGTTTTGCTTGTATAAATTAATTGGTTCCGAAAGCATTAATATTTTAATCAGATTACAATAATCTCGACGCGATCGTTAATCAGTGAACACTTAGTATCGTGTACGGTAATAAATCTATTAGAGTGGTAATAGAAAACGTCTACTAATAGGCTATTAATAAGGATTAGGTGCGAGTTAACGAATTACCTGTCGTGGGGCGGCTTGCACTGAGCCTCTTTGAACCTTGTTATTCCGAACACTGAGAAATATATTAGATAAAATTAATTGAATGTTTAACAACCAGAAGTGTATTCACGGCTTAACAGCTATTTAATTACAGATGTTGTATGCGCTGTAATAAATTATAGTATTCGATATGTTGAGTATATCCACACTGATATAAACCCAGATATCGTGTTGAGATTCTCGTAATATGTTAACAATGTTTTGATAAAATTTTCTCACATCTCATAATTTAATCATGAAATGCGACGCCCGTGTAGGTCTAGTTAAATGAGGCGTCACCGTCGATTACCATTTCCCAGAAGCAGTGAGACCGTCCCGTACAAATGTGTCGTGCCACACAAACTGACAAGGCAAATAACGTACATACAAAGTTTAACATAATAGAGGCCGCCTCCATAAAGTGTCCCAGTAAATTGGACAGAAAACTTTAATTGGTCGTAATGCGTTCTTATAAATCAATTAATACGGCAACCTCCTTTCTTGGACTACACTGATTAGAATCTCGACTCGCTTATTGGGCAGTATCATTTATAAATCTTCTTAATAAACGCAGTTAACATCGGTAGAGTGGGTTCTGGTTGTAGCTACTGCTTGAACGCATTTATCTTACATGTTTTTGTTAAGCTTTCGAGTGCAATATTGGAAAATTAAATCGTTTGAGTGACGGTAATCGATGTTGATCGCTAGGATCAATTACCACCCACCTGTATCGATTACTGGGCTTGTTGAGGTACGGTTTATGAACGAGCCTGGTTTGTTGCATCATAGTCAGATATGGACTGCATAGCGATAATAAATTACATGTGAAATGTATTATATTAGAAGTAGAAAATTCAATTTAACCTAGATTTAAAACCTCACATCTTTGTTTTACACAATTTTAGTTGAATTCTGAAGAATGTTTTCGTTTTATTAGTTACAAGTAGACACCCGTGGTTTCACTCGCCTGGTAACGGAATAAAAAGTCGTGTGAGGAAAAGTGTGACGTAGCCTATAATCCATATCACTTTCTAGTTTCAATAAACTAAATAAGTTATACAGTATACACCTATAATCAATGACTACAGTGATCCATTGTAGCATAATAAAAGAAACAAACATCAACAAACGAAAAAACTCAATGACGATTTTGACTTAAAGAGATTTGTAGTAAATTATAAGCACATCGCACGTACTTCAATTTTCCATAGAGAAAATTAGAAAGAGAATAAGTGTATGTGAAATAAATGTATCTAAGCTACGAATAATTATAAAATTGTTACTATAAGGGTATAGTTCCAGTAGTATCAAAGTCATAAATTAGGTAAAGACAATACTTACGAGAGCGAGGCATACAAGAAGTAGAACGGAAGTCCCCATCTTGCTCGCTGTATGTTGTAGATACGATAGATAACTAACTGGAGATTATATTGATAAACAAACAGTTTTCCACTGACATATTATGATGGATCACTCCCATTTTAAACACGTCACAGTTGAAACGTAAATATTGTGACACATTTTGAAATAACTGTAAGTACGCGTAATGCACTGTAATTTGCAAAAATGTGGCGACAATTAAATGAAATGTATTAGTTGATTAAGTTTTTATTGCATATTTAAATTCTAAAGTTGTGTCCAGAATTATTTTCCTTTGTGGTTGTAAGTATGTATTTATATGCCTTATTTGATTAATAGAACAATTTTGTGTAGAAATGAAAAACTTAGGATCTAACATCATATACAATATGATACTTGCTATAAAGCACCAAGCAAAATATGAAACGTTTCATTATGATGCTTTAATATTACAAAACACAACTTCTTTTGTGTGAATGAGCAAAGTAGGTGTCCACTTAGGTTATAATTAACACATAAACTTAAAAGGAATGAACTGATAACAACATCAAAATATGCATTAACTGTATACCATTAAGTTCTGTATCAAAAGCTTCTGGCAATAAAATTAATCATTATTAATGAAATATGAACATCAACATGACATTGTACAAAATATAACATCATGCAAACATCGGGCAATTTGCTTTAATCTTTACAAGTGCCGCCGACACAAAGGCCGTTTATATTTAATAAAAAATGAATGCAAATTAAGTTATGTATCATAATAACTTTTTGTAATTAAATAACACTATCAATTCTTTTCCCTTTGTTTATACCTTATTTTTAATCCAAATCAACATTCTTTTATTTGTATTTAAAATATGAAACCTTTATAATATGTATATTAACAAAAATAATTAATTTCATTCCTCGGATTTAAATAAACTACATTATTAAACCACTCTCCGTTCAAAGTTTGCAATAAAATGAAATTCAACCACAAGCTCGCTCACGATAAAAACGTTGAGAGCCATAACACGCGTAAAATAAATGGAACATTACTTACTGCAGTCGTAAATATTATAAACAAACATGAAGGTTGTTTCTCAATGAGATGAGTCAAAATCCCTGGACGATATTAAACGAGTAATTATTCAAGACCCAATGCAGATCACTTTATTGTTAGAGTTGCTATTAGAAGTGTATTGTGGTTCTTGTTGGCAAGAGTAATGCCCCTTTGATCTCGATTCATGAATTGAATTGAATTTAAATGAGTGGCTCTAGCCAAATCCCTATTGATATCTTTATACCGAGCGCCGGCTTCCAGATTATCTATATTTGCCAACTGCTCGCATAGGTCTCTCCGGTACTACACTTTGCTTTACTGATATCACTACTCTAAATTCACATATGAATGAAACATTTTATCCCACTTTACGAGTTTGGGATTACCGTACTTTGTGATATTCAAATTGGAATATCTAAGTGTGAATATAGAGCGATATACAGCTTTGTTTATTCGTATTACATTTCAAAGGGTTTGGATATTTAATGCCATTGTTTGGTAATTTTTGCGAGATTTACTGTACAATCTCAGATATGGTTATTTCAAAATTTGCTCTACATTTTAGGTTTTACGTAACCGCAAGTGCCTTTTATATGGTTTTAGTTCAATTTTACGCGTCTTGTTTGATAGATAGATAGATAGATAAAACTCTTTATTGTAACACACATAGAAAAAAAATAAAGACAAACAGAAACACAAACGACTTAAAAAAATAGTGCCACAACTGGCGGCCTTATCGCTAATAGTGATTTCTTCGATTTTTTTTTGTTTGATTTGGTAGATAAGTTTTATTCGAAGGTTCCTAGGGCCAAATAAGATGAACTCTGAATGGAAGATATCTCTAAGATGTCTAGTGTTTTACCAAGAGATTCAATTGTCTTTTTCTCTGTTTACTAATTTCTTCAAGATAATCTTCACCTCTTCCAAGAGTCTAACAGTACGCTATAGAAAGTCTTTTCCGCGTCAGAATACAAATTGCAGCTCAATGCTATCCAGTCCTCATAAACCATGAGTGATGGCTTGGCGCCAACTCTTGCCGGTGACGACGCTGCTTTAACTGCTAACGTGCATTGGGATTAGGGGAATGAGGCTATCGCAACATGTTACTGAATATCTATGGGTATTTATCACTATCGAATTGCTCAATCAGTGACGGGAATAAGTTAAACTTGTACCTAGGTGTGAAAGTGTATAAATTGTAATGGTCAAAGAACAGTGTCTTAGATCGACTGATTCTTAGTTCTTTGAATAAAATAGAAAAAGAACAAAAAAATACATGCGATGATTTCTTATAACCTTTTAGCAACTTGACATTTATTAACATTAAAAAGCTTCATCCAGACTGCAAATATTAGATGATGATGATTCTACAAGGAATAACAATTGAAACAAATCAAAAGCGATTTCAAAATAAAATATTGCTGATTTATTTGAGAGCTGAATCGAGAATGAAGTGCGTTGTAAAACTCTACAAACATTCGTGGATCAAATGGATGCTAAAGAGAAATCATAAAACAAAATCTTGCACAAATATGATTTCATCTAAATGATATCATAGTTTACGTTCTACCAATCTAAGACCAGACAATACTGTATAATATTTAAAGGATAGAAGTAATTTGGAATAGTACATATATTAAACGAACAAACATGTAACTGATTACGTGTTTTAATATCCAAAACCGAATGAACTATAAATGTACTAATTATACCATAATGTTTAAAATCGCATAGCCAGTTGCTATAACTCTCCATTCCTCTACCACTACCACTTTTTAATTTCATTCCATCTGTACCAACATATTTTTCAAATGTTTCCGTTGCACCACACTAATAGGTCAAGTGACATTAATAAAGTTTTACAGCCGAAAAATATAGAATCGACGAGTCTCTTTATATTACAGACTATAAATCACTTAGAATAGTATTCCCGGGCTAACCCCGTCGCGTGTCGCCACTAAATATTTCAATTATTGTTATTATGATATTGCCGTCCCAATGTGCCCTATTACAAAATTTTAAATCACGTTTAGGTCCGTGATTTATTGATGCGTTTGTGTTTTGTACGGGGATAAAAATAACCATTCTAAATGCTAAGTGTTATTATTCGAATTCAAAAGTATTTCCAATAATAACAACATTGGAACCATGATCCAATAAAACAGATTTGTCAACGTTTTGTATATGTAACGTTTCAAAAATGTATACTATTAAGTTTCATCAATAAATTTAATACCGATATAATATATGAATCTAGAAAATTGTGTCAGATAACATGTCTTGATAGCCCATTAGACATACTTTGTAACAAAATTTTAAACGCATCAACGCGTAAATTATTATTATAGCGTAAAAGCTAAAGAGTTTCGAACCTGTTTTCATTACGATGCCGAAGAAGATTATAAGCCTAACACATCAAGTACTACATATTCCTGAGAGAAAGCCGTATTAGTATGTCCTGACAAGCGAAAACATGGGCAAAAGCAAACATGCTCATGACATATTTTGTCAACATTGGCTAGTGTCCAACAACAATATCGCAAATGAAAGGTTTCCGAGTGTCATACAAATAAATAATACATACAAATGTGCTGGTATCACTGTCAGAGCATTAAATGCATATTTAGTTACGAGTCTCATTTATTTTGTTGAAGGCAAAATCGCTATTGCAGAATTTGAGAGGATAGATAAATTACTTACTGCTACCGGTATTCATGATTCTAAATACGAAGAGATTCAAACAAAGTTGTAGGTAGTAGTTGTAGTCGAAAGTCGACGTACAAAAACTGTTGATTAAATTAAGGGAATCATTCCATCGAATGTGGACAATAAAACAATAAAACTAAGAGATGTAAATGGAACAAAACACGAATATAAAAGCTTAATAAGAACGTAATTCGGCAGTGACCTTTGACTGGTATAAATGCCCATCAAACTTTTCATAGCTCGTTCTAAATACCTAAGATAGTTATTTATGTGCCTTTGTAGTGAATGACAAATTACAAATACAGAGTTTAATGGCACGTTAATGGGTGGACCATAACAAATTTCAGAGATCGACAATGATGATGAATAGCGATACTTTGAAATAGAGATGTGACAAAGTCGCTGACTCATCATTTAGGGCTGAGGATTCACGAGTGAAACGAGAATAAAAACTCTTTTTTATTGTTAAATTTACTGGTGTATGAAGGTTGCTTTGCCTCGTCTATGTCCCTTGCGAGTCCATATACAATACTTTTTAAATATTATACCATACAATATAAAAACTATTCGTTGCTATGTAGCGACGTAGAAGAAGAAGACTCAACATAAAAACACCAAAAGCGTCCCTTGTTGATTGTTATTTGGTGACAAATTTGAAACCGACATACCAAAGCTATGATCAAGAACGTTATAATTAATTGAAATATTTATATTACACAGAATGAATACATAAAATTGATAGTTATAAAATATCGATTGAAAATTAAGGCTGGCATTGGGAACAATTTGCTCGCGAAAATCTAGGACATTGTGTGCGTAGGCGCTGATTCCGAGTACTAACTAGACTGTATTGTTTTACTGCTTGTATTTATGCTTTTGTATGGTTATGAAGGTTTTTTCCTTCTTTTGTAAGGGAAATGGTGCTTATACGTGAAAATAAATATCGAATGAAATCGTGAAACATGTACCTACTTAAATAAATAAAATACAGGAAAAAATCTTGGAAAAGTTAAGGTGCTCGAGAGGACACGGCCTGATGAAAATGATGAACGGGAATATGGGAAGGCGATATGACACTAGATTAGTGCTACCCATGAATTTTATCATAAAGCTAAATAATACTTTTTTTTATTAATTGCTCCATTTAATACGGCATCTGCATACTTATTTAAATTTTCAAATCACGCTTCGCTTAAGACGCCGCTTTTGAACACTAAATCCTTATTCTCGAAATACTTATAACAAGAGTAAAATTAACAGTAAAACCTTTCATAAATTTCCAATTAAGCCTGGCAACCCTACCAGCAGATGTTAATCGACCTTGTACTAACCCCAATTAGAAGTTTGTGCCGGTCTTTAATAATCTTCACGAAAAATTAACGCAATGTGGTGTCGCGAATGACACTGCGGGTGTTGTTTTATAAATACTAATACACTAAATATACTGCAGAAACGAAAATAAGTAAAAAAATAACTTGCTACTCATACTATTTTCAATAACTTTGTGTTTGCAGATTTGCGCTTACTTTGCGAAGGCTTAAAAGAACCGATATTTCAGGATCACAGACACAGATCTGTCAGATGTGAAAGTACAAGAACAGTCAACACCTAAAGCGATGTTATATTCCTAAGAGGATTATCCCACTTATTCAGCGAAGGAGCCACGACTCTCAAAGAGATATGAAAGAAATAATTTTAAAAATATATCGAAGCTTCTTATACAAAATTATTAATCAAACATACCTAGGCACATTTAATTAAGTGATAGTTGAATTATTCGTGTAATATGTTGTTTTTAAACTGTTTGTTATTATATCAAACACTATTGTTTTTACAATTTAAAAATGAGATTATTTTGAGAAATGAGGCTAATGAACTGAAAACATCACTAACAGCAATTTGGTACTTCTATCTTCTTCAGTCGTAAATGCATGTTGCAATAACAAGACTTGTAACAGAAGGACTAATGTCAACAAAACGAATGGAACTGTTAGTGCAACAAGATATCGAGTTACCGTAATGTAACGTAAATGTAAAGGACTTTAGGTAAGTCAAACTTAAAACGAGAACTAATAAGGTTTATACAAACCTCACAATTTAAAAAAAAATTACACAAAAACATTTTCTTTGATTTTGGTAATCAGACAAAAGTCATCTTTAGTTGTGGCACATTTTTTTCACTACACTTATTATGAGTTTTTAGTACAGTAATTAACTACGATCGTACGAAAATTAACGAATACCTGTGAAAAACTGTACTTTATAGGTTAGTAACAAAAAATACTAGGTAAAGAGCTAAATACCATATATTAATAAATGTGAACTGTTACTCGAATATCGGTTAGATAAGATTTATTATCAGTAAATTAACTTTCAATCAGCCAATTTGCATTCACGATCAAGTCAGTTATTTTTGTAATACATCCACTACTTTTGAGAAAAATAAATCTGAGATCCTAATAAATTCAATTTTGTAAAATTGAACATATAAAAGTTTGTTTCAAAAACACAAAATATTCCAAAAAACATCGGGATTTATCTAAGATATCTTGTTAAATATACATATACCTAATAGCGATAGTACCGAATAAATGCAACGCTCATATAAAACACATATTGCATTGCTAACAAGTTAGATAAACTGTCATGTTCGACCTCATCAGCATGAGAAAGCCTTCCTCCGATTGTGTAATGTCTAATATTTTCAAACCACATGTCGATAAAATATAACCATCCCGAGAATTATGTTCTCAATCCACTCAACATCGAAATTTGACAGCCATTAAATTAAAAACTAATTGTCATTGACCGATAGTCGCTGCACTTAACTTAGACCAATATAATTGCCGGCGATAAGAGGGTTTTTAAAAACTCATTTGCTTTAATATTTACAGATGCATTCACTCGGATTTTGGTGTTGAAATTCTGGACACAACCTGTGGTGTTATAATGCAATTTGTGTTGCTAAGGTTTGGTGATAAGATGACTTTACATTATACAGTCTCGTTTTTGCTTGCTGCTTATTTTCAACTTTTTAAATACGAACTGTTCTTGATTTAATATTTCAGATAGCTTTTGTTTTGTTTAAGTGTTCGAATTTTGAATGTTAGTCTCGCGTTGCGCGTATGGAGCGCTGGAGCGGTGCGCGGCGCCGAACAGTACTGGCGTAAACTGCGCGACTCCCGCGCAAGCATATCGGGGAAAATCTACTAACTGGGGACGTCTCGCCGCCGAGACGTACTGGGAGGAAGCTCGTGAAATTTGGTCTAGAAAATTAAACAATAGGCTGTTTATCCTATACAATGGGTCAGATTTTATCAGTTCAAGAATAGAGACGCAAATAAAGACTTGCTCTATATTACTTTATAGAAATCTTTTATTGCAGACAATAACATAATTTAAGCGTATAAGCAAAGTAATTTTTCTGCAAGATGGTAATGTAATGGTAATAATTGCATCTTAGAGCATCTGATCATGCAGCGATACAGGTAGGTAGCTGAAAACACTCACTTATTAGAAAAGAGTGGTCAGGAATGTCTTGGATTTGTCTTCATAATAAAAAACCTTGACATTTAGGATTGATAAATTAAATAAATCCGCTCTTGTTATGCCACTGTCTCGACATTAAATGCATCGGACGTCATAACGGATTTGAAAGCCCTACTACCGAATTAAACGATTTATTTCTATGATGGATAGTAAAACTAACAAACAACATGTTGTCAATAAATACGAATGATAGAAGTCACTTTTTACACTCAACTGTGCAATGTAGAACCACCGTACATATTTCACTTTGAATTTCCAGTTTGACGGCCTATCTTCCCACTTGACACTGGCAGAATTACAAAGTCAAAACTTCGCAAAAGCCATAACACAAAAAAAAAAACACTTTTTTTAAAATAACATCGAAAGCAAACTTAACGTTATTTTCCGAAATTTTTAAACCGATCTGCCAAGAGAATTATTATTTGATTTATGGTGTTTTTCATTTCCTAGTATAAAATTTCCTCACAATCAAACCCATTAATAATAATGAATCACTTCAAAAAGTAGAAAAGCTTGCAAAAACGTTTGTTTTGCAAATAAAATAAATATAAACTGTACAACACAGTCATAACGGTTGACGGATATTATAATTCTGTCACATTATGTTAATTATGTGTCAAGTTTATTTTACAGTATCTAGCAAATATTTGACAACCTGTGCTTACTCATTTGCGGTATATTATGAGTAATAAGTACTACTTAGATAAGTTAAGTATACTTAAAATTTTATGCTAAAACAAACTTACTGGTTTTGCGAGTAGCTACTATAAAACTGTTTACTTTAGAATAAAATATATGAAGCTAATTATGTGAGCACGTATTTGATTAGATTTTAAGTACTAATTTTAGTTTTTTAGCGATTAAACGGAGTACTTTAAGTTTAGGATTGCTGTAAGGTAGAATTTAGCATTGTCAGTGAGTGTATAATAATGTATGTACATCTATAAATACCCCAAGTTACCAGGACTTGCTTATTTCTTTACTTCATAAATATTTTTTTTAACTAAAAATTATTTGAATTTATACATATTATATTTTAAGCATTATAATTACCGTGTTTCTTATCAGTGCAATAATAACTGACAACTCTTACATGCACATTTTCAATCAAGTGATTAGATCCAGAAAAAGGTTTATTTATGACTACCTCCCATAACCAACAATCCTAGTATAGGTAAATATCTACTTATGGCCCCAATCAGGATACAATTACTAAAATGGCGCACTACATCAATCTAATTTATTATCCGATCAAACCTCTATTACTGATACAATACCATAAATCCGCATTTATGTTATGTCCCATCCATATTTTATGCAAGTTTATTTTCTTGTCTTTTGCAATAATAAAGCAAATATATAAATAACTGTATCCTGCCCGAACTAGATAACCTTTCTGCAATAGGTAATCTGAAAATTATTTGTAACATAAACTATGTAAATTAATAAACGCTTGATTAAAACACAATCTTACAAGATAAATAGGCGCACAAGATATTCTACATTAAGTGTCTTAATTAAACTAACTGACGAAAACTTAAAATAAGTGTTTTAATTTAATTCAAATTACTTGTCATATTAATCACTTAATTTTAACTTAACATAAAATCCAAATATAACCGTGAATGGTAAACGATGAAACTTATATCGACAGCCTAAAGGTAAAAGTTTTATAAACTCACTTACGAAAATCTAAAATTAGTGTTCTTATTAAATTAAACTTCTTGTCATATTAATAACTTAATATTAACCTATCATAAAATCCTAATATAACCGTGTAAGGTATATAATGAAACTTATAACGACAGCCTGAAGGTAATATTTTTATAGCTTTACATAATGTCCCTACATAATAAAACCCTTTTAAGGTTTAAGTTACACAATCGAATTACCAGCTAATTAATTAGTTAACTGCCTTAGTAACATAATACTTAAATACATTGACATAATTGCATAAATATACATAATCATCTTGGTAACTTGAGTTAAGTTTTTAAAGTAATTACTTAGCATGTTTTTGTGGAAGATGAGTGCAATCAATTAAATATGCGTTCGTAATAACAGATTTCTTAATAAAATGATTCGTAATTCGTTCAAAATATCGGTACTAAGTATATTGTATTAAATATTGTCAAAATTTCATGAAATTTGCGTATTGTAATTACTATAGGCATTAAAAAATCTTTGTGTGGTATTAAGGAAGTCATTGGAGCAACAATATATAAATCAACAAATTGGTCTAAATTTATGAATACAAAACCTACGTAAAAAACTAGCAGCCGTGGAAAAATATTGGTTTGCGAAATTTTAAATGCACCATTTTTCAAAGATTAATGGCCAATATTTTTAACGTGTTGCCATTGATTTAGTGCCGGTGAGCCATCAATTTTAATTAATTACAGCATAATAGCTCCCGGAATTCCTAATATCAGTATTTGCATAACTATGAATTATAATTTTGCAAATTACATCTCTTAGAATATGGTAGCAATATTTTATCGGGCACGGTGGTCTGTCTCGGGGGTAAATCAGTGTTTCTGACACAAACTGTAATTAAACAAGAAGCAGGTAAAATTATACAGGTTTATGACTGTGATGCATTGTGGGATTGATTTCTAATATATGGTTAGGTGCAAGTTCTGGAGTTGATCTTTTATACTTTAACACGTAGCACCATTTGAACGCTTGTGTTAGTTTATTTTTACGGTCAGCGCCTTTATTTGCTAAACTAGTGCCGCGTCGAGGTTTTGTGCGCGGAATAAAAGCAGGTTACATGTCAATCAAGGTGAGTGTGGCTAGGTGGTATAAGCGTCTGCTTTCATACTGACGCACCCTGGTTCGAAAACGAGGAAATATGAGGAGGAGAAGGAGGAGAAGGAGGAGGAGTCTCTCTAGGAACGAAATTATCTCCATTCCTTTTCAAATTTCATTCAAATTGATCCTGGCATGAAAGCGATAAATAGACTCAAACAATCACAAATTTTCGCTTTTATAGCAATTGTGTGATGACTGATGAATGCACCTTGCACTTAACACCAAGCGAGTATGCTAAGCGTTTTAGTGTCATGATATAAATATGGCAAACTTTAATTTGTGTAATATATATAATATATACCTAGTCAGGTCATAAATTCTGTCACATGTTTAATATAAAATAATTGAAACAACTTTATTCTTTATGTAACCATTTATATACCAAAATGAACTTAACAAAACATAGATTCTTATGACAATAAAGTTTATTCAAAATGGCCTCCGTGATTTTGAATACAGGCCTTCAATCTGCGCGGCCAGTCGTCTATCACTGCACGAACGAGGTCCATGTCAATATCGGCGGCTGCCTTAATCAAGGATGTCTTGAGTGACTCCAAATTGGGATGAGGCTTTAAGCACGCTTTTTCCTCCAAGTGTTGCCATATCTTGTAATCTAACGGATTCAAATCTGGACTGGAGGAGGGCCAGTCTTCGTGCCGGATGAAGTCGATTTCACGCGCCGCCAGCCAGTCTTGTGTGCTCTTCGCTCTATGAGCTGGCGCCGAATCTTGTTGGAATACCCAGTGCTTGTTATTGAACATGATATGAGAAACAGGTTCCACAAGGTTCGTCAGGACTGTATTTTGATACACAACTGCATTCGTTTTTACACCTTTCTCATAAAAATGTACCTCTGTTAAGCCTCAATAAGAAACTCCCAACCATACCATGAGCGAGGATGGAAAATGACCTCGTTGGACACGCGGAATACGTTTGCTCGCTTCTTCACTACTGTGTGCGTACACCTTATCATTTTGTTTGTTGTAGCTCTCTTCTACGGTAAAAATTTTTTCATCCGAAAAAAGAATTTCCCGATATTTTTTTCCCGCGTACCGCTTCAACAAAGCACGGCATCTCTTCAGTCTCAGGTCCATTAGACGAGCATTCAAACGATGTCCTGTTTTTCTTCGATATGCCCGAAGCACTAAGTCTTCATTTAACACCCTTTTCACCGTGGTTCTGCTTAACCCCATCTGAAGGGCCAACAGTTTCTGCTTACGTTTGGGATTTCTTTGAATTCACGCCTTCACAGCTTTTATCACTGCTGGAGTCCTAACAGACCGAGGGCGACCACTTCTTGACCTGTCATCTACACTAGAGTCTTCATTGTATCGTTTGATGGTACGATAAACGAATCTTTTGGTTATATTCAAATTTTTCAGTATGTCAAAATTTGAATTGGCGCGTCACCGCAACGATGCAATGCAATAACTGCAATACGGTCTTCTTTAAGCGTCCACTCCATATTTAAATATGAGTAAAATTCTAAAAAGTATACATTTTTATTTTCATGAACAATTCGAAATTCGAATTCAATAAACTTTTTTGTGGCCAGCATTCTAAAAGAAAAGTTTTCACTGTGTGACAATACTTATGACCTGACTAGGTATATGTGTATGTATGTGCGTATGTTAGTTCTCTTCGCAACCAGTTCCTAGCTCACCTTCACATCAGATACAGTTAGTTACCTCCGACCCAAGAAGTACGAGCGACGATTGCATTTTAATACGCAATAAAATTAATATTGCCAACACCCGCTGCGATTCATATTACCATTTGCTAGTAATTATACATAACTTTTAGTTTTTGATTCTGCCGCATAAGTTGTATTCTGTGGCATAAGTTAGATGTTAGTAGACATGAAGCCTAAGTAACTTGTTTAGCAATACAGAAATGTTAACAACAATGGTTGATGGCCTGATTGGTGACTTGTAACTTTAATATTATAAATAAAATCTGTTTATATATTTCGTGTTCAAAAGGTGTTCTTATCTGGACGAGATCTTCACCAGATCAATGACATAAAAAGCCTATCATCTAATAGATGAATATAATGAATTCTCAAAAAAGACTAAAATCGTATGCATTACATAAGTAATAAAGCCAAAATATAAACATTGGTTGTTTACTTCATCATCATTGGCTGTATGCTTCTTCATATCATTATCCACAGCCAGTGTTTTCCATTGCTGTGTATAGGTATAGGTCTGTATACCCAGCAATGTAAAACACTGTCATGCCAACCGTCTCGATCTTGTGTTGATCGATTTTCGATCCGTGACAGATGCTATATTGTCAATCCATCTCATCTTGCTGCTAGAGTCTAGCATCAAGATGATGAGATGTCTAGCAGCATAGACCTTATAACCAAAAAAAATTAAAAACACACGTCCTATGAAATTTACAACATGTCCAATCCTATTTTAAATTTGAAAATGATCAACGCCGGAGTTTACAAAAATATGTAAACGCCAAAAGCATCGTGATCACAGGTGACCGTGCAATTATTTGAACCTAGGTCCAAGATATAAGATCGCAATGTACTAGAGTGCAGTGACTTAGCTTCACATATCCGCTACATACACTCTGCTAATTTACTTCCACCAAGAAAGGAAACTTAATCGTTTTCTACGTTCAGTAAAAGGTCTTACAGAATAATAGTAATGGTGAAACTGTTTTACAGTACTTGTTTAGTTAGAATCATGACTATTTTTGCAGTAAAATTAAGTGTGAATGGTAGCTTTCACGTCGTTGAGCGTAATTATGTATGGTAAAATTATTATAATGGTTAATTTATTTAATTTAATGAAGTGTCAATGTCGGATTATGCAAAGTGGGCGTTATCAATTTGTAAGAAAATAATCTTAAAGAAAAGTCTGGAACAAAATGTTTGTTAGATCAAAAAATACTAGGGTATTATTAAAGTTAGAAGCCATGACATGTTTTAGGTAAGTACTTGAATAATATAAACAAATTTTATTACTTCTGAGCTTCCTGACTAAATTTTATGAGTAAAATAAATTCCTTGTAATGTTATCAAGATTATTATCTTTTAAGAGATAGATTAATTTTTCATAACTACTCGGGTACATTAATTTTATAATAATCAATCTAATATACTGCAACTAAATACATGACACAAAGGTCAGTTAAGGTGCTAATTGTATTTATAAGGATTGTTGGAATTTTATTGTTAAATAAACAGTGATTTCGCGGCGCCGGCGCCGATGGGTGTGTCAATAAAGAAACCGCAGATATGATTCAGCGGAAGAATAGCTATGTTATTCGTTGCGACACTGCTTATTTTATTATGGTGATTATTTAAATGTCTCCGACTGTTTTTGTGGTCAATTTAAAAGGGCCATAAAAGCTATTTTCGACACTTGCTATGAATAAATTGAATTTAAACAGTAGATTTTTTTAAAACCGAATATAATAGTCAACATTGTGAATAAGGAAAATTAAAATGATTCATTTCAACGATTTTTTATTGTTCTTGTTGTAATTGTTACTGTTTATGCCCATAAATTCAAGAAAAAATATACAAATCAAAATATGATTGGGTAGCCAAGAATATTTTTATCGCAGCAAAAAAAATAACAAGACAAGATATTGGATGGATATACAAATCGGGAATTACTGGCATCAAATGAATCTTAAATATTTACAATACAAAATGCCATTTTACTAAAAACGTCTAAAAATAGAATTACTAGTAACACCAGAGTTCGCCACTCTCATTCAATAAGAAGAAGACTAGTTACACCAATCACAAAACGTCTAAATCACCACAGGTACTAAAGAAATACTCATAAAATTATTCAGTACAGACTGGTGCGAAACTACCGAGTAACATTTCTATAGAATGCAGAAATCAATAAACATTTCTAACAAGCTGTGTGATAACATTACATCAAATAGGTACGAAGTAATCACGAGGTGTAATGCTGTAACTGTGCAAAGTGCGAGTTGGAAAAGCACTAACGAGGCAAAGGGAGTAATTATCACGTCGTAAAATAGAAAGAGCATACGAGTCATCATTTTCATTGGGCTAGAAATAACTATCTACGTAATCAGAAACGGTGAATATTATCATCACAATTTTATACAATACCGATTAGTGAAATAAAAAAGTTTAAATTGTCTCATATCTCTTTGACTTGTATTCCTCAGCGCTGAGGATCGTGACGTATTCGCAAAATTATTTTTATAAAGATATTCGTATAACTTATGAAACAATTGGTGCGACAATAAACAAAGTGATTCTTACAAGTAGGTGATATAATCTTACCACATATTATATTTAAACGTATTTTAATATATATTTCTTTACAAAACTATACTTACTCAAGTCGTATCCATTTCCAAAATAAGAAAAGAAAAAATATTTTTTTATGTTAACCGACGCATTCTTTAAATGTAGCGGAACAGGTAATACACCTCATCCTACAACATTGTGTTGATGAATTTGTCTCTAAATCTCTAAAGAGACACTTACATACAAATATTCCAAGATCAAAGGGCTATCATTAATCACGATGGCCACAAATTGAAGATTGGCTTCGTCGGATATAAATTTATAGTCTATCTTTAACCGCTACAATGTCAACTTGACGCATCAATTTGTGCTTACTCGTATGTCTTACTAGCTGGTGCGCGCGACTTCGTCCGCGTGGAATAGTTATTACCATAAAAACGGTTCTAGTGAGTTAACCTTAAAAGGCAGACATTTACTGTTGCGGACATTATGTTAGATAATTTCAAGAGGAATAATTCTTTCATACATATTTTTATGATATCTTGAACCGTTTTCGCAGCGCACGCAACGGAAGCCTTCAAGGATGAATAATTTTCCCCGTTTTTTCCACATTTTCCTATTGTTTCTTCGCTCCTATTAGTTGCAGCGTGATGTCATATAGCCTAAAGCCTTCCTCGATAAATGGTCTATTCAACACAAAAATAATTTTTCAATTCGCACCAGTAGTTCCTGAGATTAGCGCGTTCAAACAAACAAACAAACAAACTCTTCAGCTTTATAATATTAGTATAGATTTAATGTTAGTAAATCAAATTTTTACTTTGATGACCTACCTACTCTTTAATATTAAGCGAGTGAAAATTTTATACAACATGGATTTTTGTGTAAGATACTTTACACTCGCTATAGTGTGACATTTTTTTAAAGGCTCGTTGCCAAAGCGAACAACCAAGTCTAATTGCAATTTCCAATATTGATAACAATACTGTGATATATTTATTTATTTATTCATACTTGCACACATACAATTTTCCAAAAAACATACATTATTTTTTACAATGTTAATCAATTTGTACAGGGCACCAATTATCAATATAGTATAATATTCTAGTATGCTAGTATAATATTCTTATATCAAAAATTGGACACCACATGCGTTGCATCTAGTAATCATTAGGTTTAAAGTTTAAAAAAATATATATATTTACATTCAAGCAAAACCAAATCGCGTTGTGACCTTCCTCAGAAAACTCCTTTGAATATAAATTGCATCCATACGCGTGGAACATTGTCACATAGTCCATTACAGGCACCACAAGAGTAATATTTCACAGTATGTAATAAATAGCAAAAACAATAAAGGCTACCACATGCACCGCGTGGCTATGTATCAAACATGGACGGAGCCAGGAAACCACGTACACTCTCGGCACCGAACATACAATAATTTCTAGGAATAAAAAGGTAAGAGAAAATTGGTGGGAAAATAAAGGGTAAAAATTTTTGAGGAAAATATAGTAAGAACTAGTGGGTGCTCGCGGTATCGCTCGCATTAAGACGTAAAACTTGCATCCCCTATTTCACCCCTTTAAAAGTGGAAACTCCAAAAATAATTTCTTAGCGGATGCCTACGTCATAACATCTACCTTCATTCCAAATTTCAGCCCAATCCGTCTAGTGGTTTGGGCTGTGCGTTGATATATCACTATATCAGTCAGTCAGTCAGTCACCTTTGAGTTTTATATATTAAGATATTGTGACGATCGTCTTTTTTGGCAGTTTCCTTAGTTGATGTTATTATTTATGGAACGTGCGTTGCGAAGCTTTACTTTCGTACTGTACAACTATTGAATAGAAAAATAAACACCAAGATTTAGGATAAGACCACCTTTACAACGAATTTTTATTAATGAAATTGAAACTAAACTTTGTGAATCTCGTATAGTGAGACAACTGCTTTGGAGGTTTGTTATAGATAAATAAATAAAAACATTTCTAGAGTTAATAGGTATCTTCTAGGTAAGCGTGTTACACCTTAGGCTGCAGCAATGCTTAACATCAGGCAGGCTGCAGTAAAACGCAAACTTATCCCACGTAAAAAAATATTGTAGTGGGGACAGAAATGATGTTAAGTTTTGCTTCCTTATTTCTGTCAATAAAAACAAATAGTAAAGGTAAAAAAACTACATACCTAGTATTTCAAATTTCTCAAAAAAAGGCAGAAATAGAATTTTATTGTATGGAATAATTTCCTAAACTAAGAGAGGCCCACGTTCTCAATCACATCAGCATCTGTTCTGCATCCTTGAATCTCGCCTGTGTCAATACAGCATCCAAATTGGTACAATTACTACAATCTGTTTGTCTGCCTAGTCCGTCCAATTGAACCTAGATCGGTGACAGTTATTGAGCTTTTGTTCTGGGTATAAATATGATACCTCTTATTATGCTAATAGTGACTGATTTAAATAGGTTAATAAAATAGTAGGTAATAGTTCGGTGTATATCATGAATAGTATGATAATAATAGGGATTCGAAGCGATTAAGTTATGTTTTTAGAAATTTAGTTTGTAAACTTCCAGGACATATTATGTATTTTAAGCTACGCTTACTCTTAACGACAACTCGTTCAATTTAAAAATGCCTAAAAGAAATCATTTACTAATTACTTAACGATCAATAAATAATTGTATTTGTCTTTCTACCTTCATGTACCTTATTACTGAAGGTCTTTACCACCAATATTTGTTAGACACAAAAACTCTTTTAAGGCGGAACAGACATACGTTTAATAATATCCCGCCTGATGCAAAGCATTACTTTAGTCTGATATTGTATCATCACGAGATCGCTGTCATGTTTCATCATAATAGCTAAAACGTAAATAGCAAACTCTTTTGCCGTTTTCTGATGCTACCATAGTGCTTACCTTACAGACTCCCCCGAGGCACATGGCTCGGGCGCCGGGCTTGGTGCAGGGCGTGCCGTCCGCCACGACGGACAGCGACGCGTAGAACTGCTGGCCCAGCGGGCGGCAGTTCAGCAGGCAGGGGTGCTCGCCTGGAATGTACAGAGGTGATGGAATTAGTACATAGTAGCGAAACAAAAAGGATACTCATAATATGCTTAGGTTATATTAGGGTCGGCGGGAAAAGAGCCTATTTGAAGGCATTGACTCATTTTAATAGAAAAGGTTGTAATTATTCGTATTGGTGCTAAATGTATGATATAAAGATGAGATAGTGCTATTGTATAATCATCTCCATAACCATAGTATTGGGACTAGTTGCAAAACGTTAAATCTAAAAAGATTAAGCATCGAAATTACTTACCTAATAAAAAAGATATGTTAAGTGTCGTTGTACAAGTGGGCCTAATACCTATTACCTTAGTGAGTAATAGACTCTTATATAAATGTAATTTACAAACTAAAACTCAAATGTAACTTTACTACAATAACTACAAAACAGTAGTTCTACCTATAGAAAAATATTTAGCGACATTAACATGAATTCAACATTTCATACCGAATCCAGCCAAAAATAAAACAAATTTTACTATTAAATTTTAGTAAATTTTTATCTCCCAGTTTCAGGAGCATAGCCAAACTAAGCCGAGTCATATTTCAGGATAGAGATGTGTTCGTTCAGTTAACGGCTCGAAAATATCACGTCGCTTCTGTATTTCAGTTTTATGGCTTAAAGTCCGTGGCGAATTTTCGGCTTTGCTTTTTTTTAGCAAATAACCCGTAGACTGTTAACCTATATTGCCCACAGAAGGTAAATAATTTTATAAGTACTTGTAACAAAATAAGGCAAAATTTGGTATGTTTCGTTTCTCTTTTACATTCAAACGACTGAACCAGTTTCGATGAAATGCATAACAAGTCTTTAAGAAAATCTCTCCCTGTCAATGTAATGAAAGTGATCTCATATACAGATAGAAAAAACAGTCCGTTAAAAGCAGAACAATATCTACTTGTTTGACATTTGCAATAGCAATGATAGTAAGAATTTATTTAGTCAATTCAGTGTGTGCACTGTCTATATAAGCGGATTTATATTACTTTCTTAGTACCTATCGTAATAGCCTAATAAAGTTTAATATTAGTACTAACCGTCTATATAAGGCACCCAGGTGTAGAAGCGTCCTCGGAAAGGTTTTCTATCATAGACAGCACACTGCTCTGCGCGCAAGCCTCGCTGGATGCCAGGACAGGGCTAAAAAGTAAACAAAAAAAACTTTAAAAATATCTTTATGTTAAATGTTTACACATATTGTAGCATTCGTCTTGTTTATTGTAATATTAATTAAAACTACAAAAAAAGAAATCAATTGTCAGCAAAACATTTATAACTTGAGTAATACTTATAAAAAATCAATGATAGGTGGTACCTAATAAAATAAGAAATGCTTAGTGATAACGGTTAAAATCTATCAAAAAAAATCTATATTGTAAACTAGTGGACGCCCGCGGCTTCACTCGCACTATTTCAAGATAAAAGTAGTCTATGACACTCCTAGGGCATACCTATGTACATACCAAAAATCATGATGATCCGTTCAGCCGTTTTTGCGTTATGAGCGATTAAAAAAACAGAGACAGATAAACAGACAAAAATTCTATAAATTATTGGAACAAGTTCTGTTATCAATTCTAAGTATCTGCATACATAATTATTTTTATATCTTCTATGTTTAGACTTTTGACTCTCTTCAGCTTTATTATATGTACATAGATATTGTGTAAAACAAAAGTTCAAACTACTAATTCAAATTCTGATAATATCCTTCACAAAAGTGGCGAAAAGCTTTTTAACCTACTAGCTTTATTAAGACAGGGTCGAGTTGAATACAACATATTCATCATTAATAGCATCACAAATCTTAATGGGCGATTAAGATAATTTATGGCGACCACCGTGGGAACCCATCGTTTAACAACTCTAATATTTGTACAACTGATATGAAATCTACGAATCTGATTATCTTATAGGTCAAGTTGCATTGAATGGTTGCCATAATAGCTAAATGTCATAAAATACGGAATTTGGGTTACGAATTTGTCATAACCCACGATCGAGATTATGCAGCTGTTATTTATATGGTCAGCGATGATACTCAAGTGCAATGTCAAAATAAAATCTGGATAAATAAGCAATCGTGATATATACTGTTTATTCTCGGTAAGAGAAAGATATTGTTGTACGAATATAACGAAATAAACTATTACCTACATAAGTAGCTTGTACGATGAATTCGGAAAATCAAATTTCATAAACCTGATTGGCTCTGACTATGGTTTTTGTTCGTCAAAAAATTTCTTTCTCGTACATTTTAGTAACAATAGTGAAATAGTAATGCTTTTTACATATTTAGTAAAATAAAATAGATACAATCAAAATCAGCCAGTCAGTAAGTAAGATCGTATGAGAGTGGCCAACTCCGGTGTTGAGAATTTTCTAACGACCCTAAAGGCCTATTTCATAGCCCAACACTATGCCCAAGATAACTTCCCCAATGAGTCAAATCTGTGGGGGAGGCGCAACTGTCAGGCATGAGAAACACGACGTTTAGAGGGAGGGAAAGGCCTTTTGGCTTAACTGCTACCGTGTCATTGTACCTATACGTTTATGATGCTACAATAATAACTTAAAATGTTTACCTCTGTATTACATTCTCTATATCGTCTAGTTTCTCCAATGCAGTCAGCTGATCGGATTTGTCTGGACACCCGCACTGTTACTAACGGAGTCGGCAGAACCATGTCTGCTGGTGGAGATACCCTGGAACAAATAAATATTCACGTGAATGAAAACTTTCACGAAATGAATTGATAATTGTATTATGTACATGAAGCCAAGATAGGTTGTTTGGTAACAGAACTTTTTGTGAGCATTTAACGACTGACCAAAATTGATATGAGTACATATTATGTAAAAAACTTAACCTTATTGAGAACCAAATCAATGTTTAAACAAGGTACCTAATTAGAACATAAAACTAATTCATCACGTAATTTTATTAACTAATTGTCATATCTATAAATAATGTATAAGTGTGTACCTACTGCAAAATATGTGTCAAACAAAGCTACGCTGCAAATAAAATACATTGTTTGATTTATTTCACCCATAAAATACCAGTTGTAAAATGTCTGTATTGACAATAGCGAGACTCATAACTTTATGAAACATAAATTCGTTGTTACAAAAGCTAGAAACAATACAAGTAAATTGTTAATTTTATTGTAAGTTTTAGTGCGTAGCGACATTTTATAATACTTCACGACACAACTCATAACAAAATTAATCCATTAGTAAGAAACAGAACTGAA
This sequence comes from Macaria liturata, assembly GCA_964023185.1. Taxonomy (NCBI): domain Eukaryota; kingdom Metazoa; phylum Arthropoda; class Insecta; order Lepidoptera; family Geometridae; genus Macaria; species Macaria liturata. The sequence goes on along the minus strand of OZ026824.1, from coordinate 3,169,776 downwards.
TGCGGCATAACATGTTTCCCTAATGAAATCAACGATATTAGTAACAAATGTGTCTTAACGCGTTAATCTAATTTAGTACAAAACATAAAAAACAACGCCTGATATATTATACCATCTCGTTATTTGAGTCTTAACAAATGTACTTCCCGAGGACGCTACATTAGTTAAATGTACACTAAAAACTATGAATATTCATGTTCGTTGGATGATTAGTTCCCGGGGGTACTTATGGTTTTTTTATAAAATTAAAGGACTGACACTGTCGGCCACGAACTTAGCTGCATTAAAAAATTTAAAACTGCGGATTTGGAAAAGCACTAATTGTAATGACAAATAAACGTTTTTAATTAATTAGATAAATCGCTGAGAAATAAGGCCAACTTTTTCAAAAGAGGGACAAATAAGTAGCCTTTGGATAATACTCGTATGGTTTTATTTGGTATGACGTTGAAATCAATCCAATTTTTAGAAATTATAACTTGTCCTTATCTTTATCCTATTAGAAAATCCAAAATAGACTACCTAAAATGAAAAGTAAACATATCCTGGAGGTGCAATCACAATCTGTCTATGGGTCCACGACAGCACATGTGAAGCCATAACTCAAGTTTGAGCGTGCCCATGGCCCTACATAGAGTGTTTTATTTTTAGTGATATACTCATCTAAATATATAAAACTCAAAGTTGACTGACTGACTGACTGACTGATATAGCGATCTATCAACGCACAGGCCAAACAGTGGTGGTCCGTCCAGTGGGACGGATTGGGCTGAAATTCGGAATGAAAGTAGATATTATGACGTAGGCATCCGCTAAGAAAGGATTTTTGGAAATACCACTACGCGAGGGAAGCCGCGAGCACCCACTAGTACTCTATATATGAAAAACCTAACAATACTTTTACTATTTTTATGTTTTACCAATTTCATTAATTCACATTTTACAAAAATTTCAAGCTGAATTTTGTAGATAAAAAAACCATTGCCAGATTTCATTTCATAAAATCCCAGAACTCGCCGTAAATTCTTAAACGCCAAAAAGAATTGTGGTGTTTTTCTTTTGTAACACAGTTTTAAAAAAAACACGTTAACGAGCGTTTGTTTCTCACTCTGTATATATGTATACTATGTGACTTTTGCGTCGCAGTAGCATTATTAGAGAAAGAATACACTCTCGCAAAAGAAATAAGTTACTTTTTATCCTGAAACAACGCACGAAATTCCGTAGATAAGAAATAGCAGGAATTTTTTTTTAGCTATGATTAAAACACCCTTTATATCCATGTAAATTCCATAGCACACAGCAACTTAATGTGTACCGTATGTTTATGACAAATGGAGTCATGACAAACGACGCGCATCCTAATTTGTTGGGAGGATCAGCAGGGTACTGAGATTTAATGGTGAAGGATTACTTGTACGCTTCAATTTTTATTAGTAGACAGTATTTTGATGTGAACTTTTCTTAGGAGAGTTTACTGACATGCTAGTTTTAAGAAAGGGAAAACTCATAAGCAATTTTACATTTACGAAACTTCCTTGCTTGGAAGCCAAAACAGATCATTGTGAAGAAGTACCTCAATCTCATCTAATTGAAACAGTTTTATAGTAATTTAGTTCGTGTAATACCTGCTCCATATGACCTGCACAACATCTGTAGTAACAGGTTGTTAGCAACAGTACTAAATTTACAAAGCTTTCAACACTAGCGCTCGCCAATCTCGTTCAAACTTAAATCTTACCTCCACATCTTTTTTTAAGTTTTGTTCATTATTATTTACCTCGGATTGTGTCAGAGACCTAATGTAACTGCTATATTTGTTTACAATTTTCTTTATTTATACATTGTAAAACAAATTGTCACTTTGTATGACGTCTACTATTTCTTTAGCACGATAACAAGTCTACAAATACCAGTTCTATGTATAATATAGCATCTACATGGTCATGATATACCTATCCTGATAAGGCGCACGGATATTACAAGGCTGGCGCCACCGCAGCACCCTCACTAATTAAGAATGACGGCATTTTGATTACCTACTTATCTGGATAACAGGACTTTTCATATTACCTTCCTTAGTGATGCTTTGACAGGATAGCATGTTGTTGGAATGTGTTGAACTGGAAATTAAATTGGTTTACGAACACTTTGTGGATTAAAACAAGTATTTGTTTTGACTGTGATATAAAAGAAAAACGCCAGAAAGCATTGTATCACTTCTTTTTTTTATTTATTGAATGGTCATACCTACGTACTACATCATTTCTCAACGAATCTTAAATAGGAACATGAGCAGACTTAATGAGTTCTGAAAATAATATTTCCCTGGTCAACCATTATTAGTTATTTATTTATTAATCTTAAAAAAAGATAAACAAATTCGTAAAAATCGTAAATCGTGTAAAAATAATATGTTATGCGACCACCCCTATAACCACCCAGCTAAGGTAAGTGAAACATAAATCACTATTTCCACGTACACTATAATATGCAAAGGTATCATGTTAGCGTCGATTAATAAGAGTTTTTCTAGACTCTAAACATTTCCTAGATCTTCCAGTCTAAGGCGAGTCTTACGGTACATTCTGTGTGCATGGTCCAGCATGTACAGTCTCTGTGCATGTCCCATGGAACTAATAAGTAATCTACATTATCAGTAGGTATTAATCCTGGAGCCACAATTATCTACAGAGCATTCATTTGTACGTAAATAGCTTGACTTGTACCCGAATAACGGGTAAAGCGATTACTTCCCTACGGTTATCTGGACGCATGGATTACCATGATATGGATTGAATGAGACGTTTTAAGCTAATTTTATAAAGCGTTTTATATAATAAATATTTTTGTTTAAAGAAGTACGTGTACATAGTAGGTACATATATATGACAATGTTATTTTAAACACAGGAATAAATTTATGTAAAAATAAAATACATGTAAAAGTATCGACGATTTAGCGTGGTGATAATGTTATGTGTGCAATAGAGCCGAAAATAATAATCAGAAATTGCAGAATAGCCTCGTCAGCAAATATTCTTTTTATTTTTTAACATTGTGGCAAAGTTATACAGCCTTACATATTAATTTCAAAATATTTTTCATTATTTGAGGCTATGTCATATGGCAAGGCAAACTCTTAATGCTGTATCTATTTTGAAGTAATCAAAAACCAATAGATGCTTGTTTTACACGGGGAAGCTTATCAGGAGACGTATTAAATAAGTGATACGAAAGTCTCTTAATGAAAACAATAATTGAGCTTGTTATTCATCTCTTCTTAGCCAGGATAAGGAACTGGTGTTCGATAGCTGATACAGACTTGTTACGAGGTGAAATAGGATTAATGCTTTATTAGAAGCAGCTTGGTTTAACAAAATAATGGTTGATAGTTACATCTGTGGTTACATATATAAATAGAAAAATTAAGAAATGGGTTCAAAATAGATATAGAGAAGGGGTTCTCGTCACTAATAAAAGTTAACAACGTTTTGGCCGGCTGGTATAGGGTAATAATGATTACGGCATATGTTGACGTATTGTTTTATTGTGTAAGTTTAACATAAAATGATATGTATTTGTTTTTTTTTTTGTTTATAAATGGTCTGTATTTGTTTTTTCGTCTCAGAGTTTTATTTGCTTTATTAACCAGCAACGATATCAAGTAATAACGAAATAATGTAGAACGACCCACGCGCGATGTTACTATTCGTAATGTAAGCAGGGACATTGAATAGAATAATCGCGTAACATACCTACAAAAAACTTTCAGAAGAATTGCAAACCACAGTTTTTTGAAGTCTGTTAAAAATCATACATCATACATAAGATATGCACTCGCTTAACGGTGATGGAAAACATCGAGAGGAAACCGACATATTTGAGGACCACAATATCCGAGGACTTGGGTCTTCCATGGAAGGACCTGGGCGCCCACCACGATGTAACTTCCCAAGAGAACTCCCCTATCGAATTAATTCTGCGGGTGAGTCACGACCCTCAGTCATGAGGAAATACGACTCAAGAGAGAGAGAAAAATCATAGACAAACACTAAAACATAAGCCCTACTAATCACAAGTATACATTGTGGTCTTCAAAAAGCTACTTTAAACAAACACGCCGTCAATTACCAAAGTTGAAGAGTTGAAAGAGCAACTCATTAGTGAGTGTACTTGTAGAGCGTGTCGATAGAATGAAGTTTGTCTTGTCTGTGGAAGTATGGGCGGCATCGAGCTACGATGTAGCGCTTGATGTGTGTCAATCAGGTGGTGTGGAGGGAGAGACAGTGAATGAAATTGTGGTGTTTTTACTCATTGAATATGAGTTCAAATAAACCTTTACGCGATATTCCATATTGACAATTTCCACTACCTTTTTTCCTACTTCTATGTCGGTATAATAAATAATAAATAAATAATATACGTAGTAAAAAATAAATAGTAATGAAGGCTTTATCTTTTATATTTTATTTAAGCCGTACACTAAGCAAAACAATAATTTAGACACAAGTCTAGTGGATCGAGCCTGTTCATGTTAAGTTTCAATTTGTATCAAAGACACACATACCAGAATAAATTTATGCATAATAAACAAAGCATATAATTATTATGCATTAAAAAAACAGGTTTACCAAAACATTATGTCACCTTAATCAAAGAAAAGTGTAATCGTCAATCAATCGGACAAAGCAATTTCAAGATCAGAGAGATTTTATTATTTGTTACAAATCTTTTCCTTATAGGTTCAAAGTTCTGTTCTAACCTCCACAGCTGTATTCCACGTGCTCCTCCCACAGCAAGTGCTAGCAATCAATGGCCGCACAATAACAGCTTGTTACAGCGGCCGCCGCCACGGGGTTTCCATTACCTTCATTTAGCGGATAAAAAGCCTTAAAGTACAGCCTTCCGAGGGCATGTTTAACCTCTGACCCGAGTTAGAGCGCTGGCGAAATTTTGTGTTTAATAGAAATGTTTTATAATGTTTTTACAGTAATTGATCAAGAGTCGCGTGTTGGTAACTAGAAAAGTTTTTGGCAAAGCTATTTTAGCGACGGTTTCATAGATGGATTTTCGACATCTTCAATCAAAATGAAGCCTAGTAACCTTACCGACAAATCGGTTTGGATTTATGTTATAAGGCTTCTTAATTAACGTTTGTTTTAATTTAAATTCCGGAATAAACGCGTTTTAGTTACTACGTATTTAAATGTATTATATAGCAAAAGCGACCAAGTAGATTATTTCTCTACAGCACAATATAATATAGACAACATAAGATAGATAAAGTACTCACATGCTTTTCCAAAGCGAATGAAGCCTTTCTTTACGGTTGTTAGCGGATGATGGAACATTAGCGTTAAATCATGTTCAAGTTATTATAGCATTAAATTTTATTCCGCTTTTTTGCTCGACGAAGTTATAGGTCGTGAGGGAAATTGTGATTTAAGAATAGGGTTAAACATAAAGTGTGGTAATTTAGGTAAAAAAATATGCCAATTTTGCAGCACATGGTACGTTAAAATATTATGGCGCGTGGCGATGAAAACTGTAGGCTATTTTTGTTCACCTTAAATTTTATACGCAACTGAATGGCTGAATGATAGTGAAATAAAAGTAAAAACAATCCCATACTTAAACCGACGTTCATAATAAGATATATTTGAGTTATCTATATATCTCATAACAAATTAATTTATTTACAATAATAAAATATGAAAACAAGGGAAGAAAAACTAAACTAGTATGCTGGGCACGCTGCCCTCTGGTAGAGGGCTGGAGCACTTAGATTATCTTTAGGCTTTTCTAAAGATTTTCTAAGTGCCCCTTTTTTTGTAGTAGTTAGAAGTAGTGTGTTTAGTTTTTATCTATATATTAAACTAGACTATCACTTCTGGCGTCTGAATCGTGAAGTATTGAGACACCACAATCTTGGTATTTTAAAAAAACTGGTATTGTGAAGGCTGAATAAAAAAAAGTTTATAAAAAATAACAGCCAAATAGTACCTAACATAGTTTCTAAAACTAAATTCTAATATTTCAAAACGTCATGACAATAACAATATTTTCTGACCGTTTACTGAGTAAACCGTTACCTTTCAATTTAAAAAGTATTCGTCATAAAACCTAGCTGGCATCTCTTTGTTATTGTGTAATTTCTAGGATAACATCTAAACATTCACATTAAAGTGTCTAAGCCTCAATAAAAATCCTAATTGGGGCCGAAAAATCTCGAGATGGCTCGTTACAGCGACTTTCATATCCTAAAAAGCTCGAAAGCTCCTAAATAGCGCCGAGCTTTCATTGTATTCGAGGCTCTACACTTTTAGTGCGGCGATAAAGCCTTAAAGCTCATCCCCGCAATTAACGAGACAATCGAGATATGGTACAATCAAACAAACTTACGATCTTACTTACAATGTAGATAGTACAGGACCACACACAATACATCGATACACTGCTAATATACAGAGTTAGTGTAAAACAATTGTCATAGAATATCCAACAATATATTCATTTTTATATTAAAACTGGTTTGCACTAGACCAAAGCCTGATGGTAAGCAATTCAGCTAAGATGGAGCGTGTTTATCCATAAGAACCGGTTTACCCTCGTAGATGGTATTTAAGAGGTATTTAAATTTTATTTGTATTCTAAAGGCGAAATTTTCTAAGTACCTATGTATTTAAATACATTATGTGTATATTCAATGTGTTTGTATATAAATATATTTTTAATTTTGTATAGTTGAACGTGACGACGTATTTTCTAAGGATGTTTTATAGAAAAGCTAAATGATAAATAATAATATATATTGAATTCTCTGAAATATAAAAAACAAGGGAAGAAAAACTAAACATACTACTTCTAACTACTACAAAAAGGGGCACTTAGAATATCTTTGATTCTCTGAAGTTATTCACCTTATATCATGTTTCAGTAGGCCTGTATAGAAGCATTGATCTTAGTTAATAGATTCAATACTAAATCGCGCCTGTCTACGACAGATAATATTAATTGACATTAAATAACTATGTCGGTGAATTACAATTTGTAGATCAATTTATTAGGGGCTTTCGGATAATTAGTGATTAGAACAAAGGCAATTCATTACACTTCGTATTGAAACTATTATTTGATAATAATTTACTTCATCAGACAAAATTGGCTTTAATAATTTGAATACGCGGCAAATACATAATTAAACTAATCTTTAGACACACACAACCAAGAAATATATATTTAATATAGAGTGAGTCTTTTTTATACCAGACTAGTGGGTGCTCGCGGCTTCGCTCGCATTAAGAAGTAAAATTTGCATCCCCTATTTCACCTCTTTAAAAGTGGCATTTCCAAAAATCCTTCTTAGCGGATGCCTACGTCATAACATCTACCTTCATTCCAAATATCAGCCCAATCCGTCCAGTGGTTTGGGCTGTGCGTTGATAGATCACTATATCAGTCAGTCAGTCAGTCAGTCAGTCAGTCAGTCAGTCACCTTTGAGTTTTATATATATAGATTATATTGATTAGGAGAGATATGCCAGTGGTATATAAAGAAACACGCCTAAAAACAAACAAGTTTGTTGATTGAAGCCAGTAAAGGGGCAGGCGCGGCGGAACAACACTACATTTTTCCAGAGTTTCATGAAAAGAATCAAATGCTTTTGCTCCAGAGTTACCCACTCTCATACAGACTCACTATCTTTATACTTAAATTGTATTGGAAAATGAGCGTTAAAAAAAACTCACTACATTTTACTAATAATATGATACATATATATTGTTGAGTGTGTGTTTCTAAACATTAGTTTAAATATGTATTTGCAGCGTGTTATTATTATTATAGCTTGCAACCAATCTTTCACACCTCACCAATAAGGCTGCACTAGCCCTCCATTACATTGATTTTTATGACCGACCGTTTAATTCCATCACTTTCTGTAACGAAGAAGACAATTACCTCGGTAATAAGTTTCCAACAAGCGCCGACAATGTCCCGCACGTGCTGGTATAATGGAGAAGGCAACACTTGCAAGATTTTACACGCTGTTTAGTGCTTGTGTCTGACGGCTCAGCTATAGTTATGTAAGTTTTAGCCAGTTTGTACGTATTTTTTTGAATAGAGTAGATTGGTATTTTTGAAGTATGTACTTATACTTCATTTTTATTTTCTAAATTCCGATTACTCATCATTGGTGTGATCTTAGGTTCATACTCCTGCTCATCGTAACGTAATAATTGTTGTTAATTTCTAAACAAAATAACTACTTCTTTGCTATCCTTTATTTCTGGTTATAGGGCTTTCTCGACTGTCTCACTTGCCATAAAATATGATCTTCTTCCATCTTAGCAGGACAATATACTGTTGTATTGTATTGGTTTGTATCTGCTGTTTGCAGTCGTCTTTGTCGTCCATGCTTTAATCTCAACAGCAACCAAAAAAATATTTTGAGCGAGGCTCACTCTTGACTGTAGTCAAAATCAGGTGAGTTGTAACTTAGCTGATGTAGCAACTAACCTGGGCAAGCACTCCCGCTCCTGGTACGCCACTCCTCCCCCACATGTCCGGGAGCACGCGCTCCAAGCTCCCCAGGCGCTCCACGCGTACCCACTCGGTGGCTCTCGAACTATCTGAAAAATTATACATTTTCTTGAACTAAACGCATATTATGGAAATTTTTAGCGTGATATTTAATCCAGAGACTCAGATCTAGTGACTACATACTAAAGCCAACAAAAAGTGTATTATATTGTGCCTTATTAAACAGAGCGTAAAGTAACTTTTCTGAAATTGATCGACTTATGGAGACAGTTAGGCATGGAAACTAAGTACAGCATACACATATAACATAAACTCAATCACGCATTTGCTCCGTTAGTCAAAAGTTTTGAAGCTAACTTGTTTATGTATAAGAAAGAGACACAACAAAAATAGTTCTGTACCAAGTCCAATCTCCAAAATTTTCATGGCCTTGCTTGTTTTAATTTAAAACTTTACTCAAAAGGTTTCATTGAAGAACATTTGATTAATCACCAAAATCAATGAACAATACCAACTTTCGGCACTAAACAAAGTTGCACAGACTCTCGTTTCCTTAGCAACCCGCAACTTTGTTTTATATTCAACTTTGTTTTACAATATTCCCGAGGCCAATGCCGTCCAGTCTATGAAGAGTGATGAGAGAAATTTATTTCAGTCATTACTCGTTACTGCTGCAATTCAGCCGGTAGTTACAGTTACAATGAAGTACTGCAATATTCCTGTTACGATCTTGGAAAACTTGCCGTTCATCTTGAGATGCTCGGAATTTTCTTGGACCTATTTGGATCATGATGCAAATTTGAATAATTGTAGTTCAGAGTACATGAAAGTCTTGCATTCATAACCGGCTTATTATTATTTAGTTACTTGTAAATACAATTACGATATTACGATACGACTTTTTTGTTATTAGCATAGGTTAGGTATGTTGATATAATTTAATAAGCTACGTATTAGCAAGAAACTTTGTTTTTGTAAGAGTTTACTTGTCTTTTGCTTGTTGCACAATTAGTAATAGTTATTATAAATGATGTTATAGCAAGAACTGCGAGGATGTTTGGGCACCCATCTATCGGATGAGTATGGCTTTCAAACGTTTCCTTCCGTTTCGTTCCTCAAAGCGGAAAGAAACGTTTAAAGTGAGATTTTATCCACAATACCTAATATTAAACACTGATTTCAATAATAAACTGATAATAAATTGCAGTGTAAACCCTATATTATATCAAATGTATTCTACATATACAAACATACCTGTACATTTGTGTCCGTCGCGGGCACATTTGTCACGTTTGTTGACATTGTGATTTGAACTATTACTGCGGCCCTGGGAACAGAGAAAGTTATCAATATTAGCACTGCATATTGTGAGTATTTACATAACATATTTAAAGTAGTTGTCATCTGTTTCTGCAAGTAATTGCAGCTGGAATGGATGTGATGATTTTCTTAGGCATTTTTCTTAGGTATAACATTATTGGTATTAAAAAAGATCCTTCAGCCTCGTTTGAAAGCCAGTTCCATTTTAGTACGAGTTATGGATTACATTATGGATTACAATGTGACTTTTGTGAGTTTTATTTGTAAGCTATGAAACATTGGCTTAAAATTACATACGGAAAGAATATGCTTATAGTCTGTTTTAATAGTCGTATAAGTGACTTACGTTATAAGTTAACAAAAAGGATAAACAACTAACCGACCCTACACGACCTGCCAGCTGCAACGAGACAACTTAAAGCCTACGTCTAGCTTTCCTGGAGCTTTAAAAGCTCTTGACTCGCTAGACTCGAGTGTACGTCACATTTCACGGGAGACGCGGTAATGATGCTAGAGATAGGATGATGGACCTTAAACTGGGAACTTGATAGACGAAACTTATAAGAAAAAAAGTTACTCAGTAATTATGCCTAAATTGGTGACTCCTAATCTCGTAAGCATATACATAAAGACGTGCAACGAAAATAAATAAAAAAGACAATAACTTATCTATATACTAAATTCCTGCCATAATGCATAGAAAACTATGTATGAACGTCATTGATGTCTATTCACTGATCCTACATTACTATACAACTATTTTGTTGATTTTGTCTTGCTTCGCCGTCAGACTTGATCCATAAAATTTTAACATCTAAATTTAATGCCTAAAGAAAACGTAGACGACGTTTTCTTTAGCAATTATAACTTTTACCTTAAAAGTTAGCTACATTCAATAAACAGAAATACCATATTTAACATTGTATCCTCTTATCCAAAGTTTCTTGATCCGACCGTCCATCTGATTCGCCAGGTGAGTGCAATTATCGCATCCGTTTAGACAATTTGTCCGTCAAACTGGTGGAGCCATGTGCTTGCTTCTCATGAGGATATACGAATAAAGTTTTATTTTTTACTGAGAGAAATGTTATTTGCTTATACAATATACTAGTGGATGCTCGCGGCTTCGCTTGCATTAAGAAGTAAAACTTGCATCCCCTATTTCACCCCTTTAAAAGTGGCATTTCCAAAAATCCTTTCTTAGCGGATGCCTACGTCATAACATCTACCTTCATTCCACATTTCAGCCCGATCCGTCCAGTGGTTTAGGCTGTGCGTTGATAGATCACTATATCAGTCAGTCAGTCACCTTTGAGTTTTATATATATAGATAGATTGTTGATAATGAAAACAATAAAACTGAGTAATGTTACAAGTCAACAAGTTTTCATTTACATTCTCACATATCCTAAATCATATTTCCTCCGTACCTTTCTCGTTTAAGGTGTAAAGCCTTCCAATTTTCCACACATGGTTATGGAGGCTCTATTCCACTTCACACGATTTACAGCACGGATAAACGAAGCGAAGGTAATAGCACTAACAACAGCCACTTTGGCTTTGTCTAAAGTTAAACAAGAAAGCTTTGCCAGTTTGTTTGAACGTACTTGTTAGTTCTGGGTTAGGAATGGTAGAAAATTTGATGTTTAGTATAAATTTAAGATGCCAAGGAATAACTTTGAGTGACTATTGTAGATGGAAAGTGGAACTGTTTCCTTATAAACACCTTTATATCTATGTAAATAAAAATATAAGCATGAGTCTGGTGGTCAAACGGTTTTCAAGAAAGCAAGACATTGTTTAGCAAGAAAAAAACATTCGCTTAGAATTGTGTGAATAAATGTCGAAGTAATATTACCTAATTAATAGCATCATTCAATATTTAATTGATTATATAAGTAACAGCATAAAGTAATTGGAAGACAGTAAGGTGCTTAGATAAATTAAAGACTACCAAATAGAAGGCTGATCTAGAGTAATAAACTATATAGAGTACTAACTCTGTATCGCTTCCATATTTGGTGATATGTGGGTGAACGTGTGCCAGAGATGCATTTTGTGTTTATGATTGTTTGAACATGCCCAATTTGGACTGATTCTTACTGCTTCTAGGGCTGAGTCCTGATGTTATGTGATGATTCAGAGCTGAATTAATTTTTGTTTTATATTTTTAAGAGCATAACACTTCCCTTACTTTACATTTTTATCACATCTTTGTAAAGACTTGCAGGACTATGATGCTCGCACAAGATAATTTATCTCGCAGTTTTTATGCACCAATATCGAGAAGTTTGTCTATAAACTTTATTTATATTTACTAGTACCAATAAAAGCTTCCATATGTAGCTGTGAGAACTTTTTACAATAAAAATGTCATTATAATACCAATCTTTAAAATTGAGCTACTGTTACCGACTTCTATACCGTACAAAATAATCTAAACAGCATCAATAAAACTACGCTACAGTCTAGTTCTCAAGAGAAAAAACGCCGACAAATCGGTCGGCGCTTCAATCGGCGATTTATCTATAATCGCCAAACATGTATGTCTCTGAGTCATCATGTGTTATCTATCGCTGACAACCCTGCAGGGCCTACGCGGGAACACTGCAATTCAGATACTGTGAACCAAACTGTGGCTAAACACACTGATCGTGGATATTGAATAGATTTGTATGTAGAATAGCCAATATACATACATACTTAGATAAAAAATAGGTTAAGAATTTAGAACGTAATGTTCTACATGTAAAAACAATGTCTCTAAAACAAAGTTGCAGTGCAAGTTCCAGAGGAGTAATCAAATCTTGTTTTTATTCACAAAACAAGACTAACTGCGTATATCAAGTTATTTTGCGTACATTGTTGTTTGTGTTGTACAGGTTTTAAAAAATACACAGCACAAACGTTTACAGTAAAGTTTTAAAAGAAATCTAATCTAAGTATAGTTTGTCTTAAAGTCATTAAAATGTCTGCTAGATTCCACGCGTGATGTCTTTATGAGCTCTTTACTCACAATCAGAAATGCTATCAGTTTCTGCCACTCACAGTTTCCGATCTACCCTCACTATAAATCTCTGGCGCCTTATCTATGACTACATGCACTGCCTAATCCATGAGTTTAGAAGATTGCGCAACAGACGACTCCATTAGATGCAACGACATAGTATGGTTATGAAAAGACATTGCCAATGCAATTTTCTTTTAAAAAAAAATTGCTGCCATGTAAGCCCTATCGAAAGAGCTCAGTTTCTTTGAAATTGGGCTATAATCTTATTACAACACATCACATGAAATCTTAGCTCTGTTTCCCTGCTTCTTTGAAAGAGAATAGCTATTTTACTCGCTCAAATATTTCGCACTATGAAATCAATATCTTTAGCATGCGAAAAACAGACAAACACAATGATCAACGTCCGAGGTTCTATAATATTCCGCGCCTTTTCTTTATGCGTTATGCGCATAAAAATGTATATTTATGCAAGTCCATAGACGTTCTATGTCGATGATTAGATGTCCAACGTTCGCAGCGGACACTCCACATTAAAGTATTAAAACTATCGAGCGAGTCAGTAAAATTCTAATGAACGTCTTAAGTGGTTTATAGAGTGCCAGCCGTTACTTTATGGTAAAATCGGTGTGACGCTCGCTGGGAAATGGCTAGACTTTGTTTGTTACGCAATATCGACAAAAGAAGACTGTTTTCAATGGTTTCTGAACATTGTCTATATCCTTTATGAATGGAAACTGTCTAATAAGTAATCAAAAAGATAGGAGAGGTAAATGCGGTAGAAGAATGTTTTCCATTGTAAATCATACGTTGATTTTTATTTTGTTTGCCTGATGGTAAGCAGTAACTATGGTCTTAGATGGATCGTAATATGTGTATAATATTCAGAACTTAACATTTATACCTCTCTTTTAAATCACTATAAATGATCCCTTAGTTCTATTGAAATAACTCGCAGTAGTTTCAATCGTTACCAAAAAATTTAATATTACTGTTATAAACAAAATTTTATCGGACGAGAGAATCTAAATCACGAACCCAGATTTTAAAGTCCAATGCTCAAATTGTGAGTAAACAAAATGACAACTAATATAGTATTTGAATCCAGGTACGATGAACTAGAATAATCCAGGTAGGAATATGAAAAGAATCTGAAAATAGGCGAGTTACACGAGCGTAACGGAATACCTAGGCACTAACAAATAAAGGCTAGTCTATGAACTCAGCCCACATTCTAATAAATAGTTCACAGAAGACTAGCTCTGCAATGGCCTAGAACTACTATTTATCAAAAGAATTTGTAGCATAATAAGATATATTTATGTAATTGTTTTGATTAGATACAGCTCAATAGAAAATAGTAGACATGTCATACAAAGTGACATACGAGTATTGTTTTACTATGTATAAATAAACAAAATTGTAAACTAAGATAATAGTTATGTACATAAGGTCTCTGACACAATCGGAGGTGAATAATGAACAGAAATATTCACAATTCACCAAGGTTTCATTGTAGTGATTTCATCGAGCCCTTTTCTCCTAACTATTAATACTCAACATAAACAAACGGCAATCAAACAAACTGCTCAACATTATCAATGACAGATGGTAGGACATAAAGAGATAGATAAACATGTCGATCCTTAATTGGATTTACGCGAGATCCGGCCGACAAATTGGAGCGGCGCACGCGCACATATTTATTGAACTACACTAGAAAGTATCCATGTTTGGTATGTTTTTGAATTGCTACTAGATTGGCGGACATTTTTATTAGTTTTGGTTGTGTATGATATCAATGAATGAAATGTTGAAAGTCGGCGCCATTAAAAACGAAATTGGTTCCTTAGTGCTGATGTTAAACAATATTTTTGAGCAAAATTGGGTTCTGTACACAACACACATGTAGGTACATTCATCAATTAAGAACTTTATTCCCTTAGCTTGCAATATTCTTAATTTTTCATAAAATATTATATCTGAATAGATCAGTTTTTTTTTTTTTATGTTGTCATCTTCAACTTTATTTTAAAACAATGTTAAGTAAATAAAAAAAAAATATACAACCTTACAAATAATATAAATCTACGGCATTATGAGGAATTTTCTTAATGTCAAGTTAAATAAATAGCCCGCCCCTAATCGTTCCCGGTGCAAATGTGCCCATCAAGCTCGCTGCGTTTCCGCGCTGGATGGCAATAGATAGCCGTTGCACCAGAAACGATCCAGAGCGGGGGTCACCGGTCGATAGATAGATAGATATAGATCAATTGACAAAGCCTTTTATTCTTCCGGTTCAAGCTTTGTTTTGTTTCTGAAAACATTTGTACATTGTATACATTCATTTAAAAAACATCAGTCATCACATTTGTAAATCAGTGGAACGCATGATTATGTTTGCAAATGCGATCACACGTCAAAGCGTTGGAAATCAAGTTTAATATATGTAAACTCGCTAACTACTATTCAAAATCAGGCCAATCAGTGATGACAAAACACAATTTATGTGCTCCCACAATCTCTGCGACACAAATGTATCAGGCTCGTTTGTAAGCAAAACTATAGCATATACATACAGAGCTACTTGAGAATTATAGGAAAAAAACAATAACACTACTTTCGATTCACGAGGTATTACTTTTTTACAAAGCGGTGGGTAGACAATATAAACACGACAAATACTGGAAAGGGCACCAGAATTCGATCTGCGCATGGCTGAAATGAGTGGAGTACTAAAAGAGAGGCCTATGCTAAGCTTTATTATTTTTTAATTTATGTATTGTATATTATTGTGATTATTTTTGCTAATTTTCTGAACGAGTTCGTAAACAATAAGCTGCAAAAATGAAACCTTTTGTTTATGTATGTTACGGTGTCTATTCAATTTCCAGGCCAAAGTCGAATACCTATTTGTATTAATTTTAGTACAAACGGAAAACAAAATTGTAAGCTGTTCTTATCAAATACTAAAAAATATAATTATTATATACCTACATAAATTTATGAAATATTTTTATTATTAAATTATTTTATGTAAATATCGTCGGAATGTTAACACTCATGATAAGTAACCCTGTACACATATAAATAAACACTACATCGAACTATAATTTGTGACAAATGAGATCACTAGAAATTCATAACGTAACTGTTCACATAAATATTACCATAGAACACTGAATACGAGAGGTAGCTTTCATGCGGTACGAATAGTTACAATTTAGCACTGCTATAAACAGTTATAAGCACTCTGTTAAATCCGGGCCCTAGGTTACAAAGTAAAAGGAAATGTATAATGCAGTTAATAAATACAAAAATATTCATATACTTTCAAATCGGGAGGTGAAAATGGTAATATTAAACTGGTTAAAAGGATTAGATTACAATGATATAGAAAAGATGCTTGAAAGCTTTTATTTTTAAAATTTGAGTAGGTAATTGTTACAAAACTTATTCTATCTCTACAATAACTACACTTGTTGATAATGGTGTACACTCACTAGTACAGGTAAAAGCATACACAGTAACATAATAATTATGTACATGCACTGGGCTTGTCACACACACACCACATACACACACACCACACACAAACACACACACACCACACACACACACACACAAACACACACACACACACCACACACACACGCACGCACCTTACATTTACAATAGGTCTGTCATCCCAACTTAAATGTTTGGCGGTATTCAGACCTATTTAAACACAGATAACAGTATACACCAAACCACAGACTTACAACAAAGCACCCAAATAATGTTATACATCCAGACGGTTTCTTGTTGATTTAAATTTGAATTCTACTTGGATTATATTAAATTATAAGCCGAGCACATTTTACATGTATATTGAAATTGTTATTCAAAATTGTAACTTCTAAGCCAAAATAATTTTAATACTTGTTTAATTTAATTAAGTTACTAGAATTAATTACTTATTTTTATGTCAAGCTAAACGGGGAGAAGCCATCGGCAACCGAAACACAGTTATAAACTAGTTCGGATGCCTTTGGATTTTCATACAATGTTATGCCATAAGTATAATGCAAAATAAACAAATTTCATTTCATTTCATTTCAAATCAGTACAAAGGATTACATTTATTTGCCAGTTCTAGACATTATTTTTTTATTGATTTTGGTGGTTAAGATGCTTTTATATTGCATAAAGAATACATATGATCAGAAACGTGGCATTCGTGATTATTTTCATTGGTACAGAAATTTATAGAAGCATTTTTAGGTTTTCTTTGTGTTAAGGTATTATTCCAAACATAACGAAAACCTAAAATGCTGAATCACTAATCATCATCATCATCACTAATAGTGAATAGTAAGTAGTACAGTTGCCAAACGCAACCCAATAACACATAACCAATAGCCTTAAAAATATCCTTGACTAATATTACAGTTTTCATTGTGATACTATACTATAACTAAAATAAAGCCTAAATTCCCAGTTACTCAATGATTTATTTCGAATCAAGACTGCCATGTAGACACATACTAAACTGACTTTCCAGTACATAACAGCAATCCCGGGATATTGGTTGTTGCTGTAGTGACAGTGGTGAAATTGCTATTGGAATTCACAGTCACTCTGGTACAGGGGAACAATCAATACCGCTCAGAGCTGGCATAGCAGATACCTACTCAATTGTGTTGCGAGAGCTCGTAGAAACTAGTGTCAAATACCATCGGCTGTTTTTTATTATCTTAAATGTTTAAATAAAGTAACTCCAGGGCAAGATTCTGTTATAAAAATTCGAACGAAGGGCCTTTAAGTCAATTTTTGGTAGTTAACACGAAAGGTATAATTAATAAATATAATATTAAAATCCCCTAAGTATAAAAGAATGTATATTGCTATGAAAGCAAATCAGCAATGTTATTATTAGTTTTTCTTTTAATTCAAATAATACCAAATAATTCGATTTAATTAGAGTTTAAATGAGATCCGGGTGCATACATTTTTGGGCGTGCGGGAAATACATCGTTTATTAAAATAAAACAAAAGGAAACAAAATACAAAAATACGTAACAGAGAAACACCCATTTTTTTCTTTCACGATCTACAATTACATTTATGTAATAAAAAGTGGAAAATAAAAAAATACCAAATAAGTCTGTACAAAGCGTTATTGAGTAGTTTCGGAATAGAGTCTTTACTTTGCCCGGTTAATCGTCTGGGTAGCTGTAATGACTGCAATAATATACACCTGCTGTTTGTTATTTTATCACGATACAGAAATTACTTATTTTGTTTTATGCATAACATTAAATGGCACTTTATAGGATACATTGTATAGGATTTATTAAATCTGATTTGTGATTGTGATTTTAAATAGGTACTTATCTATTTTTACATTATATGTAGATTAAATAATAAATAAATAAATAAATATTCCGGGACATTGCACACAGCGCCATCTAGCCCCACACTAAGCAAACGCTTGTGTCGTGGGTACTAGACAACGGCTATAATACTTATATACTTTTCTTTTGTAAATACATACTTATTATACATACAAACGACCAGACTCAACACAAGTAATTATAAATTTTAAAATGCATAAATACTTGTGTCACCCGGGAATCGAACCCGCAACCCCTAGATTAGAAGGCAGAGCCACTACCAACTAAGCTAACAGGCCAGTCGATTGAATCAATGATATGTCCAAATTTACTAATCAATAAAAAACTTTGTCTTTGACTTTGCACAGACGACACTGTAGCCCAAAACGAATCATATATAATATATTAATAGGTACTTTTAGTTCAGAAGTCATTTTGCATTTATATTGTACTAGTGGGTGCTCGCGGCTTCGCTCGCATTAAGAAGGTAAACTTGCATCTCCTATTTCACCCCTTTAAAAGTAGCATTTCCAAAATTCCTTCTCTAGCGCATGCCTACGTCATAACATCTACCTTCACTCAAATTTCAGCCCAATCCGTCCAGTGGTTTAGCCTGTGCGTTGATAGATCACTATATCAGTCAGTCAGTCAGTCAATCAGTCAGTCACCTTTGAGTTTTATGTATATAGATTTGTGTCAATAAAGTAAATTGTTATTTGTACTAAGTAGGTATGTAAGTAAGATGACTTACTTAACTAATCAATAGGACTAGAAAAACAAAGAGATATTACTACAGCAAACCAATAGAGATGTTACCCACTAACATCTTTATGGCACATTTAACCTTTCTTGTTCAACCCACAAATATCACGGCAATCTCGTAAAGGCGTCTCTATTGTGTGATTGTGCTTACGTATGTCTACAATGCTAGCTTTAACTGTTTGTCATAGAACAGTAAGCTTGATGATAAGTTGTAGAGATGTTGATTAGCAAGACTTAGAACACCGGTGAGGAAGAAGTTCAAAATACAGGTACTATATAATATATCGACATGACATTTCTGTAATGCAATAATTTTTAGATCTATGTAGGCTAAATAAATTTTGTATGAAATATAATATTTTATGGTAATTGAAAGCTCCGGTTAAACAAAATGAAATTAATACAGGTGGACATTAGTAACGTTAGAATCTCTCATCAATGTAACAACATTTGTTTCGATAATACTGTTTATGAAATTTTGAAAACTTCCATCAGTACCATTAGCATAACAATAAATGATCCCTCTTTTTTTGTTAACCTATATTGTGCCACTCCTGGGCAAAGGTCTCCCCCAACTCCCGTCCCGGTCGAAGGCCTCCTCACGCCAGGCACCCCGAGACCGGTCGAGATCCTGACGCCAGCGGGCAGCTTGGGCCTTCCTCTACCACGTCGCCCTCGAGGTAAAAAAAACAATAAATGATCCTAAAACAATAAAATATTTTAAAAGTCTCACAGTACAACCAGTCTATGATGTTTTATATCTTGTGTTGTTTACGTACCTCGAGAGCCGTTACGCCCCGTTATGCTCCCGAGTCCCTATAAAAGGACATTCCCAGCTTCACCTCGCTATTGACCTTTCTTTTAGAGATCCGTGCATTCTCATTAGAAAAGAAACGTCGTATAATTGTGACGACGTAATCATATTTTTTATAAATAAGATTCTGTTAAGAATTAGAGTAATGCTAAGTGCATAACTTTGAATAAAAGTTAATGAATTTTATTGAATATTTTTCTGGAAATAACGATGTAAATGTAATATTAAAATTCTTATCTCTTATCTTAAAAAAATCTTTTCAATCGTTTTAGACGTAGATACAATGATCTCAAAATTCAGGTGATATAACTTTATCAAACACTAGCTGGTGCGCGCGACTTCGTCCGCGTGGAATTGTTACTACCATAAAAACGGTTCTAGTGAGTTAACCTTAAAAGATAGACATATACTGTTGCGGACATTTTGTTAGATCATTTCAAGAGGAATAATTCTTTCATACACATTTTTTTGATATCTTGAACCGTTTTCACAGCGCACGCAACGGAAGCCCTCAAAGATGAATAATTTTCCCCGTTTTTCCCACATTTTCTATTGTTTCTTCGCTCCTATTAGTTGCAGCGTGATGTTATATAGCCTAAAGCCTTCCTCGACAAATGGCCTATTCAACAGAAAAAGAATTTTTCAATTCGCAACAGTAGTTCCTGAGATTAGCGCGTTCAAACAAACAAACTCTTCAGCTTTATAATATTAGTATAGATCACTGTCGTGTTTTATTGTTGACTAAATATGAACCATTTTCAAATTTAAATATAGGTTTTTAGTTTTTTAAATGTACATGACTCCAATACAACATACTAAAATATATCTACAGAACCCTACTAACCCAAGTCACGTGTACCTACACCTTAACCAGTTTGTTTTTAATCCTATTTTCTATAGAAGCTCGTGCGAGCATGAATGGCTCGTATAATTTTTATTTACTTTTACTCTCAAAGGAGCTCCTCTATCAGATAGTAAGTTTACTTAGTTTACTTTTCTAAAGGACACTCTGGTTGTTTACTTTAGCGCCTTTGGGATAATATTTACCTACTTACTGGATGTATGTTCGAACCGTTACGGCTCGATTTGTTGTAATTATGGGCCTATTGTTTTGTAATGGTAACATTCTCTCTGTCTCTTGAGTCGTATTTCCTCATGACTGAGGGTCGTGACTAAAATAATAAAATAATTCATTAGGGGAGTAATCTTGGGCAGATACATCGTGGTAGGCGCCCAGGCCCTTCTACGGAAGACACATGTCGCGGATATTGTGGTTGTGGTAACATTTTTGAATTTATTTTTAAGGAAAAGCATTTTTTTATACAAAATAATCTCTATTCTATCAAATGGCGCTAGAATATTTTCTAGCACCTGTCTATCTAGGCTACCATCCACAAATGAAAAACTGTCCTGCCTATTGCCTGTGCGTGCGGTGTCTTCCGGCAGTCTTTTCTGGGAGCCAGTTTTAATCCAGCTCAGGCATGCTCCACCTTGGGCCACAGTGTTTGTTTGTTCAGGCATCGCTTTAAGTGACCTAGTGGACAAATGCCTGACTGTATAGTGCATTTTTTGCCAAGCTTTATCTTCAACTACTTTTGTACATAAACAAACTAATTACACTTTGCTAATTAGCTTATGATTTTAGTAAAAAAAACTGATATTTACCGAAATGACTAAGCGTTTCATTGACACATTTCGTGCGTAGTTAAATAAAACTTTCAAAAAGTTGGTGGTTTTGGAAAACAAACGGAGAATGTGTGTGAATTTGTTTGGTCATCTGGTCAAACTGCTTCCAAGAAGTGCTATGTTTCGCTTTGTTACATATTTATGTTAGTACGTGGCTAGCTTTTGTAATACTAACACCCACTAAACACATAATGAACTTGCTAAGACTGTCACACAATTGTCTACCGTCTACCTAAATAAGGAATACCAAAGAGATTTTAAAAGGTCCGTTTCTAAAATAAATTTCATTCTGTCTTGTATATGTAATTTTCAGCATATGTTAAACACAACTGATATCGATATTAAATATATTTTATACTTGCAGCGTGTTTCATGTAGCATCAAACCTTTTATATACTTATAAAAGGTTTGATGCTACATGAATATTATATTTTTTTTGATGACGTTGTGTATGAACACATCCCTTTTATTGTACTTTCTGGGAAGATCAGCACACTGATCGCTAACTATAGTAGAAAACCAGCTGGTTTAGTTAAAATAAAGTGTAAACATGTGGACAAAACCAGGGAAAGTTTCATGCCAAAAAATCAGCACACACTAACGTGTTTTTACAAATTCACCACAAAACAAGATACTTATAAAATTGAGCGGAAATTTTGAACCTTATTAATTGAGCTGGTAAGATATATAGGTATTTGTAGTTGAGTTTACAAATGCAAGGGGTTTATATGTATGCTCATAGAATGCTCGTAAAAGCACCGCTGCCTCAGATTTATTAGGTATTGAATTGAACAGTTTTCAGGCCAACGAAAACACTTTTACAACATTGAAGACGTAAACTTTCGCTAGTTCAACGAAGTCGGCAGGTAATATAGTAAGCGATGATGTACGTTAATTAGTTAGGAAAATTTATTAACACTCGTTCAAACAAAATTCAAGAATTCGGCGTAAATTGTTGTAAGCTTCATTTGGTTTTGATTTATGGAGCAGACGTGCGGAATTAGGACTTGAATATTTAGATACGCAGGTAGGCAAGCAGGCAGGGAGCTGTGAAAATTGTTTTAGCTGTCAAATACCATACTTATCATTAGGTACTCTTGATGAGGCTACCAAACCATGAAGTAAAATAGTTTAGTCATTATTATAAATGTAACTAACATTTCTGAATTATTGTTTATAGTAAAGGTTCGCGTTTGACTATATCCCGTCTGATGTTATGATACATGATGTATGAACTTCTTTAACTTATCTGTGGTAATGTGTGATTGTGAAGAATATCACCATGAAAATATAAAAAATAATAGATAAAAAAAATAGCTTACCATAGAAGAATCTTCCATATAACGCGTCTTCCTTTCCCCATTTTACAGCAGCTGTTCAACGTTTTCTAAACTGAACTTTTCTTTTTTCATCGTTATAGGAACCTATCTTTATTTATTTTAATGATTTTATGATATAATATAAAATTTCCTTAGCACGTTATGTATCGTCACTTCACTTCATTGTTTTTCTTCGACATGATAAAACATGAAATGTTGAAAAATATCGCAGTTTCATGTTGTTGTTATCATCTGAAACAAAGAAAAAGACAATTTAACTAAGTTACAAATACAATATTTACAATAATTTTAAATTCTGAACCTGAATAATTAAAAAGCCATCCTTCGTTTCAGTAAACAATAATTCCGCACCTTTAGCTACAGAATTGCTTGTTGTTTTAGATGAACTTTGTACCTATGTAATGTGAGTCAAAATGACTGACTGTATTAAAAATTTATTGTTTTATGTATTAAAAATTTAATCAAGCAAATACTAAAATGTTTTTTTTTAATTTTTACTACAGATGCTGAGATAGCGCATTTAAAATTTTATTACTGTCTTCAACAAACACTAACATTAAATAAATCATGCAAAAAATTACAATAATTACTAAAAGCTAATGATCTTCAGTGTTTTTCTTATCCCCACGCAAATTCCTAGCCTATGTTGCTTAGTTAAATTTAGTGCGTGATATTCTGCTAGGTTTTATGTTAGGCGCTAAAATGTTATGACTATGACGCATTACTTGAATTGTTATAAACATAATTTCTATTTCCGTTGAGATTTATGATGATTAATTATAAAAGCAACGAACTCTAACAAACACATATTACATTACACTTTTTTTGATTCTATGTTGGTACATATTCACAATACCTTGATAAAGATTACGCGTGCACTTATATTTTATTTGGAATATTATATCTATTATTTTATTTTAGAGCTCAGATATAACTAAAGCTTACAACTTATTTAAAGACATTCTTTACTTTTTTTTGGCAATGCCAAAATAACTGAAATAAGTTTTTATCAGACCCTAAAGAGGGCAAAAAGAGCGACATTTAAATCAAAAGTTTCAGTGCTTCAATACATTGCTTCAGTTATTTTGCTCACGCTTAAGCCATGCTATGACTATTCATCCTACTAAAGTATCTATGATAAAATATGTATAAAATAAAAGGTATACCAACCATCTATGGAAATAATGCAACATCACACGATAACTTTCCCCATACCTAATAGTAGTTGCAAATTTAATCACATTACATGGACCTATTTCCCAAAACGGGAACGGAAGTCCTAAGATAAAAAGCAAACAAAATTTCCCATGCTTTCTTCCACGACAAAATTTCGTCTCTATATCTAGGGTAATAAGGTTCAAATTTAAGCATTCGTACTGTTTATACTTTTAAGCCATCAAGTACTAGTCAGAAGTACTTCTAATTTCTTATTATGAAGCGTTAAATCTACATAAGTAATTCATATAGTATGTGAGAAAAAGGGTTTCAGGGCTTTCTCTGAAATAAATAATTGATTGATGGTTATGAGTATCATACAAGGCAATAGCCCTTAAAAAGCTATGATAAGAATATAAAATATGAAATTGACTTGATAAAAAATCACCTGTACATAAATATAACAATAACGGACTGGAGACCCATGACTGGCAATAGAAACAGAGGTCGCCCACCAATGCGGTGGGTTGTCGATATTAGAACAACCGCAGGGAGCACCTGGATTTAATCTGCGCAGGACCGGGACTAGTGGTGTACAAGAAGAGAGGCCTTTGCTCAGCAGAGGGCGATAACAGGCTGATGGTGACATAAATATATATTCTAGGACTTCACACAGCGCCATCTAGCCTAGATGGCGCTAAGATGTTACATTTTGTCACGCGTTCACATAAACACACAAATGACCAAAACGACAATGAACAAGGCCCGAAAAAAGCGTATTAGATTAAAATTAACTCTTTCAATCAGGGACTAGCCTATCTTAACTACTTATTTAGTTACAAAAATATATCTATAAAACAACGACTCTTAGCATTTAGCCATAAAACTACTAACTACAAATGGCTAAATATATTTAAATGTCGTCAAATATCTGCATTACACAAAATATGCAAGTCAAAACTAATCAAACAATGTCCGAAAGGTAAATAAATATTACAATATGATACACAAGTATTACAAAACTATTACACCATAGTTGAGTGTGTCACTGTGCTGAGCTGTATCTCTTATCACTGCTATCAGTAGACAGGTTGATAACGCACTTTGTTAAGAAACCGTAACTTGCGGTAAACTTCTTAATCTTCGTAGAGGAATTGTGAGAAAAACTAATAGTTACTAAGTAGTAGATTTCAATATTAAAGTTATAATAAACATACAGATACATAAATATGACTGAAAACAGTTCAAAACAGATAGGTAAGTCAATGGAAAACGTTGCAAAGTTGAAAGAAAACAAAAATACGACTGACAAATATGAAACAAATTGAAAAAACAACTTGCGTGAAATATGAAACTAATTGGAGAACCAACATGCGCGTTGAAGTCTCTTGTTTGAATTTTGAAGGTAGATCCAACCACAATGAAATAAAACTGGAAAACTGGAAACTATTCTTCTCTGGTTTCTGTTTTAAGACAGATTATATATCTATCTTCCACCATATTTTCTATACATTAATACATTTTTAATAAGAAAATCACTCACCGTAATAATTTTATGTAAGAATTTCAAAACTTTCTTCTGCAATAAAACAAATGAAAACTAAATTGGAACACTTTCTTTATCACCGCCCGCTATTTATGCAAAAAGTTTTTAATTCAAATTCGTGATGGAAACTCTTTTGTTATTGAAAAATCGAAAATTTGAAATTCTTGTTCCCGCGTTCTTGTAAAGGGCGCCGAGTCGAGCATGCGCGGAGCCCGTTCGCCCGACAGAGATGCTTTTAGCGGACTGGACATTGGGCGCTTCCATCACTACTGAAATGGAGTGGAAAGTACTTTAATGCGAGAAAATAGGCATTATTAGCCAGGGAAAATACTTGGCACAATACTTTACGACCAATAGATAAACTTGTCACTTGAATGGTTAATGGTTCAAATATAAATCTTGCCAGTTAGTAACCGTTTGTTTCGAAAAAATACTTTGTCAAAGGTTGCGTTCAAAAAAGGTTGGATTATTATTGGTTGAATTTTCAAAGGTCTTAAAAAGACTATAAAATAAATAGTTGAAATTGAGCGGTAATAAAACTTGCAATAAAGATCGTATCGCGAATCGGTTGTTAGTCTAGGAATTGTTAAAAGTCGTTTGTCATTCAATTGCGGGGACATTAATGTCTGCGTGAATCAAGTATCGTTGTTTCATTGATCAGTACATGTTGTTACCCGCAAACAACATTGTAATGGCTGTTAATATTTTATAAGCAGTATGATTGATGTTACTTTAGAGTTCATTCATAATACCTTTGACTAAGCAACTGTTAATTTGATAATTAGTTATAATGTATCTATGATTTAATAACTTAATTAAGTACCAACACATTAAATTAAATTGTTGACAAAACATCATACAATATATATTTCAAAAGCTATGATAATAGTTAATGCTTATGTTCTGACATGTTTAATTGTAGAAAAAAATTGTTCACCTCTAATTTTTTGTAATTAATTTATATACCATTAACAATTGATAACGAATGCGAAACCTGGGTGCCCACCACAATGAATCTGCCCAAGAGAACTCCCCTAAAGAATTAATTCTGCGGGGGAGTCACGACCCTCAGTCATGAGGAAATACGACTCAAGAGAGATAAATTAAAAGAAATATTAATTGAGTAACTAAGTATCTGATTTTATTTCCAACTCAATATTGGACGTAATAAAAAAATATAACGTAGTAATAAAGATTACTTTTTCGAAGGAAACATGTAGTAAGTAATTGGTTATCAAACCTTAAATATGTTTAAAACACATTATATTTAGCCGAATATTTTACGACCGGTAGTAAATTTATATTTTTTTACATCACGTAAAAATCAATTTTAGTACTTAATTTAATCAAAATATACACAAATCTGGTCTTTATGGGTCTGATTAAAAATAATCATGTGTTTTAGAATTCCATTAATGTGGAGTGAGAGTGGAGTGTCGTAAAATACTTTGTGAACTCTGAGAATTCCCGCTCCATTCACAACCTGGAAACTATTTAAGTACCAAGTATTTACAGGGTGATACTAATATCGAAGTGTATTTTGAGGACTTATTGTAACCGTATTTTAATGCATATTATTCTACAGATATTTTCGTTTACACCTGGGTATGATTCAATGAGGTTTTACTTAAAATGCCTCAGTTTATAAAGAAGATCAGTGGTATGATTCGTATTCGAATTTCGTTTCCTTCTTTCTAGGTAATTAACGATATTTGTAAGCTACTTTAATTTCAGCGAAACCAATGCAAGAAAATGACAGACTTACAAAGTTCTTAATGATTGCTCAAATTGGAAAAAAAAATATCGGAAATCGTATCACCGTCGTATCATGTTAAGATTGACAAGCGAAAGAAAGAGGCAGACATACAAAGTCCTTAACTGTTGCTTATACATTTGCTCATTTTCGAATAAAACATTTTTATTGGAAATCGTGCCATTTAAAGTCATGCGTAAAGTTTAGTAACAAAAAAACCAGATCTATATTAATAAATAACATTTCGTTCAAACCGACTAACTTTTGAACTCCCTGTATACATTAGTACCGTTGAAAAGCGCAGCACTGGCGCTCCAGGTGGTCTACTGACACCCATACATTTCATTACTCACTTGCCCTCAACACTTCCAGATAAACTTTATTGTCGCGCCGGAAGGATTATTTACTTTGCTTTGGTGGGAGTTTATTTAGGTTTAAGCTTTGATCTGTATCTACCAACTATACCTATCGTATATGTATCCTAGGTCGTCTCGGCCAGTCCTTGGATGGGTGACTTTAAACAGGCATTCCATTTTGGCCACTTCTGTGGGTCGGATGACACGTTAAATTGTAGGTCCCGGCTATTTTTCAAGTACCGCAGTCCTTAAGCCATGTCAGGGGCCCGTAGGGCGTCTTGATAAACTTTCGACACCAGAGAGAGACACAAAAAAAACTATCAGAAGACTTAATAACCCCCTTTTTCTGAAGTCGATTAAAATGTGACCATATGTCTCTATTTTTTATTTTCACTTTATATTTATACAATGTAGGTGGTCCTGTTAACACCTTACAATTACATTTACGAACAAACTTACAGTCCATAATTTGTGTGATAAGCTTTATTGTTCTTACTTTGTACCATTAAGTGAATGAATAGGCCCGAACAAGAATCAAAGTGTTGTTTAGATAAATGGGAGGAAGTTTCATCTTATTTACGGTAGAAACAAGAAATGTAACAGAATCTGTTACTTATGAAATTTAACAATAGATCTATGTAAATAAAAAAATAAAAAATATTTCAGGCATGTCACACAACGCCATCTAGCCCCAAACTAAGCTAACGCTTGTATCATGGGTACTGAATAACGTCTAAGTCTAATGTCTACGGCTACTATGCTCCGTATGTTTTCTAAATTAAATATAGCCTTAATTTAAACTTTGTGGAAGTTGTGATAGAAGAAGAAAATGATGTTCTATATTATTTGCATATACTCATCTATGACAATGATATACTAAGTATATTCTTTTTTTCGAATGAGAGTAGCCAACTCTGGTGTCGAGAGTTTTCAAACCGCCCTAAGGGCCTCTGACAAGGCTTAACGACTGCCTTACTAGACAAACAGCCGGCACATACAATTTAACGTGGCATCCAACCCACGGAAGCGCCCAAAATTGAATGGCCCTTTCGGTCACCCATCCAAGTACTGTCCGCGTCGACCTTTGCTCAACATTGGTAATCGCGTGCGATTGCTTCCACCAGCTGAGCTACGGGCGTTCATTATGCTTAGTATGATTCCTACCTATAACCGAAGCGTGATTGCCGTTTAGAAGTGAGAAATTTCTCACAAATAAATTTAGAATATCGTTCAGCAAAAGACGGACCAATTTCATTAACAAACAAAATACAAGCCGATACTCTAAATACGAAACCTTTTATCTAATATTTACTTTGAGTAAATTGTGTCATTGGACTATTTTCTATCGAAGCCAGAGAAAGTCGATCCTCTAAAATTAATCAACAAATACACACCCGACCATATCCAGATCTCTATTTTGGTTGTTATAAAATTAATCTCAAGCACACACTTAAAGCATTATAATTCGTTTTATAATAGACGAGTCGTAGGTCCCATCAGATGAAGCGTTGGTTTCTGACAAATAAATATAAAATTCTGTTAGCTAGAATAGTTTCACGGCCCTTTTATTTTGAACAGATTCTAATAATGACAGCTGAAACCCTTACGTGCTTGATATGGGAGTTTTAATTCATTCCTAATTTGATGATAGCTCAAGTAATCGAATAAGTGTTAGAAAGTCTGTTTATTTAGAGAAAGTGTAATTAAACGAGTTTGTTTTTACGACTTTGACTAAATTTATTTTAAAACAATACGAATGGGAAACAGAGGTAAACGTAGATACTATAGTAATATTATAACCTTAAACTATTTTAAACAAACTACAATTGGTCAAATTTTTTTTTTAATTTTAGTGACATGAAATGGATCAAACACTGGAAATGTTGAGTAAGACTTTTTATCATATAACTACTGCTATTCGACGACATCATAAAATAATATTTCCGAAGCGAACCGTATTTTTAGATAAGTTTACAGGAAGCTATAAACGGGCATGAGACATGCACAATTGCAATGTTTACGTTCCATTCATGGTGCACTGTAAAGGCCGAAGCATATACACACATACCTATTAATATGGAATAAAGAAATCTATTCGCCTAAAATTGTCATAATATGTTGTTAAAATACGCAATTTACAATAATGTAGTATTGAATTGAATATTTGCTGTGGCTTGTTTTGCTGTAAGTATGCATTTTAAGCATTATTTTGATAGATATGTAAGATCATACACGGTCCCCAAAATATAAATAGTCATGGAATTTAATTTCAGAGTAGTTTCAAATGTCAAAAATGTATTTATCTACACTAATGTTGTAACATTCTACTTATGTTTCCAATATTTGACTTATAATTACTACTGTTATAGCGCAGACAACAAAACACTCAATTTAAGCAATTTCACATGATGGTATAATATTCACATCGATATCGTAATATCTCATTATAACATCAATAAAACGCGACCAACCTGATTGCAGGGCTAATCAAGTTGGTCGCGTTTTATTGATGCGCGCGAGCTGCGCTCTCATTGGTTAGATTTTAATGGCGGCAAAATCACTGTGACAATACACGTACGATAAACTATTGTCAGCTTTTACTCTTGTTGTTTGATTAATTGAATTAGTGAAGATAAAGTAGTGTATGCAACTGCATATAACACGGGTATTAAAACATTCGTTACTATTATGAAACTCACACTCGTGTTTTAATACCCTTCATTATATGACAAAATCTAATACATAATAAATGTTGCCAGAGGCATGCTATAAAAATACTTCATAATTATAAAATCAAATTCAATTAGAATTATAAATAAATAAAAATTATCTTCTTAACCACAATACTAAAATAAATTGATTTCAATTATAATAACAACAACAATATAACGTAACTACATGGTTACAGTCAGTAAATAAAGTGTCAGTTTTAACATCAAATTTGAAAAACCTACTAAAATAAAATATAGGTACGTCATTGGAATATGATGCGAACTAAAGCTGCAGTTGTGCTTAGAGCTTTAAGCTGGTACCATTGAGGTGGCCCATAAAGCGTGGACATCCATTGAAGGTGCATATAACTGTTTACACAAACATGAATTAGGAACAGTGCAAGTTAGGCCTTGTTAGCGTAACTTAGCGGACCAATGTGTTCAGAACGGGGCATTTCTCTCTATAGTCTTACGGAGAAGAGGTTTGGTGTATGCAGTTTTGTGAAATGAACGCTTTGAACGCGAAGATTAGAGAATAGTGTAGGCTGCAGCAATGCTTAACATCAGACAGGCTGTAGTCAAACAGAAAAGTATCCCACGCAAAAAAAAACTTTCAGTGTAGAGTTTTACAAGTTTTTATCAGACTTCCAAGCTTTACGCTATTTGAATTATAACATTACAGAAAACTTAAAATCATTTTCCTCTGATTTTTAGCTAATTCAATTTGCGTTAGAAATGATTAACTAAGCATGGTATTCCATTAGTATTACCTAGTTTCAGTTTTAGTCATCACTGCCACCTACCTATAAATGCATACATAGTGCATAGCCTTTTCCCCATGTGTAGTTCCTCACATGTTAGATGCAGTGGCCTATATCCCGCCATGTTTCGACCTCAGCTAATTGCTTACATTTCCGCGGTAAATGTTCGCGCTTAGGTACTGATTAGAACCTTACATGTATGTACTGCTTGGGTAGAGAATTTAAAAAATACTTGAAGTAAGTATATGAAAAATCTTGAAAAATTGCATGCAGAATGTTTAGCGTTAAACTGTAACACGTCAGTTTTTCACTATCAGCTTAAAACACTAACAGTATTCATTACGCTTTAATTACAAACTCATGGATTACGTAGTTATCCCAATAAATATATTTTAATTAGATTTGATTAAATATAAATCTAATACGTGAATAGACAGTTCAATACAATGTGTTCAACGTCATATAAATAATTGTTTGGCAAAGACTTCTTTTTTTTTTTTTTTAGCTTGAACTGGTTTTCAGTTTGCCATTGTTTACCTGATAGCAAGCAAAGGCTATGGCCTAAGATGGAGCGTATGCCTTCTTATGCTAAACCATTAGTGACACATTAAACAGGCTGCTTGTTGATATGCGATTAATGCAATCTTGATTGTGTTTAAATCAAAGCTAAAAGAACTTGGCTGCAAGTAAGTTTGTTTCTAACGCAAACGTTGACCAAATAGATACGCAAGCTAAATGTAAGCAAAAGAAACCCTTTTGAAGTAAATGACGATTAATTATGTAAATATGACGTAACAAGACACAATATTACCACCACAGAGCTTTGAAGTCCATGCTTGTCGCCCTGTGACTAGAGGCGAATTCTTTCTTTATTCGATACAAAACAGGTGTCACCATTTACTAAAACTAACACACTTTCGGCACGCACACTACGACGCACGAGATGTTCATGTACACAGTACGCTTCAACTTCATCGGCTGTGCAATGTCGATATTTTTTATCGATTATTTACACATTTACTTCGAAGATGGAAATATATGTCTTTACTTTAGTATAACTATATTATTTAAGTACAAATTATAGTTAACTAGCTATGGCCCGCGGTGTTATCCGTTGTAAAAACTTTTTTATCCCGTGGGATAAAAACTATCCTATGTCCTTACCGGGGACTGAAACTATCTCTATAGCAAATTTATTTTTATCTATTTTATTTAATTATCAAATCATCTTCAAAATGACTGGAGCATATTCTGGCATTTTTATGAGGAAACCAGTTGTATCTACCGGTCGCCAATATCCATTTATTTTTTAACACTGGATTTTTTGGAAATCTGTAAATTAAGTAGGTATGTGTTAAATAAAAACCGTAATCCAGAAACATTTCCATACAAATCCAGAAACATCATATACATTATATCGATTATCGATAATTTGCTAGGTCCCATTTACACATCACTTTGCTATCGAGAAGTAGCGTCGTCAAGACAACGAATGTGTTAATGCCATTCAAAATGTCAAAAGTTTTATTTATTAAAATTACGAAATTTTACTACTTATGGATGGTATTTCACGCCGGTAACACTGGAACTTGTTCTTACAATTTTTAACTTGACACCAGGACATATTTAATAGTTTATCATGCTGTAAAACCGAGTAAAACGACCGAAAACTCTCTCTCGCTCGGACTATGTTTGACAACAGACTGACAAGCGCTGTCGTAGGTTAGGTTGGCATGTTTACTGGACCAAACGAGAACCACGTATTATTAGTCATTTCGCTTCTATGGGGGGGCGCGCGCGGGAGCGATGTGGCCCGATCGTTGTTCTGTGATTACCACCGACACTTCAGTACTAACAGTTATCCCAATCTCAACCTTAGTCCAATGAAATAGCAGCTAAAATACTTGAACATTTTTTTAAGTCTTAAGTTACTGAAATCTTCTCACAATTTAAACAAAACGCACTCTTATCTGCTTGGTTTTAGAGGCTTAAATTGTGTACAGTTGTAGCCTAGTATGTCTTATGTCTAAGATCTAGTTAAGCAGAAACCGCATATAACCGCATATCGGGTGCAAGTGGGTAAAGGTGGTGACACACTAGTTTTCTTGTGGCTAGGGGCAAAGTTAAACCACAAGCTTTCGTAATTTTGCTTTTTTGTTACTATATTTTGTTATAAATAAATTGAGTTTGAGTGGTGCCAATATTAGCCAATTCTACGTATATTTTCATTTCATTCATTTCTTTTTTTTTTTCAAACAAAAAGACGTCTATTGATATAAATATATGTACGTTATTATTTTATTAAATAACCACACAGAAATACGCATGGAATTAAGTATGAATATTTGAAAACCAAATACCTCTAACCAAACAAATATACAAAGATAAAATATAAGTTTAAGGATTGTGATCGTATACCGACTACCAACAGTAGTATAAATCACACCACCACATATTTCCCTGCCTACAAGAAAGGTCGACAAATTTAAAGTCGAACTTTCGAGAACATCGCGATACCGTCTTACCATTGATCGAAGATAGGACTTAAATCCATAATTTATGTCTTTAATCAGGTGACCCGATAAAATTGCTGCTGAATTGCGTTGGTGAGAAATGTCAAACGTCTTTTTTAGTTCGTTAAGTAAGGTGCTGCAATATAGTGAAATCTTTTGCCTAAACTTTTTTCTTTTGCTTTGTTTTATTAGATTGGCTCCCTGTTATCCTTTCAGCAACGCCCGTAATATTTCCTCTCTATACCACTTTGGAAGGAAAAATTTAGACATTGTGATTCCTGATAGCGCTTGGTTATACCGCACCCCCAATAAGTTAATTTAAAATAACAGTTTAACACTTGGGTTTCTAACCCAAAGCAGATACATATATAATATTGAGAATAGATTATATTTTTCTCTTGATATAGGTACCAAACTGTAATGATTAATATAGCATTAAAAGTTTAGAGATGCTTTTTATTTTGAACATGACTCTATCTACAGCATTGGTTTAGATGTCTATTCCAAAGCCCTAATATCTGAAAAGTCTAAAGGTCTGTCTAAAGGTCTAATATCTGACAGATAATATAAAATGTATGTCTGTACTGTTTACATATATTAAATAGTACTGTAATTATTTTCTAGTATTTACAACTATACAATGTGACGTGTAAAATGGCTTTATGAATAAATGATGATTATGATTATGATTATGATTGTACTGTGCATACATCCTATGAGTTACAAAAAGCGTGTGCTGGCGCGCGCCCAATCACCGGCCATTAATCTGGAATGCTCTCCCACAGCCTTGTTTGCATAGCCAGCTCGCGCAGGGTTCACATGATTGACTTATGAAAATTACCAAAGATGGATAAAGTAGGTACCCTGAAGAAATTATCAAAATCATTTCAGTTTCAGGTATATCTAAGTTGCAGTGGGATATACAAGTTCCTTGGTTGCCAGACAGAATACAGAAAGTACAAGTAAGGTAAGCTTCTAATTAGCAGTTCAATCCTATATTACTGGTAATTTTGTAAGTTTTAAAGCATAATTAAATCTAATCAGGTGGATCGGGAGCTGACACTATATAAAAGGGAACAGAGCTGAAAGAAAGAAAACTGAATAGGCATTTATTACGATATTTCTCCAAAATCAAAGAGCCAAAACATCGCTCTGTTAAACATATTCGCCCAACCCTACGACTCCCGTTGTATAGCACAGCTCTCTTTCCATTGAGTCCCCTAACTCCCTTGAATCAGCGCCCGCGGCCAACTGTATCCGATGACGAGACCTATTCAGGATGAATTAGATATCAAACAATACCTAGCTCTGTAGCTGTATGTTTGAAAACTTGTTAGTTTGTTGAAAAAACATTTTTTATTATTGATATTAGAACGGATAGTTTTCACGTAAATAAAAAATAAAATCTAATAATACCAGCTCGTTAGCATTTATTTGCTACTAGTGGACGCCCCACAGCTTCACTCGCATTATTTCAGGATAAAAAGTAAAAAGTTCTAGTGAAGTATATCCAAAGATATTTTTTAAATATCTTCGTAGTTCAGAATTTTGGCCCTTCACCCTTCAGCTTCATTATATGTAGAGTATAGATCATTGGTTCTACGAGCAATATAGCTACAAAAAATAAACTATTACTTGGTTTCCGAGCAACAA
Organism: Macaria liturata; assembly: GCA_964023185.1. Taxonomy (NCBI): domain Eukaryota; kingdom Metazoa; phylum Arthropoda; class Insecta; order Lepidoptera; family Geometridae; genus Macaria; species Macaria liturata. Next base: position 3,134,477 of record OZ026824.1, on the reverse strand, counting down.
ATTACGGATGTTACAGACATATGTACATCATTACATAGGTTGTATATCTGGCAATTCAAGCACATACAAATTTAAGACTGAGCGAAGTTTGTTGAGCAAAACACAGTACTACTCTAAAAAGCCTTAGCAAGAGAGTCCTGTCGTAGTTACAAAGTTTTTAGACAAGACTCTTCAAACACTAGATATGGTCGTAAAAATTCCCCAATCATTTGACGTCAATCATCAAAAATTCAACGCGTGATCGTAATAAACATATCAATACGAATATTACGCTCCCAGTGGCAAGGACATAGCTAATAATTGAAGTGGCAAATAAACATATAGAAGCGGCTACTTGTGAGGTCGGGGTCAAACAGGAGGAATGGTGCGGTACATCATATTAATGACATGGAACAACGAAGGACAGGTCTTGCCAATACATTATGTAGGTACAATTAGGAAATTCACAAGCGTGTCTAGTTCGCTCAGGAAATGTTTTCGTCGACACAGGTACGCATAGGCGTACCTGTGTCAACAAAAACGTGTTAGTGCAAAAGATACAGTTGGAAATTAGAAATTAAAATTGTATACTTTACTAGTAGAGAAAGTTTAATGTTATATTGTGCTCCTGTAGTGTCGTTAACACTTTTCCTTCTTATAAACTTAAATCATAGTCAGTTTAGCATTACAAGAAAAACGCCGGATATCTAATAAAGGCTCAGAATACAGAACAAACTGTTGTATTTATTATCGTAAGTGTATAAACATTTAGTTTATTTGAAAATAATGGCCGATGCGCTCACAAAATGGTGAGCTGGCAGTCTATTACTGTTCTATGTTGATTCATGTAATGATATAACTGCGGATGCTTGTGATTTCAGCGGGTCAATGACTTGGTTTGATTCGCTCCAGATAACTCTGCGAACGGATAAAATTTAAACTAGAAAGTTCTGACCATTACATTATATTCAATACTAACCCATGGTAGAAGAGCTGCCACCATTTGCATAGTCTTCATTTGAGCTTTTCCTATATGAATAAATACTGGTCAAAAATATCGTAAAAAACACTAGTGTTTAGTTTGAAATATCATTTTATTAGGGCTTTTGAGTATCTAAGAACTAATCACGAAGACAGTAGTCTAAATAAGTATAATTATCCGTTACGATTGCCTTAACCAGCGATCTTCAAAGCGAGAGTGAATCGGTTCTTATCGGGTAAGCACGCTCCATCTTAGGCCATAGCCTCGCTTGCTATCAAGTAAACTATGGCCAAGTGCAAACCCGTTAAATTAAAAAAAAAAAAAACATTTTATGAGCCTCTCAGGTATGCAACATATATGTAGATTGGTATTGTAAATTCACTGACCATATAGCAGTTCATAAGTTTTTATTTTATACTTTTTTACAATATGTATAATGTATTTTTTGGTTATAATCCTAATGTTTTTTTCTATCCCAACTACACAATATTGTTATAATGAAACAAAACCCAATTTAATATGGAAATTGTGAGCGCAAACAAAAATACATTCACATTACGCAAATTAGTTTAACAGCGGCTCTAAAGCCACTAACAACCGTTTAAAGTTGCATTATGTGCATTAAAATTAGTATGGCTTTGAAAAAGAGATAATATTAAAAGGTATTTTAACAGGTGTACACTTTTTCTACGAAAAATATATAAAAAGTTCGCGTCACCAAAAAGAACTTAACTTGTATAAAAGTTAGAATAGAATAGAATATTTCTTTAATGTACACCATAAAACATAGAAATTACAAAACAGGAAATAAACTTAAATATATTAAAGTGCTGCACATTGGGCGGCCTTATCGCCTTAGGCGATTTCTTCCAGGCAACCTTGGACATTACTAAGAATTGTAAGCAGGCGGTGTACTAAAAATATAATTAGATACATACATTAGTTAAAAGACCAATACATACTCAAAATATACATAAATAAATACATACGAGTACATATTTCATACATATTACACAAAACATCTACGAAATAAGCTACTATTTTATTATAAGTAAACTAAATAAATTAATGCTATAACAATGACAAATAATGGTTAAGTTATGCTTCAAATTCATTTTAATTTCCATATACATTATGATGTCATATGGATCAGAATTTAAAGACACGCTTCTAGATGCCTACCGACATTCCTGGCAATAAAGGTTTTTTACAAGTTTTCACAACTTACTTAAGATAACTTGGTTCGGGCAATTTTAAAAGTATGGTCTGCATCATAATTATGTATATCTTACATATCTTTAGGCAGAAAAGACAGCTGAAAATATGTATCTCACTATCTGACAAACATAAAAGAGGTTGAATAAATAAATAAATAAAAGTAAAATAAATAATGTTATTAACTACAATTCCATGTGTCATCATTTGCAGTCAGTTTTAGTTTGCGAACAGTACTCCACAAAACTGCATTTGATTTTGTATAATAAAACGATGATGAGCTCCATTGAACACTCCTATCAATATTTTCCAAAAGAAATTGAGAAATCAAAATAATGTTGTCAACGGTTTTCAAATGATCTCATTTCCGTTTACCGTAAAAAACACGGAAATTGTGCTCGAATGAGGTTTAATTAAAATAAAATTGGATTTAGTGAACATTTAAAGTCAATTTACATTGTTGACAAAGCATAATGCTAAAGATTTCTTTTGTATGGGTATTAAAATATAAGCATAGGTTAGAATGCTAATGAAAAATGCATACAGAAGAGTTTTTATTTACATATTTTTGAGTTTTTAATTTTGTCCTTTTTGGGTATGTTGCCAATTTATGGGGTTGGTACCCGATCTTCCTGATTTGGCAGAATTCTTGATTTCACATCTATATTCCTGTTATTTTTTTACAGATACAAGAAAAAGAGTCTTGTACCTATAAATAAATTGAATAAGGAATTTAAATAACTTATGGTACCTTTCACTCAAGAATTCAATGATATTAAGAATCACTTTACACATAATAAGCCGAAGATTATGATGTTTGAATTTGAATGTTGAAAAGAGGGATTTGTCCAAATAATTTGATAAAAATTATAGATCTACCGCAGTTAGCTTAATAAAATTGTCATTAGTTATTTCAATATTTTACGAGTCATCAATTTAAAATAAATAAAATTGGTTAGCAAACACAGTTTTTGCAATATTTTTTGCAAAAGACGGACATTATTTTGCTCTGTTTTCTTAGAGGATTGTGTCTCTGTATAATCCTAGCTCGATGGGGGACCTTACAAAATACTAGATACTGTTTTTCTACTAGCATTTTGGCCGTATGGTAACCAATAAAATCTTGTTTAATTAGTCTGGCTATATACATATAAACAGAAGTAGCGTGCTCCAAACTACGACAGTTTAGAAAAATATGTCTTACTGTCCTGGCTTCATAAACAAGCCTAGCGTATGCCAGACATAAGCAACATATAGTTAACCCCTCCTCGCGGTATCGCTCGCATTAAGAAGTAAAACTTGCATCCCCTATTTCACCCCTTTAAAAGTGGCATTTCCAAAAATCCTTAGCGGATGCTTACGTCATAACATCTACCTTCACTCCAAATTACAGCCTAATCCGTCCAGTGGTTTGGGCTGTGCGTTGATAGATCACTATATCAGTCAGTCAGTCACCTTTATTTTATATATTTCGATGAACACTAACCTTGCAAGTTGCAACCTAATCGTTTATTGCCCTTATTTCCGCATGTCCCGCGTGTAATCGACCGGCTCATCGACTGATCCCTCGACTGGTCTGCCGACTGGTCTATCGGGTGACAACCGGATCTATGCACCCAGACCTTACTGGGGTGTGTTCTGGTAAAGGTAAACTACATTATGCTATATAATAGGTGTCGAAAATGAATACTACTACTTCAAAACATGTAACGACTACTACTTATTATGTTAGTGTCGTGTTGTAGAGAATATTTTTATATATTTGGGTCCCATTTACAGAAACTAAATTATAAATTTAATATTTGAAATATTGTAGCTTATTTTTTTTTCATATAGTTCAGAGGTGACAGTTATCTTATAATAATAAGATAAGATATTTCTTTAATGCACACCGAAAAATTACATGATGAAAGAAATTTAAAAAACTAATTTAATGCACATTGGGCGGCCTTATCGCCTTAGGAGATTTCTTCCAGGCAACCTTTGGATGAAACCTTTTGAATAATAAGATTGATTACGACCGTATCACACTAATTTGACCCGTAATAATCCTGGATATTTCGTCACATCTAACTTTATACAAAATACACATCAAATTTCATCCAAATCGACTTAGCATTCCAACTGTCGCCTTTCAAATATTTATCCGTTTTCCTCACTATCGAAGGCAGTATCGTTATAAAATATGACAAATAAATCATTTAACAAAATACCTTCTTTGGAAGTCCAAAGCTCGCTTTTCATTTATTTGGATTACTTGAGAATTGGACCATAGCCCGCGGTATTTTACAATTTGGGAACAAAACATGCCTTACAGGGTTCACGATCAATTATTCAGTTTTTTTTTCTCGTTTTACTTAGTGTCAAAAATAAACTAAACCCTTTAGCAACTGTTTGATCTTTGATTTGGTTTATATTATAAGTGAAAGGTATTATTGTAAAAATATTGATTACTACACGACTATGTCTGTATTCGTGGTACATCTTCTCTCTTCCACAGATACACAAATCTTACAACCTAGACTTTTTTCGAATTCTCTATAATCTGCATTTTTACTTGATGCTAATGTAAGAGACCAAATATAAATAATTCTGTCTCTTTCAGCCAAACTTAAAAGGATTTTCATTTTCTTAAAATAGGCGATCATCATTGGCTGATGTCATTCTCGTTAAATTTAAATATTGTGCTAAGTAACCCAGTATTCCAGTTAGTAGATATCTGTGAAACAATAAATTGTTGTTGTATGACAGCAAACACAAATTACAATTATACATTGTTAGGGTCATTCGTTACAATTATGAAATTATTAAACCACGGTACTGGAATTTGGGCTGTGATTTTTGATAAGTACAAATATTGTTTGGGATAAGAACTAGAGCGGTTCTTTAATTTACTATATCGATTGCGCAAGCAAATGACTTAAATTTATTGAACCCAAAATACATTTTTACGTTAAAAAAATACCTGCATTCACTGTCGAAACCAACCTTTTCTCATAAGAAATCAATTTAGTTCGTATCTCACCATTCTGCCCAAAACGCAAGTTGGATGACCCGCATTTTGTTGTGCTTTAAATAAAGTTATAGCGAAAGTGACTCGTTTCTTTTTCACGCCACAAGGCAGTGATGAGGCATTGTTATTTCTGGTGCAGTGGTAGCACAGGAACTTAAAAAGGACATATGGTATATAAAAAAAATCAAATTACAGTTCTTATACACTATTCCTACACACAAGCAAAATGTAACAATATTTTAAGTACCCTCACTGAAACTAGATACCGTGTCTGACGTAACATCCCCGCTTTTAGCGGATAATATCAAATTTCTTTCCTGGCTAGAGATATTTCAACTACAAGTCCTAGAACATTTTATTTCATTGATAAAGCATATTCCACTTCATTCCTCAGCTCATAAGATTCAAAATAGCTTGAGAGGAATTGAAGTGAATGCAACTTGGAATCTTATGCCTACAGGCAGGGCTGGGCAAAATACATGCTTTGCTTTAATTGAAATACAAATTACAAAATACTTTATCACAGGTAATTAAAATACAAAATACTTTTAAGTAAGGTATTTGAAATATAAAATACAAAATACAGTATTTCAGCTATTTTTAATTGAAATACAAATTACAAAATACAAAATACTTTTCAGCCTGTGCTAGTCTAGATAGTAATCTAGCACGGGGTGAAAAGTAGAGGAACACTATAGTACCCGTCACGAGAAGCTATAAATTATGTAAACAAACATCCCCTACCAAGTTAACACTCTATAATGCGAGACCAATAAATTGACCAAATTCAATCGACATGAAATATAGACGGGTTATATGAAGGTGACAACCTATTTAGTTTAGTCGGATCATATTTTAACGATAGCGCTTTGCGTCGTTAAAATATGATCCGACTAAATTAAATAGGTTGTTACTATCTCGTTTTCATGAAAGGAAACTCTGGTTTTTTTTCTGGTTGTTTTCATGAAAGGAAACCAGAGTTTCCTTTCATGAAAACGAGATTTTTAAATGTGCTGTCAGACAAACAGCCTCTTGTTGGAGAGTGAATAAAACCTGCTAAAGAAAACAATCTTTCTACAGGTCCTGATGAGCACAAACTTGTGTTAAATTGTATGAACACATTTTTTTATATTTGGATAGCGCTCAAGAATTGAAAGCTCTTTGCTTCTATCATTTAGGAAGCTAACCAACTCTAACTCCATTTTGGATTTCTGTGGTTGATCACTGTCTCGGTTTTCAAAAACAATAAAATCGTCATCTTCTTTACTAGTGGTGCTACTTCTGTTGCTTCCAGGAATTATTTCATGTTTTTTGTAACTTGTCTCTAAGGCATGAATGGCCAGATTTTGAATTCTTTGCCTCTCGTCTGTTGTGATGCTTTCTGGCAACCAACGCATTTTATAACTGGGGTGGTAGCACAACGCCAATATGGCTCCATTTACTTCAGTTGACAGTTTAAAAAACTTATCAAATCTTTTTTCTAAGCTCTCTTTTAGTTGTGGTCTAGCTATCCTGCAGTCGATCTAATCTGGTTCTTACAGACATTAAAGTAGGCAAAAGTTTGCCATAGTAACAATTGTTGCCCTGAATGTAATCTAGAGCTGTAGCAATTGGTTTCAATACTTCAATGAATTCCTCCAAATATTCTAGTTCTATGGCAGAGAAAGTGTTACTCTTATCCAACTTGTTAAACAGGTCATTTAACTTTGATTTGCTTCTCATAAGCTGCACAACAGAATCATAGAGAGAGTTCCACCTTGTGGGACAGGGATATGTTAACTGATGTCCAAGACAGTCTTTTATGACTTTGGGTCTTCTGGACATATTGCACAACAAAGTACATTTAGCAATTGCTGAATAGTGATTCCTGCTAACACGAGAAGCTTTGATGAAAATATTCATATCTGTAGTGGCCAAAAGACTTAATGTGTGGCTGGCACATCTGAGGTGCCTAGGCAAATATAATTCTCTCTCCCTAGTTTCATCTTCTGTTATATTATCTGGTAACAAAATCTTCCACTACAACTTCTTCAGTTTCTAAAACAAAACACATTTTTGTTTAAATAAAGCTCCACTTGGTAGGAGTCAAAGCAACATCAACATCATTCAGGATATAATACAGCAAATAATGTGATTTGGTTAAAATTTGATAGGTACTTAAACAATATGAAACTATGATTTTGATAAACTCTCTATATAATATTAAATGTAATGTGGGTTAATAGTATTCATTCATTCATTCATTCATTCATTATTTCATTACCCTCAACATCATCGTTGGAAAAGGCAGGCACATAATCAGTGAAACCAAATTCTCGGAAAGCCTTCACAAAATTTGAGCCATTGTCTGAAGTAGTTGATACTACTTGCTCATGTCATAATTTGAAAGAAGACTGGATTTCAAAAAGCATTTCAGCAATTTTATCATAAGTATGTGACCCCTTAAAGCGGTTGAAGGATAATACACAACTCATACATTCCAGCGATATTGCATTAATCTGAAAATAAAATAATGCTTAATTATTGTTATTGCCTCAATTTTATTGAAAGTTAAAATTCAATTAAAATCTTTCTTAGTAATCAAAACAAAATACAGTTCCTGAAGATAAAAAGTATTATTGAAATCTTACCCAGTGTGCTGTTACACCCAAAAAGCTCCTAGTTTTTGTTGACCATATATCTGCAGTAGTTGATACATATTCCACATTACTCAAAATCATTACAAGTTTTTCCATGATATCTTTTTGAGACATTTCAATTTTCCTTCCTAATGTTCTTCTTGACTTTACACTAACATTAAGTGGAAGGTAAATATCTTGACAAATTTAGAACTTTAATTTAATAAGAAAATTAGACGACGAACATCCGGAGGGATTTGGATCATCCATCGCGACAAACAAAAATTTGTATTCTACACAGAACAAAAGCTTTATTTAATCCGTGAAAAAAACTAAAAACCTAGGACCAAACAAAATCCTAGCTAAAAACCGCTAAAAACAAACCGTTATTTGATTTGACATCTTATCTTGACTTGACATTGACAATTTGACGTAATTTTTTTGCGTTTTGTTTTGTTGGTAAACAGGTGCAGTTTTGCCAACTCTAATAGCTGCTTTACCATCACTACACTCTTGCCTCGCACTCATGCTATAAAAAAAAATGTATTTTAATGTTAAAATGTATTTTGAAGCCGCAGGTATTTGAAATACTAATTACAAAATACCTCGGCGTCAGGTATTTGAAATACGAATTACAAATTACATTGTAAGGAAATAATTGAAATACAAATACTAAATACGTATTTGTATTTCAATTACGTATTTTAATTACAAGTAATTCAAATACTGTCCAACCCTGCCTACAGGATGGAACTGTGCTCGTTTTTCAGTACTTTTGGCAGCATTTTGAAACATTTTGCCAACTATCATCTAAATAAGTAGGAAGTATATTAGTTATTTATTAAACAACAAAATTACATAATAAATACATCGAATATAAATACATATATGTATATTATGAACACGAAATGCTGGGTTTTACTTTGCCCAAAAGGTTAATCATTTTATAATCTTGTTAAGCCTTTTGATGAAGTAGATTAGCTAGGTTGTGTATATTTCGTGTTTATATATTTTTATATTTTGCAAGTATAAGTTTTGGTACGTGTAGTTAAGAATTACACGTACCAATATTGTTTATGAAGTGTTGTAAAATAACGAAAGAAGACAATTCAACATATTCTCTGGCCCCATGGTTGCCTCAAGAGAAACAAAAGTTTATTTCCCTGTGCCAAAAATACACGCTTGAAAAAAAGCATTAGAAACAAAGACAGGGACTTTTTGTTGTGAAAAAATCATATTGTATTTCGTACTTAGAATAGCTAACGAACTTGAAGTTCTACCACATTCCAGAGTTCTAAGACGGTTCTTATAACTAATAGGTTGTATAATCCTGCAGAGTAAATATCCTTCACAATTTACATGCGTTCATGTGTAAAGGTCTGACCACACTGCGGAAGAAAATCTAACAGCACCATAAAATAGATTAATTAATAAATGAAATGTAAAAAAATGCCTTTCCCGATATAACAGAAAATAATACTTACACCATTTTTATCGTACTCTTCGATAACCGTTGTTAAAATACGACTATGTAGTTACTATGTAGTTAGTTTGCTATTTTCCAAACATGAATAAAGTTTTTTATATAGTTGCTTTTTTATGAAAATTTTTATTCTGATAAATTGAGATATAAACTTCTTCGGTCAAAAACAAAACAGGCACTACTTATTCAGTGACTACGTGAAACTCTTAAAAAGACGCTTTATCACATGAGTACCAACATTTCTTTATCTCAACTTTTGCAAATACTCGAAATATAAAAAAGCTCTGTATAACTACGCCCTAAAGTGCAAACCCGAGTCAGGATGTCGCATTAAGTCGATGTCTTGATAAGCCGGCCGAGCCGCGTATTAATAGTTTAATAATAAATAATAATAGTTTAATAATAACACGCCCGCTAAAGGCCGTGCTTCCGCGGCTAACTGATATTTAAATAGTTAGGAAATCTCGTAGAATCGGCATGGCTGAATAGAGGTAGGTATTATTTAAGTTGTTCATTATTCGGCCGAGTTGTGTTAGTGTTCTATCAATTCTATCTTCCGGGTATTATTTTTTCTGTGCTTCCGGTCAGAAAAGTTATATTGTTATGTATAAAGACATTAAAATGTTTAATTTAAAACTGTGATTTGAGTGAGTATGCTGCAAAACATGATGCTTATGTGGCTTTCGTAATTATTATGTCGTCACTAGGTAATAGAACTATATTGTGTTAAGGAGTCTGTATAAGAAGTAAAACGCAGAAATTAAAATAAATCTCGTTTCAACGCAATATTCTTGCAGATTTACTGTTGCCTACAGCTTGCCTGATTTTAAACACAACTGTATCTAAGCAAAAATTCTAAAGTTTGGGTCGCTTTTGAATTCACTTGCCTAAAATAAACTTATGTCTTATGAATATGGATTCAAATTCTTATCAAATTCAAATTGTTTATTTATTTACAAAAGACTTAATACGTACATTCTTTAGGTACAGTTTATAGGTTCAGCGAATTATCTGGTACGCGAGGAAACCCTGAAAACTTGCACTAGGTACCGAAATGGTCCTGTAAAGCAAGGTTTCAGATTATAGTAATTTGGACAATTTCTTTTGATGAAACATGATTATATCTCACTTCTTTACATTACAACAGATGTAAGCCGCCGTCCCTCGTGTGATCGTGTGTCGGTGTCGAGAGACACGTGCACGATAACAGGTTGTTCAGCCGAAGGGAGCGGGTGAGGTGGTGAGCGGCAGCGGGGGCGTGAGCGGGAGCAGGGTCATAAGCGGGAGCGGAAGCAGAGATTACTAAATGACTAGAGTAAGGGGTGTAAACATGCAAAGATAGACGAATTTGTGATAATTGAAACGATGACGTTCTATTTTTATTTAGATTTAGGTAAAGAAATCCAATTAAAAAATATAAAGTAAGGCCATCTCGACTTCAATTATAAAATTAATTAGCCCGAATTCTTAGGTTAAAGGTGCATACCTTTAACCTAAGAATTAGAGTGATTTTAAAATGCATTAAAATGTGCTTCCGGAAGCAAGAATGTCGTAACGTAATATTATGGATAGATAAAACTGCGCTAACGCTGAAAAAGTTAAAAGCGTAAGTTGTAGTTACGGCAAAATATAGCCAGTATTCCAAACGTTTTACTAATTATATCGGCAAATTCAAAGCCAAAACCGAATGAATAAGTAAGTGATTATTCAAATAATGTTGTTTCCTTAGTACAACAGCGACTACAAGTCTCGTAAATTAAGCAAATTGCTTTAATTCGATAACTGCCGCATAAAATCTAAGAGCATGTTGCAAATTGCACTAAAATTAATAATCACTGTTGTCGAGTTTCACAAATACATGAAATTGACTAGTTTTTGCAACAAAGTTTAAAAACAACGCATTTTATTTTATAGTTACTTAATTATTTGAGTGGAAAATCAAACAAGAATAATAGTAAATATATCAATGGTATGAGATTTTATGATATACCTCAAAACACAAAACATTTTCGGCGCCCACACAACTGAAATAAAAATAATACAAACTTTCACACACAAATATACACACGGTCGTTTTTTGATTAATATCACTTATGACTCACCTCTTAAATAGCTACCATCTTCAACAAAACAAAAAGCATATCAACCAATCAGCTAAATCAGCTAACAATAAAATGGACGTTACAAAAAAAATGTGTTATAAAAAATGTGAATCATCACTGTGACCACACCCTATTCTATTTAGTGTGATCCACCTGTATCGTAATTGTTGTCAGGTAGGCTGGGATACTGTAATGATTTGTTTATTATCATAATAGGAAGATGGTATGTCTGTTTGTAATTGATTTTTTAACAGAAATTTACCGTAGTTTACATTCTGTGAGATTAAAATTATAGTATGGCTAGCGAAAATCCTTTTTTTATGCGACATCAAAAAATTTTGGTTATCAAGTCAGTAGAAAATTCACCTTTTAAGCTTATTCTCCAAAAAATCTATAACTAAGTTTATGGAAATAAAATATCGTTACAATAACCAATCCTGATGTGGTAATTTTTTTCTTTTCTATGAAAAATTAATTTAGAGAGACCAGGCATATCTACTTCAAATGAAATAATTACCAAGTTCTACGAAATGTTTCCAGTTTTCAATTCCTCTAAAACCTATACTTAAATTGAATAAGTAAAGGAAATATAAAATCAACCGAACCCACATAACATCACTAGTCCGTTAATACTACACGTTACTCCAGTTTAGCATGTAGGCTGATTTTATCAATCACTGATTGAACATGGTTTTTGCAATGGTAAGTATTTAAATGGTAAAATGGATCGCAATTACTACCCGTCCCGTTTGGTTAAACGATTTTATCCGATAGTTTCATTGTATAGCGTCATAGCTTGGCTTCTTGTGGTCACTTATGAGTCAGTACTTTTTTTAGGTGTTTATATATTATCACACCACGTTGTGAACGAAAAAAAGTTGAAATTTAGTTAAATTATATGTGCGCAAACGAATTATCTGTATAGATTTACTTAAGTTATTATAATAATGATAGCTGATAGGTAGGTGATATGTTATTTAGTATAATTAGTAATATATTAAAGTTTAATTTTCTAAATATCTAACTTTGCACTTATTCTTCCCGCTAACGCAAAATTTCAAGCTCTTTAAACTTTAATCACACAAGTAGGTTTACAAAAACTAAAACAAAAGATATAACTTACCAAACCAACACAGATAGCGCGCTGAAAACTTCAAAACAAAAATCACTTCAAGTCCCACTATTTTTCAAAACCTCTACCTCGATCCCATAAATATTCTTCTAAACTAATCTTAAATTTTCTCACGTAATTTTCTTCCTAGTTAAGGTGCTATTTTCCCGAGCTGCGCGGGCGCATGGTTCTGACACCGGCTTTCAACTGTAGAAAGGGCCCACCTCGGTGCCGAGGAAAGTAAAAACAGAGTAAAAGTTCGTGTAATTATGAACTGTGCTCTATGGCGAGTCGACTAGACAGATGACAAGAACGGACGCGGCTTTGGAGTTAGGTTTCTGCGTATTGCAATATCAGATTTATATCATGCTACATTATATATATTAATCGTTGTAGCATGTATGTCCGTAAAACTGTAATTCAATTCACACGGCGGATAGTTTGCCCTCGAAAACGAAAGGTACCTATTAATTTGGCAGTAAATGAACTTTGCATTTTATCAAATTATAGCAAAATTAAGCGCCTTAAATGGTGATGTTCTTTTCGAATGATTACTTTATGCTGTGATGATCTAAATTACCGAATCTATAAAAAAAACTTTAGTATACTGTAACTTTTACAAATTTTCTAAACGAGTGATTTGACAGAAGTAGTTGATTAGTAATTAACTGTTTAAATTCTATTGTGAAAATAAACTCACAGGCAATACATATTACATACTCGTATTTGCCAGATAGGTTCTGTGTGCTGAGCTGCTGACATAATTATATCCATTTCACAATGGGTACCTACAGATACAATTTGTTACTGCAACTGAAATTAACACGCTGGTATGCTTACCATCATGCATTTGTTTTATCATTTGACGTCACAAAAATATGTCATAAAACTGCATCCCATGAAAACAGGTCATTGACCTCCACCTGTGCTCCATTAATAAAGGTGTGCAACCTGCAATCGAACGGGCGACATTAAATACTCCGCCATTAAATAGAGCTGTAGTTAATATCTTAATAAGAAGGCAATACGCAGTAGGTGGGCCCGGATAATGGGCCCGTAACTATGTGTTAGGACTGGGGTGTAATGGGTTGATGTTGGATATTAGAAGAAAAATAATGGCATTTGAATGGTTGGATTTTTTAAGAAGGATTAGAGTAGAACAGGGTAATGGGAAGCTGCTTGATGGTGGATTAAATCATATTTAGTAAGAACTTGCTTATGGAGCTAGATGACTTATTTTTGCACGAAAATCTCAGCAAATTAATTATTTACTTTACACACGCATAATAACCAAGACCATGAAGTAAAGAAAACAAGATCAACATTCAATTGCTAAGACTTACTTACTTTCATATAAATATATTTAGAAGATGCTTATTGCAATGAAAATATTATATGACAAAAAGTTTCTTTAAAAAAAATACCCTCTAAATCACTGAGTAACTCAGTGTATCACTCCCCTAACAATGATCAGTGGCTGGGTCCTACACTACATTCTAGTGCGGGATAGACACGTGTGGTCCTGTCAATACTAGATAAATAACAGCTATTTCAACTAGTAGCGTATCTATTATTCAATAGGATGTCATTATATGTTTAGGTTTTTGCTAGGAACTTACGTTGGCTGAGGTTAAACATTTTTTTTTGTGTATAATATGCTGTCTGATCTCCAAAATGATTAGTTTTCATATAATTTCTTGTTTACAACTAGATTTAACCCGGCGAGCACTTAAGTCAAAACAATAAGTACAAAATTTGCTCGAATATTTGTAAAAAGGCCGCTTACTTACAGCCCCCGCTTTCTAGAACGACGTTCAAAATTAATTCTTCCAACAAATTAATTTACCCGCGCTGTCATAACCTGATATATTTTTAACAAATAACAGAGCAAATCAAATCAATTTTCAAATTTGATGGAAGAATAAAACTGATTGTCGTTGGAAATTGGGAGTTAGATTCTGTCGAATGTTACTATACCTATCGTTGGTTCTAATAATTACTACGACAGTCGTTAGCAATACATTATCAAGTCTATAAATACACGATAAGTTTTGGTTACATAATAATACATAAAAACAAGGGAAGAAAAACTAAACATACTACTTCTGACTACAACATAAAAAAGGGCATTTAGAAAATCTTTAGATAAGCCTAAAGATAGTCTAAGTGCTCCAGCCCACTTGATTAGAGGGCAGCGTGCCTGCATACTGACCGCATTACCACGCTGGATAGCAATGCAATAGAAAAAGGCCAGCATTTTGGTCATGCGTCGCGTCAACCAAGCGCTCCGAGAGGTTTTGGAAAATAGTGTGTAATATATCTCGACTCTAAAAGGCTTAAAGTTCTGCTTATTATCTATTTGTTAAAATTAAAATAAAATATAAAATAAATATTCTTAGACAGTTTCATTAACCTAGATAATGGATCCTGAAATGTCTTTTCATGAGAACGCAAGATTGAGCATTATACTTTCAATCTCTTAAACGAATATAATATGTAACAACATTAGAAATTGCGGAAATGCCATTCCCGGGAATAGTCCAGGAGTACCTAGCATCCTGGGATAGACGGGAGATTATCCGTGACATATCTATAAAGTCACCTTAAAACATAAAACTCTAATATTATTGTTGCACGACTCAAGGCAAACTGTAATGTCGTCTGAGACCAAATCCTGAGTATTAGACCAAACAGTATCCTAAGTATTATCACGCGATCATGGTGAATGGTGAGAGACCAGCATATTGTAACTAATACGGCGTAGAAAGTTCTATCCTATTCTCTCACACAATGAGACACTCCTCGTGGTTCTACGCCTTCTCCTGCCAAGCCTGGAGCCTATAACTTGGATTATTTGCAGATCCCTCTCCACCTAATCTTTGCCGTGATAATGTGTACAGTATCTTATAAAGAAGTATTTTTTTCACAATTTTTTTATCTTATATTATCTCCCTCTCTCTCTCTCTCTCTCTCTCCCTCCCTCTCTCCCTCCCTCTCTCTCTCTCTCTCTTTGAGTCGTATTTCCATATGACTGAGGGTCGTCACGACCCTCAGTCGGTCAGTCAGTCCCCCGCAGAATTAATTCGTTAGGGGAGTTTTCTCAGGCAGATACATCGTGGTGGACGCCCAGGTCCTTCCACTGAATATCTTATATTATTGACTCTCAAAGCAAGCCTCTCTAACACTCCTGGTCATGGTTGGCACATATGACGTTTTGGCAAATACGTGTAGGACAATACATACGAGTATTTCAACATATTGTGGAGTCTAAAGGATGTAAGTTCCTTGCTTTTACGTTATCTATAAGCCCTTGATGGGGACACGATGGCCATGGCTAATGCAGTAATTGGAGTGGAATTATATTCCTGTGGGATGTGAGGACTTTATGTCGGACATGTTTGATTATTTCCTCGTTTCTTGATTGATCGACGGCTTTATGGAGCTGGGAGTTGACACATGGTACATATGTCTTGGGGTGCGTTGATCGGACTACCTTCACGTTGGGTAAGCCCAACTAATTTCATCTCTCCATATGGGGATTTAGGGTTAGTTGGGAAAACCTGGTGCACCCCGTCCACAGGTTAGTAACTTCCACAGTCCGGTGGATCTTGCTAGCCTGTGTCCAAACGTTCGATCGAGTGGGGGCCCTCGCCTATACCTCCCCTTCGAGAGGGCTGGTTGTAGGGCCCGAGGCGTGGAGCTCGCCGCACCTCGCAGTGTAGGTGGAGCTGGGCGCTCTTTAAGAGCACCCGAGGTGGTCGCCGAGAGGCGAGAGGAGTTCGGTGTACCGGCCGAGTAGCAGCGACACGGGAACCGAACTCCGTGCGCAGAGGGCGCATTGGAGGAGGGCGGCCGCTTTGGCGTGCGACCGCCTAACTCCTGGGGGCTCTGGGTGGCAGGTCGTGGAACCTGTTGCCCTAGAACGAGTCCCCACGGGATGCACGACGTGTCCCGTGTTCTGACACGTCGTCCATTGAGGGTTGAGCTGAAGCTCCCCGAGGCGGGGTCCGTTGCCGGGCCAGCATCACCAGGGCTGCGGATGAATGCACCGCGCTCTCGCGGCCCTGGACCAACGATGCGGAGGTGGAACACCCCAGGTTTTTAGTGGGTATGCCGCCCTTATGGAGTGGGGCGGAGACTCCCACATAACCATCCGCCCTCCCCGGGGTTTGGGTGGTACCTGTAATAGGTTTTCCTGGGCCAAAAAAAAAAAAAAAATGGTACATATGTCTTATGGCACTAAAATGAAAGTACTAGTGTAAAATAATATCAAGCATGAAGTATATAATAACGCACTCCACATTTGTTTTAAGGCCATGAAATCTATATAGGTACTCATGTTTGATTTTATTTACGCTATAACGACAATTAAGTCATAAACACTAGTATAGGTAATTAGACAAATACCAACTGTATTATTTTTGGCACATAAACAATTTGGGTGAATAAATATCTTATTTTAATCTTGTACGTTGTAACGACTATAGCCTTTATTAGTTTTTGTGTGATTTACTTAGAAATAACTTTACGTCGGTAGCTGCACCAATCTAATTGGATGTGCCAAACTTGAAAGCAGAGTAATGACATAAAATAGGTCCTCAGAAGACATTTGAATGTGAACATGATGGTCTAAATAATAAACATAAATCGCTGGCACACTGTCTAGAGAAATGCAGACGATACAGGGTTATTCTTGAATGCACAATAATTCTTTTTTATTTAGTAGATAAAGGTTCGAAATATTTAAACGAGTTTTAAAACAATATTTTAATGCCTTTATTCATTAGAATGTAAAAAAAATCATAGCTAATATTTTACCTTTGAATATCCTAGAAAATAGTACTCTTGAATAGAGCAGAATTTTCGCTAGTAAACATTTACTTTATTGCCATCATCATCCACAGCTATCATTATTTTTTTATCTTTTTGCTTATTATTTTTATGTAAACAAATAGTTAATTGTAACATATGTACACGCTGTGCTTATAACTGTAAATTTTGATTATCCCACTGCTGGGTATAGACCTCTCTTTGCCATGCAGGACATAAAATAATAACTTTTAATATTTACACTTGTTAATTTATTATATTTTGTACCAGCTATTGAGTAACCCTGTATGTTCTATGATAGTGTGAACACTCACTGCACTTTTGATTAGTCACGATTTTGTAGCGCCTAGCGGTATTAGCGATCTAACTGGCAACCACACTCCAAATGGTAGGTATTTGTGTACCCACCTAATATAAACTGTAAAGTTCTTGTATCTAATGCCTTAACATCGTACCTAACTATAGGTTTGTATACAGGACCTATAAATCAAATCTTACTTTAATAAAATACCTGACAAATTGAAGATAAATCATTTGGCAGTGACCTGTTTTTTGGTTAGGTACCTCTTTACAAAAGTCGTAAAACAATAGAAGTTAGTTTTATAGGGTAATAGGTAAACCACCTGTGTAAGTTTTGCGTGGGTAATGCAACACCTTAAAGATTACGAATGGGTGAATTAAAAATAATACAATTAATTAATAAATTTAGTTCCGCTTTGGCACTTACACATAAGCACTATTAAAAAACAGAACAAAATAGAAGGAAACCATTTTTTAGCTTAAGGCACGGACTCTAGTAAGGCACAAGCTTCATTCCCAGGGTAGTTAATTATTATAAATGGATTGCTGAGGACGTGGAACGTTCGATTTGGAAGATTTATTGACGTCGCGTCGGCGCAGACGCAGCGATCGCGGGACTTCGGGGGATTCTCAGGTTCACGGGATTGTGACACGTCACGTCACTCTACTTTAGTTGATATAGGGTGGAACTATGTATCTTTATGTGTAGAATGCTTTTTCTAAATCGTCAGAAATCGTTTTCCAAGATACTCAATAGTTACACCAAAAATAGTTTTATATTATGTTGGTTATTTTATCCATAGGTAAGTACAGTGCGCAAAATTTCCAGAAACTAGACAATTTTTTTTTTTAATAAAAGTACAAGTAAATTTTATACACATCTACATTTGCTTTACTTTTCTGACTGAGGCAGGTGTTCAGAAATCACAGCAATAAATGTAGCTAGAATCTCAGAAACTTCTCGATCGATAAATTACAAACTTTATGCCGCAAATCCTTCCTGCGGAGCCGTCTATTAATCAGATATCCTCGAACGTATCGATTGAGCGATGATCATATCCGTCGATCGATAAATCAGACACAATAATCGCTGTAATCGGTACACGATCTATGCCGATCGGTTATAATCGATCAGGGAGAATAGCATAGGTAAAAAGATTATTCTTTTGTTAGATTCATTCTACAATTCAGCAGCTTAGCAATACGCACTATTACGACTTGACAGCCAGTCAAGTGTCGCTTGGATCTTTGCGTATGAAACAAAGAGAAACAAAAACATACGTATGAAAACGTGTTGCGTGTGTGTATGTATTACGTACGAAAAGAATAAAAAATAATAAAATAAAATAAAAATAAACCAAAAACGTAATTCGTTGTAATTTACAACAGAAAACAACAATGCGCCTCATAGCCCATTTAAGGGGTCGGCTCACGATCTCCCTTATTTGACAGAATACTGATGAATAACAAAAAAAAATTACAATGTAGATGAAAAGAAAAACAACAATGATTTGTTCTTCTTCTTATCGAATGAAAATGTCCAGCTCTGGTGTTGAGAATTTATCAAGCCGCCCTGAGGGCCTCTCTCATGACATCTCTCTCTGAGGGTCTCTCTTAAGGACTGCCGTACTAGACAAACAAAACAGCCGTTCTCATTTTTAATATGTGAAAGAACTGGAAGAAACAGTACAATTCATTATGTTATTGCTACAACCACTATTCTAGCCACATAGGGCTAAGGACTTGTTAGTCGTATGCCAGGGAGGTTAATGGTAATGAGTTAATGAAGGTAAGATTCTGCAGTTCTCAGGAAATCTTCACAAAACGCCTGGTACCCAGGAAGCAAGCGTTTTGTGAGGATTTCCTGATTTCTGGTACATTTTGCAGGGTAATTGGTTGCCAATGTAAAGTTTTGTGCTACTTGGGAAGTTTTTAAATGCTTTTAAGAAGTACCTGTAGCAGTTAAAGTTTTCAAAGTGCTTTTTAAAATGCTTGCAAGAGTTACCAGTAAATGCAAATAATCAATCAATGTAAGAAAACAATTACAGAAAAGAAACTTGGCCACAAAAAATACTATTATCTTTTTAAAAAAGAGCTTGGTATAGTCAGTGACGTATAGATGGTGGATTGACTTTAAAAAAATAGTTACCAGTAGTTACCTATGTATAAGGATGTTACTAAAACGATTTACATTGTACAGTACCTACGTAAGTATTTTGATTTAATTATGAAATTGTCTTGAATCTTGTGTTTCTTCTTAAACCCATGAGAAATTCCTGTAAATACACAAAGAGATAAGTCAAAAATATAACTCCCCATCTAAGTCAGAGTTTATAAAACACCACGTAACACCTAATTTGGTTCCCTCGCTTTATTATTAATGGGAGATAGGGAATTGAAGCAGGGAGCTTCAATTCCCTATCGCCATTAATTAATAGGCAAGACGCCGCGTTACCAAATTCGGGGATAGATCAAGCGGTCTGTTTTTTGGTCCTTTTCTGACGCTATCAGGTGGTGGTGTGGTGACAAATGGGTTACGCCTTGAGGCTTGTCTAAGTAGCTACAGTTTAGGACTGTTTTAAAGGCAGCTAGTTTTAGTTTAAGATTTTGTTTTTAAGACGGTTTGGTTTGGTTTAATTTCTCGGTCGTGTTTTATGCTCTATATTTAAGAATCAAACGAAAACTTACCTGTTTGATGTTTGATTCCAATTATGCGAGGGTCAACCGAAGACGATTATACTCCCACCCACCCTAAATTTTGAACCCTTTAAAGCAAAAATACTTTACACGATATACGTGAAAGATCATAAATATTAGATTAACATTTAGACACGGTGGACACTAATACACTTTAATTGCTTTACACGATATATGTATGTAGGTGAAGCTATATAAATATTCTTAACATGATTCACATAGAGATATGGTGGACACTAATACACATTAATTGCTTTACACGATATACGTGAAGGTATATAAATATTCTCAACATGATTTACATGGGGATTTGCTGTAAACTCATTCATATTAATCACTTAACACGATATACGTAAAGGAGCATAAATATACACAACATGATAAACATGAAACTTTGGTGGATAAATAATCCACATTCATTGCTACACACGATACACGTGAAACCCTTCAAATATTCTCAACATGATTGACATGGAGATTTGCTGTAAATTAATTCATATTAATTACTTAACACGATATACGTGATGCATCATAAAATTTTCTCCACAGGAATTACATGGATTTTCACTAATTTACTACGATTAACGCGAGTAAAACGCATAGCATCATCATATAAAAAGTTACGATCGAATAATAAACCGTTTAGGTTGATCTGAGCAGTTAAATTGAGAATCGTTGTGAATAATGATAGAAAACAATTAAATCTTATTTGCGCCAAGGCGCGATGTTGCATGCTCATTCTCTATTTGTACATTATTTTGTTACATGTAGTATTAGTCTTATAAAGGACTAATTTTTTAAGAAAAAGTACATAAGGTGGGTACTTGAGTAGTTATTACAATCAAGTAAAAATATAAACTACCATTATCATAAATTCCAGGGTAGTTCAAAAATAAGATCGTATGTTAATAAAATAAGTCACTCACCAAAAGATAATTTATCCATAAAATTCCGTCATAGACAGAATTCCAGTAACCTGGTCTCACAAAAGCAATTAATATTCACTGGTTTTTTCGTAATGTTTGGTTAAATGATTTAACAGCGTTCAATAACCGTTATTTTTGTTTAATTTAGTTTTTTGTTATTAACACATTTCGAATTTATAAATTTGAACGTTATAGGTATTTGGAACAGTTCACAATGTTCTTTAATAATCACTGGACACAACACGTAAAGAATATTTAAAATTAAATAGATTATTAAACAAATTGTTTAAGGCGTACGACAGCGGCGACACAAAATCACGTAATGGCGAGTTGCAGGCGCCTTCCCACGTGGTGAGCCGAGTGGAGCGGATACGGAAACGAGTGAAGTTGAATTTTGCTTTTTTAAAGTAGTTTTAACGTAGAGAGAGTCTCTCTACGAGTTTTAACTATCTAAATGTGTGACAGTGGCAGCACAATTCCACAGACTGCTGCTTAGTAAACAATATAATCGTCTTCGGTTGACCCGAAGTATAATGGCATCCATAACTCCGACATCATGTAAAGAGTTTTATGCATTTGTACATTACACACAAATCTATTTAAATGTCGTTCATAACGTATTATTTGAAAAAAAAACTAAACTTATACGTATTGTATAGGTACCTATGATACATCATCCTACTCAAATACAGAAAACACTGTTGAAGCCGCTGTTCATGTTTATTTTTCTAAATCTAAACAGATACTTCCCCTTTTCAAACGGCTAAATGTCAACTCAGACAAAAAAATCTCGGACAGTTAAGTTCATTAGATAAAATCGATTTTTTAAATTCTTGTTACCGACTTTCACCCTGAGTTCTAAACAAGTAAAATTAAGAACTAGATCTGTCACCGCCTTTGTAGCTTACTATTAGAACCAAGTCTTGCTCTTCCCATGACGTTTTTTTGTAAAATTATTTTTCACTGATGGCGTGTATTTCAATGGTCCGGCTACTATACTATCTTCTATTCTATAATTTCTATAGCCTGCTGCCTCAGGTAGGAATTCATTAAGGCTTTATTAATTGGGAGGCGGTCACAGGTCCTCCCTAATATGGCAGACCGACAAACGATGAGGAGATAGTTTTGTTCCTCGTCAGGATTATTTTAATTACAAGTTGCCAAGGTAAAGGAATAAATGTTATTATATTACTGTACTTGTCTGACTAAAATAAATAAAGACGGGTTTTAGACTACTCTGATATGACTTAATAAAAAAACTAATTCAATTGATTGAAAAGGTACAAAAAAACTTTACGTTTTTACGCATAAAAAAGGGATACTGACAAAAGTTTTACCCTAACTGCAAGCACTCTGTATTCTGTGCTGCAAGACACATATAGATGCATTTTGAGTACTTCTAGCGCCATCTATCGTGCCATATTAAAAACACTAAATTAGTTTTATTTAGTGCCATCTATGAAATTATAATCAAACTATTTAAATATCTTGTCTGGTGGATAACCAAAAATAGTAATAGTTCCAGCTTTATTTCACAGATGACGCTTTTATCAGTTGTTAGCGACATCTAGCGAATAATCTTGTAACTATTTCAAGTCTCACCCAAAAACACTTTATAATAGTTCTACAATCACATACTAGATGGCAGTAAAAAAAGGCGCGAAAAACAATACTAAGAGAAGTTTTATATTTTTTATTATGCAGTTTGTGTACCAATGGAACATCTGTATTTATTCATGTGTAGACTATGAAAGTATTGTAAATAAATGAATTTTATACGAATATTTTCTTATGAATACATTTACCAAGTTGTTTATCAGAATAGCTTGGAATTCAGGTCAAGTTTGCGTCCCATAAAATACGAGCACTCCTGCTGAAGTCTGTAAGAAAAATTTCGTCAGTTTCAAAGCAAGATGAGATAAAGATAAAAAGATAACACTAATCTTTAGCCGATAACATTTTTAAGTATCTGAACATCTATTGAATGTTCTATAGACCATAGAAGGAGGAATCTTTGATGTCCTGATCATGTTTGTGTAAGTACCTACATATTTATCTATCTATTGCATTGTGTTAGCTGATACTTAATAACACAGAATACAGAAGTACTTATAAAGTAAACCCCTTACATATAGAATATAGCCTATGAAATATTTTAAGTTCCTAAGTGTACCTACTTACCTACCTAACAATAATTTTGGTTCATATTACTTGCTGTAAACAGCTCAGACTGAACAAATGTGGATAAAAGTTAGGTGTCTTTGTAGATACCTAATGATAATGGTAACCACCAGAAATAACTAGGCTGTCAACAAATTCTTCTTCCATTGTAGTACCTACAAACCCTTTTAGACCAATATTATCTCTCGTATCGAAACAGCATGAGAGTAATCTTACTTTATCATTATCACCTATCACCCATATCGAGGAGTTACGCAAGTTGTAATCAAATCTGTCAAATCTCCGATACACCGATCTTATCACCACTCCAGACTGTTGGGAGTTAGTACTGCAGTTGCTCTGGGAGAGGTCAAAAAGCTGTCGTGAAAAACGGTTCGCGGGGCCTATTCAGTGGCGAAGAGATCGAGTATGGACCGCCCAAGCACCAGTCAGGAGAAAATGGATATATACCGCCCGAGCACGAGCCAACAGTCAATGGAGAAAGTAGAGAAGATAGAAATGTACGAGGTCCGAGAACATGTGCCTTACCAGGCAGAAATCACTAGAGCTCCAACAAACTATGACGCTGAGAGTGGCAACGGCTATAGCTCCTCCTGGGAGTCTGCCTGGCAAGCTATCTGTCAGCTCTTCAACCTTGTGATGCATATGCAAGTGGCCATAGTGACGTTTTGTCTTTGGAGGTTTGCGCTCAACGCGGTGCCGAATGGATCCATCAGCAATTTGCAGCTGCATATCGTGTTTGCAGGGACTGGTGTAAGTATTGTGGTGGTATTGGTGATATCTGTCGTGTCTGCTTTAGCTTTAGGTATAGTGCAGCGAGTGTGATGCGGAAGGGCGCAATATCCAATTTTAGTGATCATCTGAAACTAAATCAGTAATGGCAAGAAAAGCCGTCAGGAATCTAGTGCATGTACGAGTATATCTATATCAAGGACAGGTACATACTAAAAGCCGTTATTTTAAATTAGAAAACTTCATAATTCGCTTTTGTGCTGTGCCGCGTTTTTATACCTAGGTATTTCACCACGTCTAAAGCATTTAAGAACCACCAGTACCCGCATCTAAAAGAAGCAGCATTTGACCTTCAAACTTCAATATGAAGATGGCACTCCATGATGATGATACCAGTACCATCACCAAGTAAATACAGATAATATAACTTAGTTGCTTTAATGTTAATATCGATATTATTGCTTAGTAGATACCTACATACAACACCTACGTAGTAGATTCCATATTTACCGTGCATCGTTGCGTAGACATTAACGACAGGCATTGAGCTAGGATTAACAGAGACACAAACGCTCGAAAAAAATGTCCGAGCCAAAACTCTGCCCACGCTACTCGTTGAGCTTACTTTTGGATTACCTACCTGTCTCTTTTGCGATTGTGTCTCTGTATAATCCTAGCTCAATGACGACAAGCCTAAACAACACAGAGAAATACCAAAGCGCAATAGCGATACAGCAGTTCTCTACACCTCCACATCTCACCTCCCAGTACCAGCTGTTCCTGGTGGAGGCAGTCCTGACCTTGCACCGGCACAACTCCTGGTCCTCCCAGCTGTCTCCGGACGGCAAGCGCATCGTGCACGGCTGCCTCCAGCTCATTGGAGCAGTGCTCGTGATCGCAGGCACCTTCCTCGGACTCGCTGAGGTGGACATGCAGATATCTACGCCTCATGGGATTTGTGGTAAGTTTCAATAATAAATAAATAAATAAAGTAAATTTATATAAATAAGTTCCGGTTTTTTCTAGGCAAGCGCGCTAGATCGTAGTTTAAAACGTTGCTTAACATCAGGCAAGTTGTAGTCAAGCGTGAGCCTATCTCATGTAAAAAAACCCGCGACATTGCACACAGCGCCATCTAGCCCCACACTAAGCAAACGCTTGTAAATATGACTCTTTTGCTTGGGTGATAGATGGCTCTGTGATAATTCTGGGACTTCAACAAGTGAGTCTACGATAATTTGTCATTAAACAAGAAATCTCGATTTGTATCAATAATTATACGCTGCAAAATGAAAGCTAACTTTAAAGTAAAATATATAAGTAAGTTGTATCTACTATTTTACCAAAAACCATAAACTTGCTAAAGACCACCAACATTTAGTTGACAGTTAATATTAGTCGGTTTTCTTTGACTTTTCGCGAGATAAAAATAAAGTAGGTACCTACTTATACTTACTTAATTCAACTTGTTTACCAGAATCGACCGTTCAAGAATTTTTATCAAATATTGGAAAAATAGTATACAAGTAGGTACGATACAATCTTGGTTAGTTTTACGCAAGTATTTTGAT
The DNA here is from genome assembly GCA_964023185.1 of Macaria liturata. Classification (NCBI taxonomy): domain Eukaryota; kingdom Metazoa; phylum Arthropoda; class Insecta; order Lepidoptera; family Geometridae; genus Macaria; species Macaria liturata. The sequence goes on along the minus strand of OZ026824.1, from coordinate 3,108,737 downwards.
CCGAAATTCCATTTTTATCTACAAAATATCTTTCGGCATATTTACCATACTTTAGACGCATGATTAGATGATAAAAGTTGACAGTATCTTGGCCAATTTGAAGTTGCAAAACTTGAAGTATAATACATGATACATACATACATATTTCAGGACATATCACACAGCGCCATCTAGCCCCATACTAAGCTTACGCTTGTATCATAGGTACTAGATAACGGATATAATACATATATACTTTTTCTTTTGTAAATACATACTTATTATACATAGAAACGACCAGACTTAACACAAATAATTACAAATTGTAAAATTCATAATTACTTGTGCCATGCGGGAATCGAACCCGCACCCCTAGATTAGAAGGCAGAGCCACTACCAACTAAGCTAACGGAGCAGTCGAAGTATATTGTGTTGTTATCCCAAAATTGATTAAGTCATTGAAAGCAATAAGCGAAGGCTTTGAAAATGTTAAACGTGTAAGATATTTACGTACCTATGCTTCGCTGTTCAAGTGAAAAATACTTCAGATGATGATGAAAATATTCTAGTTTATTAAGTATTAGTTCATTTCAGAAAGATTCATAACAAGTTCGGAAGATTTAGGTACAGCAACAGAGTGCTATATGTCTGTTCAGAGAAGGTCAAAATGTCACAGATCAAAATTACGTCATTATGGGTTTTTGTGACCTCGCAGGGCAAGAATCACGCTCAACATTTTCTCATTATTTTAATATTTTCATACTAGGTACTCACATAAAATATTATTCTTATTTTCCAGGTGTGGTCGCCCTCGCTTTTGCCTTAATCAGCTTCATCACAGGAATCGTCGCTCTCTTCTCTGCCAAAATCCGTCTCATGATCAAGAGTGGTCCAGTCAAAATACTCCACTTATCCGTCGGCCTTTTTGCCATCTCCATGGGCCTTATTACGATAGCCATAGGGTTCAATATGGACTACTTTACAGCTACGGAAGGTGGCTTGTCAACAGCTTTAATAGTATTTGTGGTAATGATATTGGCGTATGTGTTGGTTCAACCGATCATAGACTTGATAGCGACTACCAGAAATTCGCTTTGACTAGTTCATGTACCCGGGTCAACAGATGGCGATAGTGTCGCATAGATTATTATAGTATAGAGAATAGATAGGTAAATACAAATTATGAGGCATAAGGTTTAGACAATCAATAACTAAAAAATAAGTATAGAAAATCCAGCAGTTACAAATTTAATTTTCATACCAAATTACATCCAAATAGGCTTAGTCATTTGTGTGCAAAGACAAAATAACATTATACCTACATAAAAATAACGAATCATAAACATTCGCTTGTATTATACTGTGATGATCATGACCTTCTTCTTATCGATGAGAGTGGCCAACTCTGGTGTCGAAAACCGAAAGTTTATCAAGCTGCCCTAAGGGCCTCTGGTTTAACGACTGCCGTACTAGACAAACCGCCGGGGCCTACTTTAACATTAATTTAAATTTAATTTATTTATTTCTTTAATTTTATTATCATGATGCGATCATCACAATTCATTTCAAACGTAAATTGCTATCTCATGCATTTTTAAAGATAAAAGTTAAGTACTGAAAGATGTTTTGGCAAAAAACATAGATTAGAATTTGATATTTGGTTGCCATTAGATATGTAACAGAAAAACCTAAGATAAATAAATAGGTAAGATTGACAATATCTTTATCATATTTACTATATCATAAAATGTTATTTGTAAATCGAGTTAAATTGCATTAACAAATAATGTTGTAGATATAAATTTATTTTAACTTTTTTGCCTGTCTAAACTTTATTCAACCTAGCTTAGAAAAGTATTATTAATTTTAATAATGTAAGTATCATTTTATAATCCAGATGCCAAAAGATATTATCATATTTAAAATCATAATCATGTTCATACAACTTCCATAAAAATGAGCGAGTTTTAATAATTGAGAGACTGGAACAAAATGTTTTATGCATAATTTTGAAGTTATGCATAAAAACTCAATCAAATTGTTTGCTGAATTTTACTGTAAAATATTTATTAATTATTATTACTTAAGGTTAATCTATTATATTATATTTTGTATTTCTAGGGATACAATTCTAAATTTTTACCAGTTAGTTTTTTATGACTATTTAACTTGAGTAATGAAATATTTTATAGATTATTTTTACCAGTTTTTAAGCTTTTCTACTTATGTTGTTATTACAAATTAAATATAGCAACATAAAGTAGGAGATTAAATATAAGAGTGTGTGTTTGAGTATGGTGTAAGTACTTACATTATTCATCTAATTTGTTAAGTTTTAAATAAAGTTTTTTTTAAGACTGTGCATTTTATCTTTATTTACCCATTTATTTAAAAATTAGTAAGGTGATTAGTGTTCAGTCTTTTTCACTCCAAGTCAAAACTACCAGTCTTCTTCTTAACGAATGAGAGTGGCCAACTCTGGTGTCGAAAGTTTATCAAGCCGACCTAAGGGCCTCTGACACGGCTTATCGACTGCCGTACTAGACAAACAGCCGGGTCCTACAATTTAACGTGTCATCCGACCCATGGAAGCGCCTAAAATGGAATGATACTCTTCGTTCACCCATCCAAGGACTGACCGCGTCGACCTTTGCTTAACATTGGTAATCGCATGCGATTGCCTCCGCTAGCTGAGCTACGAGCGCTACAACTACCAATGTGAGACTGAGACAAAAAACCTATACATATAACTTAGTTGATTCAAGTTTAAGACAGTAGTTGTAATATTGCCCTATTAGGCAACTTACTTCAACAAAACAGCTTACTTTTCATTTTTGTTTAAATCTGTAGAATATTTTCTTTCGATTTTTTTTCTATAAGTACACAATATTGCATGAAACTACACACAAGACAGCACATTAAATGAGCTTTTGGCAAGTCTTCTACATCTACCTGACACCCATGTACTCTATATGTAATAATTATGTATAGATTCTATCCATACATAAAATTTTATTTTGCAAATTGTTGTCTCCATTCATTGTATGTCAAAATTCTGTAACAGCTGTCAAAATGAAAATATAAATCGTGGACAAAGAACAATTCTAATAATTTCCCGAAACCCAAATCAATTGCGGCCATACCGCAGAGGCCACAACCAAGATTAGAATAGAACCCAAATCAAACTACCAAACTAGAAAGTAAAACATTTATTACCGAAAAATACTTACAAATAGAAAGACTTAAGACTTAGCTTGCGCCTTCTTGGCTGCTTCTGCCTCGGCCTCGCTCTGCTCGAAGGTGGTGATAAGTTTCTCTACCTCGGCACCGGACAGCACTCGGATGATTGTCTTGTTGTCCTTGCGGGTCAGAGTGGCCATCTCCACTGGAAATTTAAATGTAATTTGACAAGTTTTAATTTATTTAGTATTAAATTAACGTTGCGAGGCAGGTGGACCAAAACATTAACGGACTGGAGACCCATGACAGGCCACCTGGATTCAATCTATGCAGGACCGGGACGAATGGCGTACAAGAAGAGAAGCCTATGCTCAGCAATGGGATATAACCGGCTAAAGATAATGATATAGGTTAGATTAGATAAGACAGGTAAATAGAAAAATACTTTATTGTTGACCCATAACAAAACACATCAAACATAAAGAAGAAGTGGCACACATCAGTTTCTCTATTAACAAGCAAGCTTACAATTTTGAAATCAAACAGTCTTATTACAAAACATTGTTTAACTTTTAGTCCAGAACTTTGAAAATATAAGTCTGTTTTTGTTGTTCAAATTTTTATCTCTCTATTCTTATAACAATCAAACCGTCAAAATATTACCAATAATAATCAACATTTGAAGTAAACATTTTGATTGTTTGAATGTGATTATTGGAAAAAAAAAGGAACTTAACTTTTTATTTTAAAACTAGATTAATATTTAAACCACATTTTATAAGAAGACAGATAAACTTGAGTAAGTTTAATAAGTCATTCAGTTAATTAGCTTAATCAAATAAAGGCACACCTAAATCAAAGTACCTACATTGGCCCGTAACAAATAACTATATACTAACTGTGGATTTAAAACCATTTAAAAGGAAATACTTATCAAACCAACTACTACTACGAAAATACTTACTTTATAAGAAAATGTTACCGCCCTCACAATATTGGTAGAAGTGAGATTTATTTTACCGATTTTTTACTTATGCAGCTATCATCCCTTTCTACTAAACGACTTACAAAATTTACAACTAAAACTTCATAAAACATTTTAGTACCTTTCTCAGGTGTAAGTTTGGTCATGTCCAGTGTTTTGCTGAGCACCTTGATGGCGAGCGCCTGAGCCTCCGCCAGCGTGGTCTCATTCTCCTTGTACTCCTGCTTCAAACTAGACACTGCTGCCTGAAATGAGACAGAAAATATTTACTGTCGATATATTATATCATACTATTATTGAAACTAAATGTAGTACAAAAATTTGACTAGATATTGTAATTTGTGTGGCATACTCTATGAAATAAGTACTTATAATGCATGTTGTAACTTTACACTATCTATAAAGACTCTTTATCTTTTATAAATTTGAAAACTCTAGACAACAGATTTGGCACTGTCACATGAAGAAAAAGATTACATAAAACGCAAAAGTGTATTCCACATTTACACGGTAATAAAGCAAAAGAACAGAAAATAGTGATTTTTGGTAAAGTGTAGTGAATATAAGTAATACAGTTTTTTTTTTTTTTCTTTTTTTTCCAATTTCTTGTCTCGCTGCAATCGGCGGAGCCATAAGCAGTGCTGTTGATTGGGTGCAGGCTTTTTAGGTTTGGAGTCCAGTGACCCCCATCCCTTCTTTGGTCAAATCAGCAATATGGGGCCTCTTAAGCCGCCTTACTGACTCATTTTTTGTCAGATTTGTTGCAAGTTCGTTTGTGTGCCTCTCTAATCTCATTTTGTATTTCTTGCTGTGTCTTTGAATTTCCTCCTTCACGGTGGGCATTTCCAGGTACTCATGTATTTCATCATTTTTTGTGAACCATGGTGCGTTGGTTATGTTTCGAAATACATTGTTTTGGAACCTTTGTAGTATTTCCACGTTGGAGTGGCTTGCAGTTCCCCAAAGTTCTATGCCATATGTCCATATAGGCTTTAGTATGGTTTTGTAGACAAGTAGCTTATTTTCTAGTGACAGCCTGGAATGCCTTCCTATTAACCACAGTAGAGAACGGTATCTAATATTGGACTCATTTCTTTTCTTTTGTATGTGTGTTTTCCAGGTCTGCCATCTGTCCAGCCACATTCCAAGATAGCGAAATTCATTTTTATGGGGGAGCTCCTCATGTCCCAGTTGTACTCTTGGGCAGTCACCTTTTCTTAGAGCAAATGTTATGTGTGTGGATTTTGCTGCACTTGCTTTGATTTTCCACTTCTTCATCCAGCAATCAATTTTATTAAGGTGTGTTTGGAGTTGGTCAGATGCTGTTTTGGAGTTTTGGTTGCTACTTAAGGCTGCTGTGTCGTCTGCGAAAGTAGCAGTGAGTACATTGTCTGTCTCTGGTAGCTCCGCTGTATATATGGTGTATAGAACAGGGCCCAACACGGACCCTTGAGGAACTCCTGCTGCTATGGGAAAAGTTTCCGAGACCACATTGTTCACTTTTACTCTGAATTTTCTTTCTGCCAGGTAAGATTTAAGAAGAAGAAACATATTGTGAGGGATTTCCTTTTTTAATTTAAATAGAAGACCTTGGTGCCATACTTTGTCGAACGCTTGCTGTACATCTAGGAAAGCCGCTGAGCAGTATTCCTTTTTTTCCAGGCTATCACGAACTTTGTGGACAACTCTGTGAACTTGTTCTATTGTGGAGTGGAAGTACCTGAATCCAAACTGGTGGTTCGGTATTACTTTATTTTCAACAAGCACTGGGTTGAGCCGATGAAGCAGGATTTTCTCAAATACTTTGGACATAACAGGCAGCAGGCTTATTGGTCGGTATGACGAGACCATTTGTGGAGGTTTGTCCGGTTTTAAAATCATTACAACATCAGAGTATTTCCAGATTTCAGGGAAGTGACCTTCTCTAAGAATTGCATTGAAGAGGGAGGTTAGGAATACAATTGCTTTTCTAGGAAGAGTTTTCAAGATTTCAGCTGTGATGAGATCAAATCCAGGGGCTTTGTTGTTCTCTAGGTTCCTAATGATCCTCCAAACTTCTCTTGGAGAGCAGCATCTCATAGGTAGGCTAAGTTGTAAGTCGCTCTGCAGGTAATCTTTTACTTCTTTTTCCCACTGAGAGTCTTCATATTGATTGGGAGTAAACACTTCTTTTAGGAAGGATCCGTATGCCTGAGCTTTTTCTTGATCTGTGATCGCCCATTTGGTATCATTAAGCTTGAGGGGGAATTGCATTTGTGCTGGTTTTCTTGAGGACCGGGTGGCTTTCCACAGTGAATACTCTCCAGCTTTAGAGGGTGCCATTTGTTCTAGTTTATGCTGAAGTGTTTCATTTTCTACTTCTAACAAAAATGTTCTTAGTTCTCTAGCAGCTTTCTCATACTTATGTTTGTCTTTACTATTTTTGTATGTTTGCCAGGTTCTTCTGAGCTTTCTTTTAAAGTAAGGTAAAGTGTAGTGAATATAATACAGTTTTGAGTGTAACATATATGCTACTTTTAGTCTTGTAACAACGCGAGCGAAGCCACAGACATCTACTAGTATGTGATAATGTTGAAATAGCAGGATTTCAGATCGGAGTTTCACCAAATTGCAAAATTATATGTAGGCAAGCTAAAAAATGTCTTAACTCACAGCACTATTATTCCCGATGCAAGTTGCCTTCCACCCGCCGTAGTTCCCGCTGGGGTCGGACTGGTACAGCTGGTAGCCATAGTGCTTGTCCCACCCCATGTACAGGATTGACACTCCAAATGGACGCTTGCCTGGAAAAACAAGTATGAGTTTACATATAGGATATTGATACTCACTAATGGGTCTCTGAGTAAGAGCTATCATAATGGTCTTTTACATAATGCTTGATATATTTGATACTATTTACAAATCTAAACTCAACTCATCTCACTCTACATGGTGTACATTAAAGTTATATTCTATTCTACACCTTTAAACAACTTTAAAACCCGGCTTGATGGCTGGTTTATTACAGAAAACCAAAAAATCTACTGCTAACATTATCATCTAAAAAAAATTACAGAAGACTTGATAACCTCCTTTTTTTGAAGTCAGTTAAATTTAGGCAAAATTTCTGTATTAAACATTAATAATGTTAAAATTATGTGGCACTGCCAGCTAACAGTGCATATTCTTGGATAATACAAGAGTTATTGTATGGCTTGAACATCAAATACCAAAACAGGAAAAAAAATTCAGTTACTACTTTGTAATTTGTCGGATAATAGTTTATCTACTTCTCAGAATGATACTAAAGATACATAGTAAATAGTATTAGGTAATCTTTATGTTTTCTTTGGTGAAAAGATTAGCAAGTGAGTTATTTACTCCTGACACTTGACTGTTGATTGTAATTTACTGTGTTCTCTGCTTGCTGCAGACTACAACAGAGATAGGATTCTGCTTCTTTTCTGTGTTAGTAAGTACTAATTAAAATAATAATGCTTACCTCCATACTGTGTGTAAGCCTGTTTGACATCACAGAGCCATGAAACCAGTTGTTCACAGGGAATAGATTCTCCATAGTTCAACAGATACCTCTGTGCAATCAGTCTCAGCTCATTCGTGAGCACATTAGCATCAGAAGTGATACCAGCTACCGAGCAAACCATGTCATCATTCAATTTGTAGATCTTTTCAGAGAAAAATACTTCATCCAGGAGTTTGTTCGTGTTTCTGCGCTCGGCAGCAAGCAGGATACCGTCTGTAGCGAGGATACCCAGCGACGTACCAGCGTGACTGATCGCCTCCATGGCATATTCCACTTGGTAAAGACGCCCTGAAAACATTAGGTACGGCAAATATAAGTTTTCTAGACAATATTTTGAGCAGTTAATATAAAATAAATGATGTAAAAGGATCGTTTACCTTCAGGCGAGAAGATAGTTGTACGGGTATCATAACGCCGAGCCTGTAAAAATACAAGAATGTATTGTTTGGGGCTTGGATGACCAAGCAAGAAGTCGCTAACCTATAAAACTACTTGCAATACTGTTGTGATGAATGTATATGACTACTACTCACCATTTTGTGTTATTTTTAGAGGATACGGGCACGAAAACTGCGGTTCGAAATAATTATTACTGTTTCTGTAAATCCGAAAAGTAACGCCGGGGATGACACTCAAAATCAAATCAAATCAAAATTTGACAATTCACTGTTTGACATTGGCAACGAAATATAATGTTTTTTTTATTTGTCACTTGCTTATGAATTAATCTCTATTCAGCCTCTATTTAATATTATGTAAGGGATTTCTATTAAAACTTAGTACTACTAGTAAAATATGCTTTTAGGGCCTAGGGTATATGAATATCAAGCGTAAGCTTAGTATGGGGCTGGTTGGCGCTGTGTGATATGTCCTGAAATATTATTATTTATTATTTATACTATCAAACAAAAAACCTTTTTGGGGGGAAAAGATGTTTACATCATGCCTATATCGGGGTAGGTCTGGGTAGGTATTGTATTTACTCATAATATTTACTATTGGTATTTCACACCATTGGCCAACTAAAAAAAACTGGGTACACGTCAATCTATGTAAATGTCAAAAGTCATAACAACGTAACAATTAAACGCTGCTGCTGAATTGATTTATTGAAAACATTTTATTTGCTTAACTACCTGAAAAGGTTTACTACCACAATAATTTCTCCTAGGATTATATTATTTCTCTTACTATGACTGTTCAAACTACAAAAGTGTTCGCAAAGGCGAGTGGACCGAAGAAATCGCGACTAGAAATGAACGTACGGCAGCTTCTCAATAAATGTGAATTGATAGCCAAACAAGAGCCTATAGAAGGGAACTGGAGGCTCACAAAGTACGTAGAGGCTCTCAGTGACATGATCGCGGAACTCAAAACTGGACCAGAGTAAGTTAACTGTGATTATATGACATACGAATAGTGTGGGTATATTGCTATTTTCTCTGCTACGTTATTACTGTTTCGTGTATGATCACGTCATTAAGCTAAGTCAGAAACTTCTTAACCGTTTTGAAAGTGAAAGTTAAAAGTTTTGAAAGTCTGACCTATGGTCGTAATAGATATAGGAATCAAGTAAGAATTTGGTAAGCACCAGGTACAACTGCTGTAAGCAAAACCTAAATGTAGGGGTAAAGAGCGGAATGTAGACACAAATATGTAATAATCTCTGACTTCTTCCACTCTTTTATTTCAGCAAGCCTGCAAAAGATGTCTTAGCTGAATACACTAAAAGATCTTCTTTCTTAAAAGGAATTATTCAAACTGCCACATTGAATACTCCCATTGAAAAGGTAAAGTTAAAATATATCTCTATTAAATTACAATAAAACTATTTGATCCTTGAGGCATAGGGACATTAGGGATGTATTATGTATTTGACTTAGTTTGCTTCCCTATTTCGAGTAGCATCATCAAATAATATATGTAATTACTTAACTAAATGTTTTTACTTAAATTAATATTATGTAAGATTAATTTTAATTTAATTTAAAGCAGTTTCTGTAGCTTGACGTCAGTCTGAACTATTACAGTGGTTGGCTATAGCTTCAGTCAAGATTTTTAGAGCTATAATGTCCTCCCCTTCATATGCTATGCCAATATGACATCTGCTATAAATTCTCATTGCTTCATAATTGTTGTAAACTATTTCAAGACAAACATAAGATACAACCAAAGAAAAGAATATACCTACCAGAAACCAACTCTTTCTAGCATCACAATTGTCAGCCTTATCACTAAGAGAAACTTTCCCAAGTACTATTAAACACCTTATTTCCAGCTAGAAGCAGTGCAGCAACTATCCCACGGGGTGGCAACCATGGCAGCCGATGCAGCTGCTCAGGAGATACACCAGAAGACGGTGGTCAAGTATGGGACGGAGCTGCGATCAGAACTCTTTGGACTGGGTACTTATTCTTTAATTATTTAAGTAAAGAAATAAATATTCCTAAACCCTCTACACAGCGCTATTTAGCCATATTGATAAGGTAGTTACATTGTATGAAATTTTATAAACAATGCCTTACAGTTCAATTCAAATAGTAATTTAATTCTCTTGTTGTTTCTTTTTTCATATTTGTGGTTGTTTTAATTAAATAAATAATATTTGTATGTATGTAGGTAGAAAAGACTGATTTGCTACTTTGTTTAGACTAAAGTGGATAACAAGACAATGCTGGTTATAGTTAAATGTAAACTTAATGCCTATCAAGTCTTACCCCATTGTTTGTTTTTAGAAGAGGACCACATTGAGGACTTCCTTTTACCTGCATAGAGTTTATAATCTCAAGATGTCTCAAACACCTTTTGTGACTTGTGACAGGAAAATTTGTATTTGTTTGTCTTTTTTTTCTGTGATTTGTTAAATGTGTATGTGTGCTGGTACGTGTTAACGCTTTGACTGCTCATAGCGTGTCTTTGCGTTTTCGGAGAATTTACGACATGCCCGGAACGAAAGAATGCGTTTTCAATACGCTTCGTAAATTGAAATTCAAAACAGGGGCACGTATAAATAGACATACAAAATAAGAGGGCGCCGAATGCGTTAAATGTTTGGTTTCAAAATAAATTGTTTTCATGTTCCAGAAGACGAAGACGACTCCCTCCGTAAGCGCAACATCATCAAAGCCCCCAACTTCACGTCGACAGCAGGCGGGCAGCAGGACATGGACTCCCTGCTGAAGTACCACCAGAACATGCAGGAGAAGGTGGCTGAGAACATGGTGCTGCTCACCAAGAGCCTCAAGGAGCAGTCGCAGATTGCTAGCACAATTATTAGGCAGGATACTGAGGTATTTGATACGGAGATATTTTTGAATAACTTTTCGGGAACAGAGCTATTATCATAATCTCACTAATGTATTGTTATAACTTCGGTGTTGATGTGATATTGTCAGCATTGGGCGAAGTTCCAGTATGATAAACTATTAAAGCCAAGGACTTGCAAGAAGACAAGAATAGCATGATAAGCAGAAAAAAAACGTGAGTGTGCAAGATTTGATGGCAACTTTGCTGTACTAAGTTTATTTTAATTCTATCACAAATTTCTTAACGATATTTTTGTCAGTGTTATCATCATCATCATCATCAGCCACTTCTGGGCATAGGTCTTTCCCAAGGCACGCCACTCAGCCTGATTTTGTGCTTGACGAATCCACCTATCCCCTGCTACTTTAATTATGTCCTCGCTCCACCTAGTGGAGGGTGCTACACTACGCCGAGACGCGGTCTACACTTCAACTTGTCTACCTATATCATCATATTATTAAAACTTTCGTGAGATATTCGTATAATGCAGTTTGCGCGCTGCCGCGGTCCCAGAACGTTCGTTCTGATGCTGGGTGTCATTACACCCAAAACGCGTAAACAACATACCTACGTAAATTAGACGTGAGTGATAACCGTAATAGTTACATATTAATATATGTAGGTATCATCATATATTTTGTTCCGTTATACATTCCAGGCCCTAAAGAAGTCCACGGACCTAACAGACCGCAACATGATGTCCCTGAAGGTGGAGTCAGACAGGCTGCAGGAGCACAGCCGCAGCGCGTGGAAGTGCTGGCTGTGGCTCATGTTGGCTGTCGTAATGGCTATATTTATTAGTGAGTAATACTTTTATATTCAACTCCCTAACAGTAAGTAAAAAATTAGAGGAAACTAACATATTTGAGAACCACAAATCTGAGACCATTCATGATCTGTGCTGCCATTCCAGGTTTACTTGCCCTAAAAAACTTTCCTAATTAGTAAATTCTACTGGGGTGTTACCCCTGTGAGCAAAGAGGAAAACGACACGCAAGAATCCTATTTCCAAAGATTCTGATGATGATGTAGCGTTGCATACTGATTTCTGTTAACTACGGCGAACATATTTTTACGATAGGTTTCTAATGCGTCCTCTCATGGCTGATGTACCAAATTTCGGCAATAAATATTCCCACTTTGGTACCTATATAGTAAACGTGAAATTTCGTGTGTGTCTGGGCGCGCGTGTGTGTGGGTGTGTATATAATATATGATAGTTACTTCGTCACGCCCAAACATTTCACCTGATTTGTATGAAATTTTGTGGAGATAGGTTAGTCCCTGAATTAACATATGGACTACTTTTATTCGGGACTAGCTGGTGCGCGCGACTTCGTCCGCGTGGAATAGTTATTACCATAAAAACGGTTCTAAAGAGTTAACCTCAAAAGATAGACATATACTGTTGCGGACATTTTGTTAGATCATTTCAAGGGGAATAATTCTTTCATACACATTTTTTTGATTTCTTAAACCATTTTCGCAGCGCACGCAACGGAAGCCCTCAAAGATGAAAAATTTTCCCCGTTTTATCCACATTTTCTTTTGTTTCTTCGCTCCTATTAATTGCAGCGTGTTGTTATATAACCTAAAGTCTTCCTCAATAAATGGTCTATTCAACACAAAAAGAATTTTTCAATTCGCACCAGTAGTTCCTGAGATTAGCGCGTTCAAACAAACAAACAAACTCTTCAGCTTTATAATATTAGTATAGATTAACGTAGATTAAACAGTGGAGCGCTGCTATCGCTAACATTCTAATTATTTAATTATCAATTTCAGATATGGTCCTGTTCATGAAAGTAATGAAGAAGAGAAAAATGGAAGCCTAGGTTTAATGGTAATGTACATAATTCTATTTTATCTGTAGTTTGATATACTTATATGACATTCTGATTACTGTGATTAAGTTATTGTAATAAATAAATATAAAATAATGAGTAAGTATGTATTTCTTCAATAATAAATATTTTTGTATATACGTAGAAATTGAATCAAATACACACAATACAATTTACATAAAAATGGTGCAAATTTATGTCAGGGATATATGTATATCTGCAAATATTTAATGCAATAAAATAAAACAAATTTTAATTTAATAATTTATTTAATTGTCCACTATTTAGTTTATAACCTACAGTCCTATATATTAACGTCAATAGATTCCAATAAATTAATATGAAACATCTAAAAACAATATATTATGTGCAAAAATAATAGCTTTGGTCCATTTACCAATACTTTTATTTTCTATAATATTTATTTAAATACGTGCCTTTCAATATCTTTTACTACCATTTTATTAAACGAAATCTTTGTTAATACGCCTTTTGGAATTTAAATTAAACCATTTACATAAAAGAACTCATACGGTTATGTAATATTTTATAATAGACTTTCCACTCTTTACTTATTTTCCTCTGTGCGTGATTTTCTGGACCACTCTTATAGATAACAAATCCTTTTTTTTACAAACTGCGAATTATGTCTGCCTTAATCTTCCATTACGATGTTTTTTGTTACTTTTAACTATTAGGCCTTTGACCACCAAATTGAATGCAACGACACGCCCACAAGAAGCACTGTGGTTGCATTTATTACTTATTAACTGTTAATAGCAATTGTTAGCCATTTAAATTCCCTTAAATCATGCAGCGAATTTGATGTGAATCTTTACCAATTAGGTATAATTCCTGTAAATAAGTGTCCCATTTCCTTATATCAAAGCCTAAGTTTCAAATTATCAGTGTTTTTAACGTTTAATGATTTGATTATTCTATTATGTAACAAGTTTATTATATGAAGGTTATTTATGTATATGTATGTAGATAAATATTCAGCAACAGCTAGCGGGAACAGTATATAAAGAGAATAGTTACATGGATGTCGAATACACTTGCTATTGAAAACAGCGACATCTTTTGGTAGAATTTGACCAACTTGGGTTTAAATTTAAACAGTTTAGTCATAAACTTTTGTAAATGTGCTTAACGCCGCAAAGATATAATGTAAGAGATTTTTATTTATATCTATCATAATTTTATAATCACTCAGTTTTCTGGCTGATAGATGTCGCTAGTTTCCAAAGCGGTAACTGATAGATAAGTACACATTGTTCTATAGATTTATAAAGCTTACAGCTATATTACACTCATTTAGTTACAGTAAAAGCGTTAAATACTTCGCTGTTTTATCTCTTTCTAACACACGTATCGGCGAATCTTATTCGCGTCGATTTTGTTTATTTTTTCTTTTTCTTGCTATTGGAAATTGTTCCTAATTGCGCTAGGTTTAAGGTCTACTTTTTATCGAAGACATCGGTTAGTTCAAACTTCCATATCTTGTTGGGTCCGATTTCTGTGACGTAGAGATGTGAACCGTTCCTTGTCACGGCCAGGGAGTGAGGGTTGGTGAAACCCTGGAAAAGAAAATGAAAATAAATTTAAATGTATAGGTCATATCCCCATTAATAGATTTTGAGACCCTAAAAAGTTAACTACCATCAAACCACACTAAACGCGTTTTACGGATGCTAAATGCATTGTATAGGTATGTAGCATGAAAACGCTTTTCTTGTAATTTGTTATTATAACATTTCTGCATAACAAATGTGGAAAAATATCTTACACGTAGCATAGCAAGTGTCCTTCGATTTTGCGATTGACGAAATGATTTATTGAAAACATTTTATTTAACGTTTAGCGAGTGCAATCCTCATATACTCATAACTCATACTTTGATTTGGTATAGTACCAAATCAGGGGTCGTCCGGTAATAATATATACTATAATTCTCCCACCAAGTTAAACTTGCTATCGCAATTTAACATTGTTTTTCCATTTATACACCTACAAAGGTGTATAATAGATAGATAGCTGCGGTCTATAGATAAAATGTAGGCGGCCACTTATTTTAGCACTACTGTGGGCGAGAATCGTGGAAACACGCGTTATGGGTGTATGCAATACAACAAAGTAAAAATACCTAATAAGCTTATGTTTGGGTCAAAAGAGTTCTTTTTTCATAAGAAATTTCGCAGTAGTTAGATATTTTCGCTAAACTCGTGTATTTGTTTGATCTTTGTCCTTACCAAATACATTACACCTACTGAGTTCTGCCGTTTGAACATAAAATAATGAGAAAGATACATTTATACATACTAATACAGTATAACCGTTTAAAGGTGGTTAGACATCAAAATTAATAGTTTTATTCTTCTACGACTAACGGAAATTCATAAAAAAACATCAACAGTTCTGTAATAAAAGTTCATTGCCCCTGAGAAACTGTATATTAAAACATTTTTTTTTGTAAATTTTCTAAACATCACAGATCAATTGTTGATTTTAATTACTCAAGTTGCCTTTAAGCGGTTATGCGTTGGTTGCAATAACCCTGTATAGTATTTTAATATGGGTATACTCACAGTGCTTGGCTCCCAAGTGTCCAAGATATTCCCATACACAGCATTGACAGTAAATCCTCTGACAGCAATATTTTGAGACGTCGGTCCATTCACGGCATAAATGGTATCACCGTGCGAAGCCACAGCAAAAACTCTACCAAGAGTTGGGTCTTCAATAATAGTCGCCGGGTCCAAAACATCAATGTAGCTCTTCAAACCAGCTTTAGGACAAACTATCCTCATATTCTCTCTATCAGCAACGCATACCACGTCCAAATGTTCCAGCAAAGTCACACTATGGGGTAAAATTAGGGTTAGAGTGTCTGAATACGTCGGTATTGCCATGAGTAAAATGCCAGCTGCGTTGAATTTGAGTATTTGGTTGTTGCAATAGCCGTCGGCGACGAATATTTCTCCCGTGGTTGCGATGGAGACTGAAGTAGGCATGCAGAGTAACACGCGCCGTCTGTACGGGTAGCCAGCAGTGAAAGCTTCTCCGATAGTTAGAGTCGGGTATTTGTGGTTGCTTGGGGTGTACTGGAATAAAAAAGCAATGATATTGGTGGATTTGTTCAAATATTGATACGCAAAAGTTTTAAGGATAGCGTTACCACATTAGTAAAACTATGTTACTGACCCTATACTATTACTATACTATCACAATCTCACAATATTCCGTCGGTCTGTTGCGGCTTGCCAGCAGAACAAAGAGAGCAACAAACACAAAATCGCTTTTAAAAAATATATGTCATATGTGCCAAAGAAAATATAAAATGCTTTTATATTTGCAGCTACCGTATTTTTCAAAGCTCAAAGCATTTCCGCCAACTACCCTTGATCCACTTTTCCAAGCATACCTAGTATACCTACAGAGTACTATTACCTTGAAAAGTTGGTGCTTTGCCACGTCTGACGTCCCTGACCCGAGGTTAGATCTTTACTAGAGTTTATACTGAGGCCAGACGTAATCTTGATATGGGAACTATAGAATAGTACTTAATTTCTTACTCTTGAAATAGCTACTATAGAGATTTCTTACACGCTAGTTACGATCGTATATTTTTTGGGCGTAGTAATAGCGTTTACATTCCGTACTATGCCTACTACTATTTTAGGATCTCTTACACAGGGTTTTTTTTCAATTTGTCGGAAAACACACGATCTCATGCCAAAAAAACTTTTCAATGGCGTTTCTATTTCATAAGCCCGAAGTAAAATAATAAATGCCGTAACTGGTCCTGACTATCACAATATTAGTACAATTTTGATGCGATTCTTGTAACTAACACATGTAATTTTATACTTCTTTTATTGACTGATTTGCCAGAGTAATAATCCAATTTTCTCGTAATAATACTACACCTAGCCACCATAAAATAGGTAAATAACACGATACTCCCCAAATCCCCGTACAATTTGGCAGACCGCGTGGCGACCCGTAATCTTGTTTGGGAAACAATGATTTATTGCAGACTAATAGGATCTGGCTTCCGTTACTATATACCTATAGGTATACAGATGTAAACTAAGGTTTGCTTTTTATGATAAAACATTATATTGTCGTGAAATTAGATTTTTCCTGAATCAATGATTGCACACAATAATACAATATTATTATAGAGTTTTAGAATCGATAGATTTTTACTGAGCGCATAAAAGTCTATGCCATGTATTCCTTTTGAAATAGAAAGTTTAAAAATATTTTCATTAGTATCCCTCCTTCTCCTATTTACTACTTGCGACCACCCTATGCCACATAACATTTTAAAATTCAGGCAAATTTTTAATGATCGGGAGATAAAGTAAGATAATACTTTCTATAAAAACAGTCTTACCTTGAACACTTGATGCTTGGCCACATCAGTGACCCACACGTTGTCATGATGGTCCACAGTCAGGCCATGGGGCATGTAGAAGGCATACGCGCCCCAGCTGTGCAGGACTGAGCCAGAATGAGGGTCTAGGACCAGGATAGTGTCCTCGATGATAGGCCCTTTGTCCAGGTTCTGGTAGGCGTTGGATTCGTTGAAGGTGCTGGAAAAATATTATAGTTTTATCGATTTGTTTTTACTTTTTCTAAATTTAAATCGGTTTTGGTAAATTTGCCTATTTCAAATTGTTGGAAGAACGGAGACGATAAATGTATCGATCATGTTGCTCAGATTTTATTTTAATTAATATTTAGTAGTTTCGTTTCAATTACTTTAGTATTTTACAGTTCCTTTAAAAAAACACATTCATAAAATCTAGAAAATAATATCTACACTATGAATTTTCAAAGCTATTGATACACTTTCTTCCAATAATTCTCACCTCTCATCCCATATCCTCTCAGCCCTATGAAAGATCACAGGCTGTCCCAGCGAGTTTATAGACACCGCCGTGATCTGACCAACATTCAGCGACTGCTGCGGCCAGTCTTTCACCTCCTGGGGTCGGAGGACCACCTCGTCTTTTGGCTGGAAGGTCTTAGTTAGTTAAAATTGATTCTCGTTGCTTTTTTATCCCATTAATATTGTAAAGACAAACATTTGTGCGTTCGTGTTGTGTGTGTGTGTGCGCGTGTGTGTGCTAGTAACTCATAGAATATTAGAATCATTCTTGAGAAATGAGGCGAGCCTCATTTCATTAATGTGATTTATTATTTTGCTTCGACAAATTATTTTCTTAATCATCGAAACTTTGATTATTTACTAAAGAATTTTACGAAATGATCAGCATACGAAAATTTACGCGGCGAGTAATAATTGTTTAACGTAAACCTTTGATGACTATTTGTGATTTTTCATAACTAATTAATTTGTACTTTGCTGTATTATAAAAGTCAGAATTATGAATATGTAGTAAGTATCATACTTATGTGTATGTCTTATAGTACCTACTTATTCTACTATACAGTATCCATAATTAATTTCATACCACATGTAGATCCAGATTCTTCAGCACATCTTCGTTGGCTCCATAGTTGAAGTAATCGAAGTTATCTCGCACAGTTTCTGGTTCACAGTTGATCACCCCCAGGGCAAGAACCGCGCAAAAAGCCCGCAACATTTTCACTAAACTATTTGTTGTGATCTGACGATTGCTAGACTCAACTGTGTACTGAAAGCTTATTGATTACCGAGTCCTTCCACGCATGCGTATAAAAAACATGGTTTTTTCGCAATTACATCAAGGTCATCATAGAACGAAATGAAACACCATACAGAGTAAACATATAGGTTTATTCTCTCATAAACTCTGCTCGAGCGTAATCAACAAAATTAGTTGACGCGTATATAATTTCGACATTGTAGATTCAAAGAAATGGTATCACTCAGTTCTTAGGCTAAGTAAGAAAATAGAAGACGAAATTACATTTCTTTTATAATGAATCAGTCTCGAATAGATCGTTGTTAAATTTTGGCACGTTTTATTTTTCGAATTTTTTATCTACTATAATGGTAAGCGTGATTTAGGTAAAAGTGGGGGGGTTTATCTTAATATCTATGTTCTGTGGAGTTGGTGCGTTTATTGACCCCTCCATTCTGAGTTGGGCTGGTCCCAGATGTATCCGGTTTCCGTCATGGAACAGATCGCGTTGTAATACCGTCCTGGGCTTCGGCAGTAAGACCAAGAGGGACATTTACATCGGAACAATGTTTGGAATTCCTCCTTGCATACTTCATTCCACCAGCAAGTTCTCTGAAAATTAGGAATATTTGTAAACTTATCTGGCGCCATGTTGTTTCATGATAGAAAATTATCTCAGGTCTTTGTATATGTTGTCTTATAAATTTACTGCAAATATAGAAGTGTAAATAAGATCCAGTCTCTACGGTGATCGCTTTAGTGAGGTTATGCGGCTAACATCTGTTCGGTCTATCGATTAAATCTGCCCCTCCTCTTTTCCAACTCTCTGAGCATCATATCTTTACAACATTCAACAAAGCTTACCTCCGTGATGTATCCTCTCACCGACTGATCGGAATTGCCTCTCTTCGCGGCCACCAAATAGGGCATCGTTACCAGTATCGCCATCACCGCAAGCATCACATATTGCACCTAAAACATTTATTTCTCGCACAATTTTCGCACATAAACACGAATTAATCACGTAGGATTGTACCCGGATTGTCTTACCTTAATCATAGCAAGGTTTTGGGCCGAAAATAGAAAATAATCCAGGGTAACCTTTCATTTCACGCTCCGCTTCGGAGCTTTTGCGTTTTCCCGAGCCAGGGATGAGACTGTACGGACACAGAATATCTAGGAGTTGGTGTATATCTAGTTCATCTGTGGTCGCCTAGTGTTCCGCGGCCTGGGCTTTATCGACTATCTAGATTTAGCCTTACGAGTAGGTATGTATATTTATATATTTGTACAGGGATAATGTTTTGATATGAAATAGATGGTCTTTGTTAGATTTATATGTAGGTACATTGTACATGGTATCTATAAGATATTTTCTGTTAGCGTATTTTGCGATACAGTTTTGCTAAATGTTCCGAGTTGGTAATTGTATGTGTATGATGGTTGGATGAAATACAGTAATTTAATCTTAACATTTCATAAAAAGTTTATTCTTACCAACATTAATTTAAATAAATAAATAACTTACAAATCACTAGCTAAGTAGGACTTTCACAATTTCTTACAATAAATGCATTAATTTAAGAACTTATTCATACGTGAAAGTTACAGTTAAAGTACAAGAAAATTATTAAAATTAAAGACTATACAACAAAATAAATAAATAAACAAGGGATAATCGAAACGAAAGAATGGCACTTAGATAAATATAAATAATGTTTCAACATTTGAAACTAATTTACAACAAACTTTGGTCGGAAACTACCACTACATTTGGGATTATAATTTTTCTATCGTCTTCCGAAATTTGCGTTTATTCACAGTTATTATTATAAACCATCAGTAAGAAAAGAAAAATAAAGTCAATTTGTCTCATTTCATTGTTTATAAAAAAATATACTTTTCGTCTCAAAAGTTATGTTACTGAGCCCTGCACTAGGTATATCTTAGAGCCTGTTGTGCGGGACACCTTGCACCCTTGCCAGCTGTTTCTACAATGAGGAAAAGTTCTTAGCATGTAACGGCAATAGCGTCAAGTTTTGATTTAGTTGAATTGCTATAGCAACTGGGAATAAACGCAAAACTGGAAGATGTCGTAACTAGATTTGTCTAGATGTGGTTCTACATCGCGTGTACTTCGTTTACTTTATTCTCGTCGTCATTTTCTTGCTCCTGCCGCCTGTGCATGTCTTCAGCTTCTTTACTGGAAGTATAATTGAAAAATTTAATGAGGAGTTTCGGAGTAATTCCGTAAAAAGTGTATGACTTCAAATAACAACTTAACTAGGCAAGTACCTATTTGTAGTGACTGAAACTATTGGTAAAGATAATTAAGTTAGTGCTTATTAAAAAGTTCAATCTGTCAGAGAACTAAGATTCCACAGAAAAATACGTAGACACAGATATATTGAACTTATACTACCTAAATCAATTAATCAATCCTTCACCTAACCGTTTTCTGTATACTACCTATTCCTCTTCTTACTCGAGGCAAAATACATAAGTATCGCTTAAAAGTAAGAAATAACCGATTTGAAAATTTGCTTTTTTGTAGGTAAAAGGATAAAAGAAAATGGTGAAGACAAAGAAAAAATGCAAACTCCATATATTATTATCGTCATTGAAGTAGCAATTTCTTGGCTGTATTATTCTACCTTGCAGGTATTTTCATTACCCTCGCTTTCAATTATCCACATTGGCGTACGTTTATTCGTATCTACACATATGTGGATAAGTAAGAAAATAATGATGGAAATGAAAAGTAAACGCGCTTCTTATACTCTATTTTAACTGACTACTTGTTGACACTGTTACTATGCGGTTTATTCAGTTGCTATTAGGCAGAATTGGACCTGTTTTTGCTAGGCAAGGCACTCACGGTCAGGCGTTAATCTCTCCGTTAAAGACTAACTACGATAAAAAATGTTAATTACTTACCTAGTTGAATGGAAGGCATACTGCTGCGTAAGTTTAATATTCTTCAGGTTGTCTTGTGCCAGTCCTTACTTAGGTACTGTACGTATGTATGTACGTCAATAGGTAGGGTTACGGTGGCTACGGTGCCCCACACCAGGTATCCGTAGCGCCTGTGTTGCGGCGCTACAGTTTGTCCCACCGCATTTTAGTTATTAATAAAAACTCACGTGTATTTATTCGGTGAGGAAGGCTGGAATATGCTCTTAGGGCACAGCCTGTAGTATGGCCAGCACTCGCCCCCGGATTCACCTGCTTTCTGCGCTTCCACGTACTCGGGAAGTAGGTTCGAGTACGGAGATTTGGATGGACTGAAATGCAAAAAGTAATAGTTGATGAAATAACTGATTCTTCCGATGTTTCTCGATTGAACTTCGAATAAGTTTTCTGATATCTGCAAAAAAGAACAGAAATTATTTTAAATGCTAGCGTAGCTACTTATAGGCATAAAACGCTCAATCAAAATTCTTCGTGTAATGCATGTAATGGTCTTTAGCTTAAATAAAATTTTGAGCATTTGCATCATATAGCCTGTTTCTTTCATATTTTTTTCTTATTTTTAAGATGATTTTTTGCTGTATCTAATGCACGTTAAACCCTACATAAACTAAGTACTACATACGTAATATAAAACGGCAGTTGAAGCTCATGTCCCAATTAATAACAAGCTAATTGCGGTGTCATACTCGTATAACAGTTTCTGACAATTTTACGGCAGCATTTTCTGATAACAATCTAATGAGCATTACGTTGAGAGCGTTGTAATTAATTGAATTAATTTACTGCGATCATTTTATGAACGTTATGGACTCGTGTATATTGTGTATGTTGTCTTACTTTTCACAAAACACTAATATTGAATATAGACACCAATGTGGCAAATTGTGGGTAGTTCTATTGAGACATGAATGAATGTAAAACGAATCCAATCTGCAACCATGTGAAATCTTTTAATCTTTAAAACAATAGTGAATCGGATTTTTCTGGATAAACGAATCATGACGTTTTCACCACTACAAACTATGTCGCCTACTATCAGGCATATGCTGATCAAGTGCAAACGATTTTTACCCTAGTGCTAAATGCAAACAATAATCGGTTAAAGTCAAACTACAACGCCTTTGGTTTTTTTCGGTGAAGAAAGAAGGCGAGATCTTTGTACCAACAATTTGAGATATAAACTGTCATTCTATCCTTCTCAGTTTTTGAGTCTTACTATACAACAGTTTGTATGGAAATAGCACACAGGCGACTGCACCTTAAACAGTGTAACTTTATACTCACGTGAAGAACAGCTTCATAACTTCTCCGATGAAGCCGAAGTTCTTGAGAGGATGTGCTTGTATCTCGCAGATGGCTCGTAGCAGACACTCCTTGCCTTCAAAGCCGAAATTAGCCAGCATGTCTTCCGCTACTGTGTACATTAGTGCTCTGGAAAATTAACAGAAAAGCTATTATAAACTAGTGGAAATATAAAAAATAATAATCGGTTTCAAGAAATAAAGTAAATATGTCAATACATATCACTCAGCGCCATCTAGTCCCATACTAAGCAAATATATTTGCTTAGTATGGGACTATAGATGGTGACACAAGTGCACTTGTGTCACGGGTACTAAATAACGGATATAATATAAGTACTTAAATATTTTTCTTTTGTAAATACATACGAGTACATATTATATACATGGTAAAAACCAGAATGAACCCTAATTGTAAACAGAAAATGGACAATTACTTGTGTTGTCTTGTACTGTATCAAACCCGCGAACCCCTGGCACTAAAGGCAGATAATCTACCATCTGAGCTAACAGGTTGATGAAACTAGAGGCAAACTTAAAAAATAAAGAAGTGCGATAAAAGTATACTCTACAAATTAATGGACTTAAATATTTCTCACACAGTCATAACTATGATGAAAGCTAGATTATTGTTAAGTAGTTAACCTATCTATTCCCTCGTTCGGTCTTGACAACCAGACTAATCAATACTTCTTACACG
This sequence comes from Macaria liturata, assembly GCA_964023185.1. Taxonomy (NCBI): domain Eukaryota; kingdom Metazoa; phylum Arthropoda; class Insecta; order Lepidoptera; family Geometridae; genus Macaria; species Macaria liturata. The sequence continues at coordinate 3,085,307 of OZ026824.1, read as the reverse complement.
TGCCAATAAATCATGTATGTACAATGATGAAAGCGTACCAAAAATAAAGCAATATTTCATCGAGTATTGCGTGATAGGACATAAGAAAAATTGCCCACCGTAGGTCTTTCACAGATCAAAGACTATTTCAAAGATCTTTTCAAAAAGATTTTCTTGTAACCGCTGATATGGAAGTATATAGAACGGCGTAAACTTTCTTTTGCGGTTTATGATTGACGTAACAATTCACTCTCACACGCACATTTCTACACACACACATACACACACACACATACACACACACACACACACAAACACACACAAACACACACACATACATACACAACGGCGTGATTTGATTTGTTTTATTAACTTAGTAGTAATATGTATATTAAGGCTAGTATTAGTAATTTTATGTTACTTATTTAAATTGTAAACAAATTGATCCCCTGGAAGATCCTGCCTTCTACAACACAGTTAACACTACAGTAGTAGGCAGAGCAACACTATATTGTACCCCATTAATTGTTTACAAATAAAAATCTCTCTTTTTATCTTTTTTTTAATTTTGATTTAGGTATATTATGATACTTATTTACCACAATCGTCTGCCACCTTCTTATTGGGACGATTACAGTGTTTCTATAAATTATTATAGGTATCATATCGGGAACAATAAAAAATGCTTTCCATTAAATATCTTTTTTTTTAAACTACAATAAAGCTACAAAGTTTACACTAGTTTCTAGTAATTATGAATAGTCTTGATTACTATTTACCGAATAAAATATTTTCATGGCCTCTCGTCTGCATCCACATCATACATGATTCTATGCCTGAAAGGGGCTGTCGACCGGCGAAGCTGTAAATATTTTAGTGGGACGTAAAATATTTGCTTCATTATTTACCCGGCGAGTCCGTAGCAAATTGGTTATTAGTTTCAGTGTGCTAGTTTCAGTAAAAGTAATGTTTTCTTCTATAATAGTATTTTGTGTGCTGGGATAAGATCCTGTTATGGTTTTGTTTTAACTATAAGTGTGTAATTCTGACTCAGAACACTATTCTTTGTACCAAATATATTCTTGTATCTTATTTTATCTTTGATCTAATCAACTTGAACTCAGGACCGTATGATAGCCTAATTGATATCACATTTGTTAATTTTAGTTGTATATTACGAGGAAAATTATAAATAAAATTAACTCTATAATGGAAACACGATATTTTGATGTGAATGAAATTGTTTATTTGTTTTTGTCTAAGTCCCAGTGTCGAGAGAACTAAACAGTAAAACATATTATATTAAGGTATTAATTTTACCGACTTATCGTTAGATTAGATAGATATACCCCGAAACACGTTGATGCTTTCTGCGTTCTTTCACGCAATTCAAGTTTTTAACAACTATGAAAATTAGTCTAAAACAATAGATCATTCCATTCATTCATTTATGTGTGTCATATACCGATTGACATAATAACTTCACCGCACGTTAGACATATTTAAAGGTCTTCTTCTTATCGAATGAGAGTGACCAACTCTGGTGTCGAGAGGTCATGAAGCCGCCCTAAGGGCCTGTGACATGGCTTAACGACTGCCGTACTAGACAAACAGCCGGGATCTACAAATTAACGTGTCAGCCGAACCACGGAAGCGCCCAAAATGGAATGCCACTTTTCGGTCACCCATCCAAAAACTGACCGCGTCGACCTTTGCTTAACATTGGTAATCGCTTGCGATAGCCACCGAGCTACGGGCGCTATTTTTAATAAGTTATTCTATACATTGCTTCCGTTATGCAATGGGCGCCGGATTTCGAATCGCAGCTAGCATTCAAATCATAGCAACTTCCTAAATCCATTGCCAATTGTTTTTCGTGAATGGAATGCCGTATGAGTTATCGGTGAAGGGGAAAGTAGTGGTAGACCACGTGGTTTGGTGGTTCAGGGTTGATGCGAAAGAATTTGGGTGGAAAATCTATGCATGTTTAAGAGAAGTTTTGAATTAATCCAAATCTCGGGTATCAGTGCATCGCTTGCACATCACAAAATAATTTATTGTTATCCGTATTACCGTACCATGTTCATGATTTGCCGGGCTGATTACTGATCTAGACATGTTATAATTTGCAATAATAGATGGTTTTGCGTCCATTAGACATCCAGATATATACCATGTAGGTATTAACTTGGACTGTAAAATTAAACTGAAAATATTGCTTTGCAAATAGAACATAGAAATAGCATAGACCAGCTTTCTTCAACCTATGCTTTGTAGTCTGTAGTGTTTAGTTCATTGATAGGTATATACTGTATGTTGTCCGTCAGTTGGAAAATGTCTAAAAGTAATTAGTTCCTTAATGTATGTACCAGTCAGTTGGCCAATGAAGTTTTCAGCACATCTATTTATTATAACCTTGTACACGGGTAAATGCGTACAGTACTGTCACATGTGTGGTCGACACAAAATTGATTTGAAAACCGTTCCCATTTCGGGATCCTCCTTTCGGATATTTATATGGTATTGTCATATAACTTCTCGATATTTATTTGACAGGTACAGTTGTTTCTGCGTTGTTCTGCTGCGACTGTCAAGTTTTAAGTTTATTTGTCGCTTGTTTGGTAACCTACTGACATGCATTGCGGTTGATAAGCGTTCTTGACTGAGATGTACAGTCTTGTTTAGCCTAGTTTGGAACTGACTTATGCCATGTTTTATTTTATGTGTGTTAGCTACGTAGTTTTTCAGAATTTTAATTATAGTGTGTCGTTTAAATTTAATACGTGGCTTTAAAACTGAAAACTCTGAGGTAACCTTAGTTTTCTAATCAACTGGTCGGGATTCTGTTTCCTGGCTGGGAATGATTGAGACTGCCAACTTTAAGAGTAGTTATGTGAGTATATAATGTATGACCATGGTTCATATGAAAAGTCTTAGTAGGATCTCCTTGCGATAAATTGTTAAGAGTAGTAATATAGTCTGATAAAGGACTGAGTATATTTTTATGACCGTAGTATCCTACATAAGAGAAGTCTTAGTAGGATTCCCCTAAGATTTTTTATTTATTTGTAAACAGGTAAATGTTTACATTATATCATCAACATACGCGAATTACACGTGAGTGAAAACCGTTTAGTTAACATATTTATATATCATCAAGTTTTTCATATACTTGCCTTTCTCCTCCATGCAATCTATCCAGCATAGCACCTTCCACCTCCGGAGGCAGAGGCGCGGACCTCTTCCCCCGTCTCCTGTCCAGGTAATGTCCTACATACTCCGCCATCATGGATGCAGCAGTACTGCCCATGGACCGAGCCAGGAACGACGGGAAGTCTCCGTAGGGATTCTCGTTGTCCGTCAGACCGAGCTTGTCGAAATCAACTGGAATGTTTGAAGAGTTGTATTAGAATTTGAAGTTGATGTAGTTTTGGTTATCAAAGAGACTGCGACACAGATTTGGTTCTTTGGACACAAGTGTAACATAAGTGAAAACATGGTTAAGACTCTACGACAAAGATTTGCTTCTTGACTGAATATTATATGAAATCTTACGCCACCAAATATATAATAATACTTCATTTCACTTTGAACTTGGAAAACCTAATTCAGCTCTATTATTATAAGACAGAATAGGTAAATATTTTTCTACAAATTTACGCATCAAATAAAGATGAAAATTAGGCAGATGCTTATAGTATTAGTATGTTTTTTTTAATCGTTTGTTCACTGCAAGTTTGGCGTACAGTAGTAGATAACTCGTTTCAAGAAGCTCCCAAGTTTCTTGGAAAATATATTAGTGTCAACGTAATTCGCAAAGAGCCAAGTTGTCGCGCCGGATCGAAATCTGTGTCGTGCGGTCTGAGTTTTTGTTTTATCTCTAAACTCTACTTCACTACTTTTAACAAATTATGGATTAACCCTAGTTTAATAATTTAATTAACGATCGCGTCATCGTAGCTATGTCAATAAACTCTAATTAATCTATCTAGACTATTCTACTTACATAAATTACTATCTACTTTCAATATGACATTATTACCCACCTGTATATTTTTATCTAGTATTTTAGTAACGTCTAAACTACGAATACTATTAACATCTACAGTTAACTTTAACTACTTCCTTCGTTACGTTGGGGAAGTAAATGGTTAATTTAGCTATTTTCTACTGTTCTATTAATCTGAAACCTCAAGGTACTGACTCATTACTTCCACTTCGTATTTCAGTTTATCTGTAAAATGGAGTGATTAAGTTAAACATGATAAAAACATAACATCATTCTTTTTTAGACTTATTTCACCGAAAAACGATCCATCAACGGTTACGTTGTTGGTACTTTGGTACCTAATAATGATTTATTGAAGATTTTTTTTTGGTAACTAAAATCAGTCATGAATTCCTGTTTTACTCATGCAAATTATATTTTTAGGTGCTACTTTTTTACTCTCAATAAATAAAGTCAGCCATTTATATAATCATTCATCTATGGTTTTATAGTATCCTCATATATATTTTTTAGACTGATATAGATAGACAAATGTAATAACAATATAGTTTAGTAAGACTATGAATCGCTTAGTTAAGTCATCTCTACTTACTTGTAAAAGGAATACTGATAGTCACATTCGACAGAAACCCTTTCGGTGGATGCCTCACGAAAGGCATCGATAGAGATGGTGTTATCGTCATGGACGTCCCAGGTGGTAACGCCAGTCTTCCATCATTGGTGATCCACAATATCCTCTTCTGTCTTGAATGTGGTACGTCCTCTTTGGCCAGCCCGTCTTGGTTAGGGGAAGCCATTGGGAGTAAAACGGCCAGGGCTATGCTCAGTAAGACTCGTGGTATAGACGTGTCCATCGCCAGTCTGTAAAGAATTGATTAATAATAAATAAATAATAAAAGTCATTTATTTCAGGCTTGTACCCATAAACTTAAACTTAAATTGAAACACTGTATAGGGGTGATACACTGTATAGGGGTGTCAAGTTAAAATAAAACAAAATGCACATATGCGTAGATATGAGCGGTCACTTTTTGTTTCGGTCCATGTGAACAGAAACATTAATGTTGTTTTGATTACTCTTTTATCAAATATAAAATCAATGTAGGTATGTAACTACTAAGTATATTGGATTGACTAGTACTTACTGAAGATAGAGAGAATATGTTTGCCGTGAGGGTACTCTATTACTTATTATTCTGGGATAGGCTATGATATATTTTTGAACTTTTTTGGTCATGCGAAATAGTTCAATAACACATTTCAGTACGTTGTCAGTGTCATTGTGTTTATTTTCAAAAAATAAGTTGTCGAGAAGTCAAATGTTTGTATTTTTGCATTATTTTAGTTTTACTAACGCTTTCGTTTTTCTTGAGTAGATAATTATAATTACCAATCATGAAAATATCTGAGTGTAACCATTTCCGTATACGAGATGGCAATGTATACGATTTCGATGTTGAGAAATACGTTGAGTCTATCGAGAAGAAGTTCAACATGGACATAAGAAAACTGCCGCAGTGGAAAGAAGTTATACGTCTCCTACATGTATCTACTACAGATTGTAAAATGAGGAAGCAAGAGGCAGATCTTCGTAAGCAAATCATTATAAAGAATCTTTATACACAATATACGAGACCGTCTCCATGGGATCTTAATCAAGTGATGGCACGGACCCACAAAAAGTGGCGAGTTATTGAAGAAAAGGTAAAACAATTAAATAAACAAGCATCTGAATTGCCACAGCTGGAAAAAGAGCCATCTCTGAAAGAATACGAAGAAATGACGGGAGAGGCAGACGTGAGATCTACCGCCCATTTTAATACAGAAGTTTTACCTACAGAAACTGTCCCTTCAGAGCCCCAATTGAAAAGTACTGTAAAATTAGACGATACAATATCGCCTCAGTCACCGGGTTTACCAGTATTTATTTGTATGAATCAACATAAACTGATATCTCCGATGGGATCCAAAGACAGTGGATTTCATTCTGCTTGTGAAAAACTGGATTTCGAAATCCATTCAGAAAGCAGCTTTAAAGAATGGCAAGAACTTAACCACTCATCGGTTGTGCGTTGCTACCCGGAACAAATTACTATCAGAAATAACGTTTTGAAACAGCAAAGTCTTAATTTTTCCGTGGTCAATTGTACAACCGAATATTTAAACCTCCAATATAAACGCGTTACAGACAAAACACGTTTCAGGTGGGTAAGGGTTCTTCCAAATACACCAAAGAGATTATATCCAGGAATGAAAGTTAATTTCAAAATGATCTTCCGGCTGTGGCCAAATGAAGATGCTGAAGAGTTTGTATCTAGTCTGTATTTTAAAGTGGGGCGTAACACAATTACTGATCAACCATCTGAAGCATATTTAGTACCGATCGGTACAATATTCTTAGAAGAGACTGCGGTCACTGTATCTGAAACTGTGCAAATCACGCCTGCTCTACCGTGGCACATAAATGGTGTCCTCGGATATCCTTCAGGCGAAATTAAAATTTCGATCAAAGATAACAGGCGCTACAATTTAAATGTCACCAAACGAATCAGGAGTTTCGGTTTCGATTCACTCAGTTCTTTATCAGGAATAGCTGTTGGACCAAGTACGGAAAGTATGATCGGAAGGGAAGTTAGAAGTGATGTTCTCGATAGTCCAGACTTTTTGACTGAAGATCCACAAGTTACTGAGAAAGAATCAGTACAAACGATTGATTTCATTGGTTGCATCGTAGGAGATATAGTTGATTTATCTTTAGAACCTTTTCTATTTGAACGCACGTATTGTGCTTTGCACCCTCAATCTACACAACATATAAACGTCTATTTAACTAAACCTGAACACATAGGCTATCACCAATGTTATTACGATCTACATTTCTCTGATCCAGATACAGGGAAAATTCTCATAACCAAGACGGTTATTTTACTTGCCGAAGTATTACCGCATCCCATCAAATTCGTTCCAGAAATAATGGATATGACGGATTCGCCAATCACTCACGGATTTTGTCAAGATCGTATTTCTATATACAACAACCATAAAGTGTATAGCGTTACCGTATCATTCAAGTTAACAACGAAAATGAAGAAGCTTTTCCATCTCAAACCTATGGAAACGTTGATAGACTCCAAATCAGTTGCACATTTTACTATAACGTTATGCTCCAGGGACTTCAAACAGAACCCTTCAAAGAAACCCGATTTTTGTGCACATTTTACTGTCAAAGTTAAGTTTCGAGGACATGAAGCTATTTACAAGAACGTGCCACCGTTCTTTTACGAGATTATAGTTCCATGTGCGTTCGATTTCAAACAAACCTATAATGAAAAATACTATAAGGAGGTTCCTTCCATAGATTCGCAAGAAAGTGTAACTAAAATAGATCAATTGCAAGATCCAATCTGAAACCAATTAGTATACTTAGCATTTATTTATTATGTATTTTTTATTTATTTCAACAATGAAAATTATGAAATCGGAAACGTATAATTCAGAAGCATCAATGATACGTTTTCGTAGGAATGCTGCAATGGCAAGGACCAAACCTGTCGTGCTGACCTACTTATAAGTGTTACAGGTCAGGCGAGTTGATTGCCTGATCTGAACCTGCATAATCCCAGATTCGATGTGCAGGTTTTATATGCGAACCGGTTCCTTGGGACAATCGATGATAAATCAAACCATGTGATGGGATGGCCCTATACTCGTAGATAGAACGGATCATATATATATATATATATATATATATATATATATATATACGGAGCGAAAATGTTATTTGGCGAGATTTTATGATAAATTTTATTCAGTCTGCTGGTATTCTCACAGAAATACAAAACATGATACTCAAGCCGAACTAGATTTTTGCGGAACTATAAAATTACTGATAGTTTTACTACAGATAAATCAAGATTTTGCGAGGAAAGTAAAAAAAATATGTGTGTGCTACTCTGCTATTTTAGCCGCAGATTTTATGATAAATGTCAAAGAACAATCATAAAATTTATAGCTTCGGGATCTTTGACCAAACTTGCAGCAGTTCTGATGACAGTAATTGCAAGTAGTGCTGCGTACAACACAACCCGGTCTTACTGTATATTTTATAGACACTGCCAATTGGATTCCTTGAAAGGGGAACCGGTTGGACAAATTGCGCAGCGCTTTGAAGGAAATACCGGAACTTGATGGTATCATTCTGATTCAAAGCGTATTTGTGAATGTGTTGATCTTATTTTATTTATTTATGATAATGCATCAAGTTGTGCAAATGTGATCAAATTTATTTTGTGTGTATTTTTTTAGGCTAATTGATCAGTTTTATTATAGTTTGTATCTGTTTATGATAATCAACTTTTATCTGTTTATGTTAATCAATTAAAGTTTTAATAAATAGACAAATTGGTTTTAATCTTAAACAATATTCAAAAGACAATTGTTAACTTTAGGTTTTTACAAAACGCAATTACGAAGAATCACGGGTTTGATTATTAGCTCGTTTTACTATAGTAATGCTCAGTATAAAATGAACACAATTTCGATAAATATCACCCATGATAATAACTATTCATTCTACCAATAATTTGCTTGTAAAACAATCATCAACAACCATCTACAAACATCCGATAGATATTCAAATCGATTTTCTCACTATTCTTCGAGTCATTTGCTTACAACTTTATCATTCGATCGTCAAATTCCTATGCAAGTCTCGCATCCTTTGAGAATATTTAGCGAGTCAAGGAATCGATTATGTATCGATTGGTCGACAGCTCTATGACAAATCGAATTAGTATTCGATACTTGATGCCACTTTCAGTAAACTCTCACTGTTAAAATCGTGGAATGGCAATCAATCAGTTTCTAGGGATATTAATGAATGAAAGATTGTATTTTTATGGCAGGAAAAGGAAAATAAAAGATAGATATACTTATTATACTTAGATATGGATACACTTAACTCAATTGAATTATGGTGATTCCAAGTCAAAATTGTAATGCATAAAATGCTTAATCAAATTCATGTCAGAATCTACGTTTTTATAAAAGCATGTAATATTTTTCCATAGTAGGTACACCAGTTTACTCGATTTCTACATTCAGTGTTCAATTATCATTTGAATTATAAATCTATCTTTAAAATGAATTCCACACAGAATCGCCTATTTGCCTCTAAATCCTAAGCTACAATAAAGAGACTAGATATCTGCCAAGTGTACTTACTAGACAAATAGACAAGTAAATTATTATCCATCTTTGCCTTAAGTGCGTCGAACTTCACGTCTAATATTTCATGTCTCTCCATAATATTCACCTCTACCTCTATTTGATGTAATAGTAGTTTATGCAACTGTCATATAATGAAGGGTATTAAAACACGAGTGTGAGTTTATGAAACGAGCGCAGCGAGTTTCATAATAGTAACGAGTGTTTTAATACCCGTGTTATATGCAGTTGCATACACTACTTTATCTTCACTAATGCAATTAATCAAACAACAAGAGTAAAAGCTGACAATAGTTTCACGCGTACGTGTATTGTCACAGTGATTTTGCCGCCATTAAAATCTAACCAATGAGAGCGCAGCTGCGCGCATCAATAAAACGCGACCAACCTGATTGGCCCTGCAATCAGGTTGGTCGCGTTTTATTGATGTTATAATGAGATATTACGATATCGATGTGGATATTATACCATCATGTGAAAATGCTTAAATTGAGTGTTTTGTTGTCTGCGCTATAACAGTAGTAATTATAAGTCAAGTATTGGAAACATAAGTAGAATGTTACAACATTAGTGTAGATAAAATGGTTAACGACGTTGACATCAAGACACCGCTACCGGCATCATCCGTAATGACATTGATAATCTGCTCTTATGAGACGTTAGATCATATCTCATAATACGTGGACCGTAATTATGTCTACGTAATAAAGGGTACCCTTTTTGCGCGAGCTTTTTGTAAAGATGTTTTGTTAGTTTTTTGGAAATATGTAACGGTTTGGATGGTCTTGATATGCTTATATTTTTTCCGTATACATGCACCGTCATGTGGAAGGATTGAATCTGTGGTGGAAGGATATAAGTGCCTCAACTTGCCCAAGATAATTCGCCAAGTGTTTTTGAAAGAAATCATAAACTCTGTCATGAAGAATAGTAAGAATTCAAAAAAGGGCGGAATCAAATTGTAACTCCAAATAACAAATTTGAATGTCTTCAAACTATTTGTGATAATCAAAATTCAACACTTATAACACATAATATGAATGAAAAATGTCTTATTTTGTTATTTTCGAAGAGCGCAAAATATTTTCAACAATATCAAGAGGAAAATCTCGAAAGTAGGTCTAGTATGTCGTCATGTTTTGACAAAATGAGGCACATTACTTGTTTCTTTTTCCAAAAGTGAAATTCGCAAACATTGCAAAACAACTAGGGTTACTTTTTAAAATGCAAAGCATGATTTTGACTTCACGCAAGGTCACCATTCTATTTCAAGGAGTTTAGTTTCTGAGAAAATATGGGCAGGTTTTGCGGATTCACATCGTTATTTATCAGAAACTAGAAGCAGTTAAGTATTTATCTTGAATCTTGCCAACTTTTGGCACAAATTCTACAGAATGTAAAGCAATGCTTTATTGCTCTTGGGCTATTTGCATACGAAATTAAACAAAATAGCATATAATTTATCATTAATATTGTATTATAGAAGCTAAAGTTTGTAAGGACATTTGAAATACGAGAGTATAGACGAGTGATGTTACCAATCTGATCTAATTTTGATAGATAAATAAAACTCTTTATTGTAACACACATTGAAAGAAATAAAGACAAACAGAAACACAAAAGACTTAAAAAATAGTGCCACAACTGGCGGCCTTATCGCTAATAGCGATAGTTACTTATGGAAAACAAAAATTGAACATATGTATGTAAGACAAGTATTTGTTAACGCTGATAAGACAGAGGCATCTCGTGTCTCTAAAAGAAACAACATTAGTCTCTAGGTAACCACGATTGAGATCCAGGGTGACCTGTCTCTAAATAAAAGGACAATAGCTATAAGTAATATTTTGGTCGTAATATATAAAGTAGAAATACGATAGCCATTATAACAAACAAGCATAGATGTAGCAACAGAAGACCCGCATTGTCACATTCCCGATTTCCGCGGTTTTATCTCAAAACTATTGTTTTAACTCGGACACCGTTGTAAACTCATGACTGTTCGTGCTTTAAGTCCAGCGACATATTTTATAATAGATGCCTCATAATATTTGTTGCCAGCGTTTTCAGTCCGGTCTTTTACGTATTGTAAGCGTCACAGCTAGGTGCTATGATTTTTTTTTCAGAAAAACTGAACTTTTTTTTTATTCAATTTATACTCAGTTATAATATACCTACGTAACAGATGTTTTGCGTGCGTACTTTACAAACATACAAAATATATTAACATAATACATACATTCAGTCGAATTCAAATCCTACTCTTTTTAAAAACGACGGATAAAAAGTGTCTGATATTGTTTTCGTGGCCCTATATTACCTTCATATAAATCTTACTAGCCTAATGGAGCTTTAGATAATCAGGTCAGAGCATATACAACAAATACGATATGATAATGATATCATACGTCAGTAGTTAGTACTTAGTACTAGTAAGGTATCTCCAAGTTACATTGCCTCCGTTTATATCATTCGGCCTTATTTAGAGGCGCGTGCGGTTAAGCCGTGTTAAGCATCACCGCGTGCCACATACGATTCCAGCGTCAATTCGGCCTCGGCCTTAGATAGAGCACAAATATGTCTTCCGAGGGGATATCGGTGAAAGTGCACGGTGGTAAAGGGTTTGGAGAGTTTATTAATGGTGATGCTTATTGCTTATATGGATATGGGAATGGTTATTGGTGTAGTGAGGCCGGATAATAGGAAGGGAAGGTTATGTCATATTGGTTGTTAGGCTGTTAGGCAGGTTAACAAGTAATCTCTATTATTTGATTCAAATTAGGACATACTACATTGTAGTAAACTATACGATTCAGGCTAGCTACGTTTGCCAGCTTTGTAGAAGAAATGTTATTGGGTATAAATAAGTACTCGATATGTTTTAATTTACACTTATCATAAAACAACTATTGATGGCCTATTAAGATGATCATTATTGGGTTTCATAGATAAAGTATTTAATGCCTTAAAACAGACACATAAATTCAAAATTCATGAATTAAGTTAAATAGTTTTCAAATAAAAATCGACGTTACCGACATCATAAATAACCTGTCGACACAGTATACAATGTGACAAAAAACAAATAGCTAGCCTCCGATATCACTTAGAAACACATCAAACAGTCCCGGCGCAAATTCAATTCGCTGTAAATGTTCACGACGGCAGTAAAACGGAAGGTAACAGCCAATTCAATTTCAATTCCGGTTCAAAGACAACGAATATTACCTACTTTACTTGTAGATACTGATAGATGTGTGAATCTGACGCTTACATTTAATTGCATGCAAATCAATTCAATCCAGGCTAAGTGAGGACACTCAACTAGATCTAAGAACGAGGACACATTTGAATAATACAGATACAAGCACTGTTAATTGCCGCAGCAAAAAACTCACCTCAAGATATCACAAATGTTAGGAATAATAAATCCGAGCACACAAGGCAACGAGCGTCCTTGCAGGTAGCTGGCACCATCAATCACACGCGAGTAGTCCTCGGCGAGCGATCATCCCAAGAAGTACCGCCTGATTGCAGGACAGGGGGTCACGAGCACGCGCACTCCTTGCCAAAATTTCGCAAACTTTCCGCAGCGTCCGCGCATAACAAAACACAGAAACCGCACACAATGTTAAATCCGTCGAAGAATGATGTGCGCACGTTCGTCCTGGGGTCCTGCGACTAATTCGTTGGTCGCGCGTGGCGTCGAAGACGACTTAGTATTCAGGAGTGGTCGGCACTCTCTTCGGTGATTGCGATGCGAGGCGCGTCGGACACTTTCCGCATTGTTTGACGATCGGTCCCGAGGGCGGTGGAGGAGGGATCATCGTCTCGTAGGACACAGCAGCGCCCGGTTAATGAGCGCCGAGTGACTAAGTATGTAGGTGGTTGCGAGCGCTGGCGCGGCGATACCGGTACGGAATGGAGGCGGGCGCTGGTTCTCGCTCGACGTCGCCTCAGTTGGCCACTGGGTTACCGGTGCTCCTTTTCCTGCTTTGCTTCTTTCTTTAATAGGTAGCATACATTAAGTGAATCTGCTCGGAACCTGTTCGCTTAGCACCTGGTCTGGTATAATAAACGCACGTCTGGTTCGAGTTAACTATGCGGTTATATTGTTCGCTAATTTTCGTTTAGCGGCTATTATAATGAAGAACTGCTTTTGTTACTTAAGATGGGTAAAAATAAGTTTAATTTGATATAATTATTAATTTGTTTTTTTTTTTAATGCACAGGAAAACTTATGTACTTAGCTAGTCTTAATTGTATGTGTGTATTCATTGTGTTGTAGTGAATAGAGTGAAATAGAGTAAATCAGCGAAGCTACATAAATTAGTCTGCGAATTCTTTTATAGTTAAAAATACACATTGAAAGCGAAATGTGGAAAAGCGTACAACATCAGTAACTTTCACATGAAAAGAATTCTGGCTTCATCTCCGTTACGAGCAGAAATGAAAACAATATTTGATACGATAATATTTTTTAAGGTTTTATTGCTGATTGCTGCTTTTATACCTATGAAATACGCAGCCTGTGACAAACATTTAATCACAATGTACCTACATAATGTACTTATAATTCGTCTACAATTACCAATACCAATACAAATACCTAGTTAATTGGTCAAAAATACAATTTGTAAAAACGTACCTATTTTATGTTATGTGGGATATGCAATTCCAATAACGAGTGTTTGGTACGCGGATTGACTTGACTCCTGCGCTAGGTACCAGAGGTCCTGACAGGACCTCTGGTCTCTAATTTCCTTGCAACACAGCACCTTCCTGTGTTGCAAGGAAATAGAGACACCACCACCAAACTTGTAACCATGTTTAATTGTTACTAAATATCGTTTAGTAGGCCACATTTTTTTTTTAATAAATATTTCAGGTCATGTCACACAACGCCATCTAGCCCCACACTAAGCTTACGCTTGTATCATGGGTACTAGATAACAAATATAATACATAAATACATTACATATACATATATTATATACTTATTGCGTGTGTTTGCTTGATTGTGTGACATAACTAGATCGGAACACTCATGTATACCTAAGGTTATGTATTATATCAGTTTCTTAACCAGCTCTATAATGTCACAATGGTAGTAACTTTAATTAACCGATCTCTGACGCGTGAAGATCAGAGATTTCATTTCGTGCTGTTACGTTGACATCTTTGTTTATGATATGGGTGTAATACTTGTGGTATGATGTTAGAGAGTAACTATGTACCTACTTCGTTTTGCAATATGGAAGTTTGGGTATTGAGAGTTCCGTAATGTCAAGGCTTTTTTAAACACAGAATACAACGTTTGACTACAGCCTGCCTGATGTTAAGCACCACTGTAGTCTAAGATGTGGCACGTTTGCCTAGGAGAAACCTATTTACTCTGGATTTGAAGACCCCTAGGTTATAATTTTCTGGAAAAAGGGCTCCAAGTAGAGAGTTCCATAATCTCGCTGTCCTTACTTCTCAGTTCTCTGTCACTATAAGTGTTTGTATTTCATAATCCACGAAAATACTTAGAGTTGATGATAGCAAATTTATTTACTGATGGTGAATTTCAGATGATGTTTCATGGAAAAATAGTCACTAATAAAATATAAAACTTTTAAAAATCATCCACAATGGCTTCATTAGCAAGATATCTTGTAGTACTATTAAACAATAAACCGTGTTTTTGTAGTTAAATCCATACTCAGACAATCAAATACGACAACAAAGTCGCAGGCGCAGCTTTTTGCACGCGCCAAATAAATACGGATCTAAATTCTAAACTAACCAGAAACAACACACTATTGCGTTACAAATAACTTTCTTGTCACTTGTCAAGAAAGGCTATCCGTCATTGGCTAAAATTAACATAGCCACAGTAAATGTAAACAAATGTAGTTAGAAACTGGCACCCCCTATACATAATGTATTTTAGTGGCGCATTGTCATGGTAATCAATTTGGCACGAATACTTCCTTCAGGGTGACACTTCAGAGTTACCTGGTGACACGTGTGTTAGCTACTTAGTTAAGTGTTGATGACTTACTGCTTTGTCAAGTTAAAAAAATACATTTGAATTAGGTATATGGAAACAGGTAAATGAGCTCGGCCTTCTAGTGTAGTTTATAGGTGATAATATTATTTAAAGTAGCCTAGATATGGATAGATAGATAGATAAATACTTTTTTAAAACACCACATTTTTTTTTTTGGCTCATCATTGGTAATGACATTGTTACATTTATGTTACACTAGTATTTTTTATATAAGTACTAAATGTATTACCTATTAAAGCTAAGCACAACATGCAACATATAAAAAACAATACAAAAAAAACATAAAAATTAAAATCAGCGTCTTAATTGGCGGCCTTATCGCTAAGAGCGATCTCTTCCAGGCAACCAATCTGGCAGGGATATAATCTTCAAATTAAGTGAGTAGGACGAGGTGATTAAAATATTAAATAAAATAATGAAAAAAAGATATGCGTATCTATAGCACTTTTTACTTTATTGTTTTGCTACAGGACTAAAGAATACTTGGTGATAACTTCTTGTGTTCGTACCTAATTTCTTGTTTCAAAATAAATAATTTTCATTTCATTACAGATTTTGATTCCCGAATACATAATATAAGGAGGTTATGAATTTAAAGGTCGGAGTTTATGTTTTAGCGTTTAGCTGAAAATGTTTGTTTGGACAAGAATAAGGTTCGAATACCGTATATAAGCAATTGCTCATTTAACTTTGCATTTCAGCAGCCTTTAAGGGCTATTTAAAAAATCTTGACACTATTAGACTCTTTGTGGAAATATAATGTGGTACAGATTGGACTATCCATATTTTTAGTTACAATTATTGCTTTATGTACTGATAATAACCTACTGAAAGACGCAAGCTGAAAGCAAACAAAATAATATTTTCTTCGACAAAGTCCTAAATCAATCCATACTTAATCGTTTATTATGTTTCAGTATTCATACTAAGAAATATCTTTGAATAGTAACGCGAATTTTCATAACAAGAGGTTACCGTTGAGATGACCGCGCGACAACTAGAAAACTATTGTTCTTTGAAGTACTGTTTACGCAAACGTGACTTTTTACCCTAACCTAGGTGTTTAGTCATACATATTTGGTTTTTAGTAGGTATATTGAGGCTGCCTTTTTTACTTATTTAGTTTCAGCTGCCCGGTGTCAATAATTGCAATCTTCTTATCGAATGAGAGTGGCCAACTCTGATGTCGAGAGTTTATCAAGCTGCCCTAAGGGCCTCTGACATGGCTTAACGACTGCCGTACTAGACAAACAGCCGGGACCTACAATGTAACGTGTCATCCGACCCATGAAAGCGCTTAGCCTCATTTCATTTTAGTATCTACCTATGCTGTTTTTAGTTTTTCATTTTTATTTTTATGTTATATTTATTAACCCATCTTTTCAAACAAGTTATTTGTCGTCCGTTTGTAAAGTTTGAAAAGGACATGTAAGTAGTCAAATTAAGTTAGATCACGTATACAGTGATACGAAGATGAAACGAGTAGATCTGGTAAATTGCCAATTACTTTCGTGTTTTCGCAAGAAATCATATACAGGAAAACTACAACAATGCAAAAATGTAAAACGCTTTCTTCTTCTTATCGAGAATGAGAGTGGCCAACTCCGGTGTCGAGAGTTTATCAAGCCGCCCTAAGAGCCTCTGACATGGCTTACCGACTATCGTACTATGACAAACAGCCGGGACCTACAACTTAATTCAATTCAATTCATTTATTCATAAGCACAATATGGGTTGGTGAAATGATCTTAAATTATAACAGTATGTGCTCCATAGTGTAGCCTCACGGCATGCAAATGTATTTGGGATAACTTACATAAGTATATCTATTTTTATCCTCTGATACAATATAATCACATTTTAGTTACGATTTCAAAACATAATACAATATTTATTTTTAGTTTTTAATAACTTTTTTAAGACTAGTTACTACATCAGGAGTTTTTGAATAAGTGTCCATCTGAAACCTAGATTTTCCTTTGATAGAATACAATTAAACTGCTTAGAACTAATTAGCACTTACAGATCTTAATCAAATTAGTCATACATCAAGGGCTAACTGTTACTGTAGGTGCTATATACGCCACAAGTGTTTCATTTACCATATAAAATATCATAAAATAAAGTTGATGACACAAACATTGCCTTAATATCATATGCTTTTCTAGTTATTCCAATCAATACTTAACCCTAGAATAAAATTATAATGGCAATTTGTGTGTTTATGTTTTAACTTTTCCATGCAAAATTTAGTCGAAATTTGGTACGTATTTGTACCACTTCTTTCCCGAATTAACGCGGGGCGCTGCTAGTAGTCAATAAAAACATTTCTTGAATAAAAGTCAATAAAACTCTTTTATAAAGACAAAATTTAGAAAAACATGAATCGCTTGATTTGTAAAAAGCAGCACTGCAACCTTAGCGTATCTATAGACCACATCAAACCTATACACTCGATCTCTAGCACTTTTAATTGATGACTGCAGTTAGCACAAGTCTGGTGCCGGACTTTGCATAACACGGTTACACACATCCCTTTACAGATTAACATCATCGGTTATGTTCATATCTTTATACGCCTTCTAGCTCTAAATTGAGGTTAGGTTATATTAAACTACGATTTTTACTACAACATGGGTTTAAATAGACTGATTGTGTGCACGCATATGTTCTATCCTAAGTAGATTTGTTTGATAGAATCTTCAGTTTTGATCTACGTGTAAAGTGTAAATACTTATCTTGATCAAACATTGTATGCGCGATTGGTTTTCCATTTGACTGCCCTGTTAGCTTAGTTGGTAGTGGTTCTGCCTTCTAATTTAGGGGTGCGGGTTCGATTCCCGCATAACACAAGTACTTAATTATGCATATTAAAGTACGTGTTTACAAAAAAAAAGTATTATGTATTATATCCGTGATACATGCGTAAGCTTAGTATGGGGCTAGATGGCGCTGTGTGATATGTCCTGAAATATTTATTATCTATTATTTATTTCATTTTTGTATTTTTGTGGAGATAATACTCGCAAGTTCAAAAGCTAAAAATAAACACTCAAGGTCATGCACTATTGCAACTTTCTAAAGGGAAGAGTAGGACGATAGTTGCCATAAACTTCGATTCAACTCTTAACATAATTAAATGTAAGTAGGAATACCAGCCTCCCCTATTACCCGGCTGACCATCGGATGCCTCGACCGGTTCCAAGCTTAGACAGAAAAAGAGATAAGAAACTCGTAAAAATAGAAAACAATTTCGTGCAAAGATAAAACGTACTGGCGCAATAATGTGACGTGAAATTCGGCGCAAGAGTCGCAAAAATGGCCACAAGCGAGAACATTTACATCACCAGTCTTTACCGTTACTGCATCGGCCTCCCCTAAAATATGGCAACCTCGAATCCTACATTTATTATGATAACTTTCTCAATACGACGAGCGAGTGGGACTTCAAGAGGAGCAATGGGCTTTATTGCTACTTTATTGTCACCAGATTTTTATTACTTTTATTACACGCCTTTCGTTTTCAAAATGCTGATGAGATTTGTTTTAAAGCTGCATTGACTTTGTTTACAAAGCAAATGAAGTACCTACAATGATTTAACGATGTTCTTATCGCGCGGAATACTATCATAATCTTATCGCAGATTTTTAAATCAATCGACACTCGCTATCAGATACCTAAAATAGATTAGGGCGTAACAATTATCATTTTCCAATAACTTGATAATGGTCTATCTTAATCGTATTAGTATGTGATTGTGTTCGGCGTTGTTTGGTCAGAAATTGGCGAAATGACGGAGAATAAGAAGAAGCCGTTCTTTACTTTGAAGCGGTGGAACAGTCAGAAGAAGATCAGTGATGATGTGTTGAGTGTGAGGAGTGCCGTGCCCCCGTCTCCGAGGTCAGATGGGCCGCAGTTCTTCAGGTCACACGCGACAACGACGGTCGCAATGAGGGCAGCGAATGCCATTTCAGAATCCAAGCCTAGAAAGTGAGTACTGGCCTAGACTTTAGCACCGATTAAAATATATCGAACGCTCGTTTCAGCCTGCGTCGGCAGTTGTTTAGATTCTTAACCTACTAGTTATAGTAAAGTATATCCATTGATTTTTTGCTCTACACTACTCTACAGTATCTGGAATGTTAGTCTCTATGACGAGTTGTAATGTAAAGATTTCGTCAGTGCTATATTTACAATTATTATTGCAATCAATCAGTTAGTTATGACTTGAAGGCATCTTTGTCTGGTCTGAACAGGTATTTGGATCAACTGCCTCGATGACTGTTTCTTATAAATTACTGGGCACAAAAACTGGTGCCAAAACGCGATGATTAATGCCGTCAAGAAGTCTAATCGCCATCTGATTATCGTAAAAAATAGATGACACGCCTGTATTGATTAGCACTTTATTAACATACATCTATATTAATACTTTAAATATATTTAAAGGTATTATTGTAACTAGGATAAAGTCTGGTGACTGATTAATGTTTCTAGCTATGTATTTATGTACTTATGTAGGTACAAGAAATTTATCGAGAAATAAGAAAACCTTTTTATGAGTGCTGCTGTAATTACGCGGGAAATTCTAATAAATATATCAGACGTTTACTAATGGCAGCCTAACAAACATTATCATAGCAAAGGAATATTATTACATGATCCCTACGAGAGACATATGTTTTATGTATTGTAAACCATAGTGGACATTACTGACATTTCTAGCTGTTTTTGTACAAAGAGATACAAAAACTAAACCTATCCTAAAAACTTTGCTTAAACTTTTTTTAACGTAACAAGTCCAAGTCTTAATCAGCATTGAAAATGATTTGTGATTTGTTTTTATTGCTTAGTAAATAATTTGTTTGTGCTAGGTTATCTGCCGGAGGTATCAAAGAGCTGGTGCAATGTGCGTTGTGTCTGGAAGTACTGCACAACCCGAAGATGTTGCCGTGCCAACATACATTCTGTATGGCCTGTCTAGCTGTGTATATTGCAGGTATTTTTTTCCAATTTATCTACACAAGACTACAGCACTAAAGTTTTACTATTAGCAAATTAAATAAAATAGCCTTTATTTCCTGAAGTCAAATATATTACATATACACTAATATGTATTTCATTTAATTTATGTATGTTTGTTAAGTTCTTCTATTAGTCGTAGAAAAAATTATGTTGGTTACTCAATTTTTTTTTCAATGATTTACTCAAATTTACCCCGTATACCAACTTCTAGGCAAATGTTATGAAAGTATACCTACACAAAATATTCTTTCCGAAAACTAATTTATACAGGTTAAATGCGAAAAACCGCACCACCACCAGCAACTTAAATTATGTTATTAAAAAGTTACTTGTGTTGCTGTGTCTTTTTCTGCGGCGACTTCATTTTTTAACTAGAGACTTGATAGTAAATTAATTGTTTCTTCCGAAGGCTTCTTCAATAAAATCAGCTACTAACTAACATCAATTTTTTTCCAGACAGCCCAATAATCGACTGTCCAATCTGCCGCACACGCATCCAGATCCACAGCGCTAACTTCGTGGAAGAGTTGCCCTCGAACCTGTACATAGACTCGCTCCTCCAGCTAGTGGGGGCTCCGGCGCCAGCTCGGAAGCCCGAGACTCCGCCGGCGACCGGGGGGCTCCAGAGCGTGGACCTCTTTGCAGGTGGAGTGCGGTGCTCGCAGTGTAAGACCATGTGCGATAGCCCAGATGTTAAGTCTTGTGAACATTGTAAAATGGTGAGTTGTTGATGTGACATTGTTTGTACTAAGTTTAATATCACTAAAAAATAAGGTACAATATTTTTTTTTAAATTCATTTCTTTTACTTATTTATTGCGAAATTTACATGGATATTATAAACAGTCATTGTAAGCCGCAAGCCATGCCAGGGCGGGTTGAACACTCTTGACATCAAAGTTGACCACTCTTATACGAGAATACTCTGCCTTTGTCTGTTTTTTTTATGATTCTTAGCACGGTAGTCGGCGAATATCTATATAAGTTCTATAAATAATAATTATACGATCATATAGTATATGTATCATACCTACCTAAATACTAATGGACAGTCATAAGTAATTTAGATAGAAATCACTTTACTAAGTCCTTGGAATATTGTGATAAGAATGTAATTATTGCACATTGTTATGTTTAGATACTTTGGTACTAATTAACTATATCATTTGTATACCTAAAACGTATAAAGCAAATAATTTTTAATGTATGTACCCACCTATGTGGTGTAGTAGTTTGTGTCACAAATTCAGACTTCACGAAATATAAGTTATTTATTGACTAAAAAACCAAAAAACTTTGGTATATGATCCGGTTTAGTTCCTGTTCGAAGCAGAACTTTAACAAACACGAACAAACATAATCTCTTAATCTTATATCATAGAAATTTATACTCAGACCACGTAGTCCATGTGTCTAATCGTGCTGTAATTCCGCTTGTTTATTTGCAGAAATTCTGCAAGCTATGCTGGACCCAACATTTGGACGACATGCGAATTCAAATCGGCTCTATTGTAAAGCAATTGGACTCAGCGGCCAACAGACTTGAACATAAGATCGAGCATTATAAGGTAAATTACTTATATCTTATATCTACAAAAAGAACTACATTTTTCGGCTGATAAAATAAAGCTATCCCTTTGAAGTCGATTAAATATACTGAATGATTCATTCGGAACAGTTTTTGGAAACTAGCGAGCAAGCAGCAGAAGAAAATATTTTATGTAAGTCAAAAGGACACTAGTACATACGTGAACTGCGTGATTTTTTTTACATTATATACTCGTAGGTATCTTAATTGTTTGATATCATTATAGATAATATAATAAGAAAATATTGCACACATAATATTTTAAGTTTAAGATTTTAAATTTTATATTAAGGTTTTAGATTTAAAAATATTTAGTTTTAATTTTAGCTACGCCCTAATTTCCCTCTTAACAGGGTAAATGTACATTTAAGCTAATAAAGGAATTGAATTGAATTATCACAAAAACGAATGTAAGATTGTTGGTTGGATATTTCGTTTGTCATTCAAGTGGAACGACCAACAATCTTACATTCGTTTTTGTGATATTATGATATCAAACAGTTTTGTTAAACTATATATGTTTCCTACCTCTATAAGTATTTTAGTTCGTATATCAACTAACATAATTTTATCACTACTTCACCGAGTTCTAGTATCATAATAGCTTGCTTTGAACAGGGTATAAGTCACTGACTAGTTCCTTCATATGGCTTGTATTGATTTCAATGTATTTACTTACATATTTATTACCTACTAATGCCGAGGCTTTACTATTTATGACAAGTTAACTAAGCTTATACTGCAGTTTAATAGTTCAAATATGATATTTAAACTCATATAATAATATACGTAGACGGATCAGACCGGCTGGAGACCGTACTATGAGGCACATGGAAGAGGAGGCCTATACTCAGCAGTGGGTGAACACAGGCTGGCATGATGATGATAAATAATTTGTGGGGAAAAGACTAAAGGTCTCTTATTCACCAATAATTGTATTCCTTTTATAAATATTTGTCAGTAAACTTTTTGACACCTCCGCGTTAAACAGCCACAGACAGACTGCATCTGATTCGATTGGTCTAGGACCGATCCTCCCTAACTAAATTCTTTTTGTAATTATTTCCTGCAATTACTTCTATACATTTATAACATTTCAGGATCGCTGCGAACGCATCGCCCAACAAATAACAGTAGCAGCGGACGAGAAAATAGACGCAATAATCGAAGCCAAAGAATCTATGCTGAAAGAAGCGGCAGATTTGCAGAAATCTGCTGATATGTCAGCATTAGCTTTGAAAACTTCGCTGGATGAGGCCAAATGTGTTGCTGATAGAACTATGATGGTCAATGATGGTCTGAGTCATGATCAGCAGGTATGCATTTGATTTATTTTGATGAGAATTTAATAAATTAAATAAAACAGCACAAGCATCACATCACTTGTCACAAATGGAGATACATTTTGATGTAGCCCCTTAAACATGTAAACTAAAACTTAAACAATGCTCCTGAAATGACACCCACATAAACAGTACTAAACGAAAATGGAATGTTGCTTTTGCCTATTAATCAATCAATTAATATAGCTTTACTGTAGGTACACCAGAAAACAAAAATACAAAAGAATTTACAGAAATATTACTCAACTTAGGTACATTGGGCGGCCTTATCGCGTAGAGCGATCTCTTCCGGGCCTAAACTGGTCTTAGCTCTCTAAGAAGGCTGCACACCCCAAATATTATATTATTATTAAATATTGTTTCATTCATTCGCATTCTTGATTTAAAATAAATTAAATTAGCAACTCATAAGACTACCTGTATCTAATCACTTTTGCATTCATTTATAGTTTAAGTTCATTTCATATTGTATGTGTAATTTATTTTTGGTGTGCAATAAAGTTATATTGTATTGTATTGTATTGTAATCACACACTGGTATTATCCGTTACAGTAACCATTCAAGGATTTTATTGTTTATCAAGACTGTTTATAAACTTCGCTAATCTGTTCTCAGAATTCGCTCAATGAAATAGGAGTACCTATGGGTTTGGCATTTACAGTTTACTCGAGGCTAAGCATAATACTGATTATTTATTTTCTTGTCTATTCTTGTAAACATGTTTAATTGTGTGTTCATTCTTTGAAACATACAAAAAACACAAAGTAATATAAAAATCTTGAGTCTTTTATGTTATTGTTCCCTTTATTTATTTTCTCAATTATATGAGATCGGCCCCCTATTAGACAGAATAGTCAAGAAGAGTAGAAAACAAAATAAGTCAATAAACTTGCAAAATAATTACCTATTTAAATAACCACCTGTTTCCGAAGCGTAAAATTGGAGCTAATTTCCTTTTTTATAATAATAATAACTTATGATGTCGTAATTTAAAGTGAGACAAACGTTAATTAAGGATTTATTTTCGTGATTACAACAGTGTAATTGTAAGGAAAACGAAAAATATATTGGACAAGTACCCACTACAAGTAGCGGCGCCATATTTTCAACACTTTTTGGTTGTGGTATATAATCACATACCTACATGTATGTATGTGTTCATATCTATTTTTGTCTATTTCAGGTAACAACTTTCATAAACCTCCATCAAAACGCTATCCAGCTTCTATCCGACGTGTCCAAATGGGACTCAGAACGCTTTGTATTCGACAAGGAAAACTTTACAATCGAAATGGACTCAGCAACGCCAATAGATGCGGAGTCAGATGAACCTTTACCAGAAGGAGCCAAGCAAAATGATCCCCTGGAGAGTGAGGATAGTCTTGTATTGCATTATAGGTAAGATGTTAAAGAGACTTTCAGGATTTTTCAGGTGAATAATCATAATAATGCATGTATATTAGCTAGCAGAGGTGATAATAAGCGATTACTTATGTTAAACAACAGTCAAAACTTTGGTTGGGGGACGAAAAATTGGCATTCCATTGGGATGCTCCCGGGATTGGATGTCATGTTAAAATGTAGGTTATTTTCAAGCTACGTCAAAAGCTTTTATCATTGACCCTAAAGGCCTTGACGTGGCTTGAAAATTACCTACATTTTAACATGACATACAACAGAAAAACACGAAAATGACCTGAATTTGTAATAAAAATATATGTACTTTAATACAAAATTCATATAGATAAAGTTAGATAATCTACGTACAAAATAAAATAGATAATTTGGTACTTACCTAGCATGTCCAATTAAATAATATCACAACTTCCTCATGGCTTTTCTGATATCACAAAACAAATATCACTAAAACAACTTAAAACACAACACAAGCACTCACCGCACTTGACCTATTTTTGTTAAATTCTTTTATCGACTGAAGAAAATTTCGACTGAAATCTTTAAAATCGCGTGATTGTCTTACGAAAACCGAAATAGAACTTTATCGCGATAATCTTTGGGTATTTCTTCTTAATATTTGTAGTGAAAATATAATTATTGTTACAGTAGATAGGCAAGAAATTGTTAGTTTTTGATTGGATGCTCGTGGTATGCGTCAGTCGCAGAAGAGTAGAATAAATTGGATAAATTAAAATCTCTGTAATTACTTTATTCAATCTTTATGTTAATTGGATGCTCGCAAAATTGTAACGCCTATTCATGCGATCTAGATTTCATTGTCAATAAGTTAGAAGTATTCCTTTGCAGCATTTGTATATATTGCATTTATACATACCATAAAGTGTACATGTACAAGTATATTGTACAAGTACATTGAACACTTTATGTATATAAGGTGTAACTAGGTTTTAGACTTTCAGTACATATGTACTCGTACATTGCGAATAAGCAACAACTTAGCTGAACGACACCGTTTCACGGTACAAGTATACCAAAAGCTCATACGAAACACTTTGCTCAACCTTGTTAGTAAGGGCAGCAAAGAATTGGAACTCTCAAGCAGGCTTTGTTTCCCAAAAATAACATATACTTAATTTTCTAGATCACGCAACTTCATCCCCCACTACGTGTGGCGCAAGACAGCGCGACCCTGCGGCATCGGCCTCAGTCCGTGGGACAATCACATGTACATCTGTGGCATGGACAGTCACAGCGTCATAGTGGTGGAGAGGACACAGGCCAAGATAGTCACCAGACTGTCTTGTGAGGAGATGCTGTGTCCTGTACACGTCGCGTTTATGAAGAGCCTGGGAGAAGTGTACGTTACAGGTAACAAACTAGGAAAACATTTCTACAGTGCCCAAACACCAAAGGATTGCAACTACGGATACACCTCCTGAACCACGTTCTATCCATATTAAAAACAAAAAATCTAAACTACTAATACCTACTTCCAATTCCATGATAACATTTTAACTTGCTCATTCTTTAACTTACACTAATAAGGAAGAAAGTATCTAACCTTAGTATCAGAGGATGACCAAGCAACGTTGATCACACCAGCCCCCTCAGAGGCGTATTTAAGTAAGCGTACGGTCGCTCACTTATGGAATAGAGAGACCAATGTATGGGAGTGACGTAATATTTTCCCCCGCGGAGCGCGTCGCGACGCGATGTCAATCCCATACATTGCTCTTTCTATTCCATAAGTGAGCGATAGTACGCTCACTGAAATACGCCTCTTGTCTAAGGGGGCTATTTCGATTTTTGTTTCTTTCTCTAACATAAAAAAACTTTCCCAGATAAATGGAAGCACTGTGTCCATGTGTTCTCAAAGGACGGCGCCTACCTGCGTTGTATCGGCTCGAAGGGCAGTCGAGACGGCATGTTGCGTTCGCCGGAGGGACTCACCACCGACAACACTAACCAACACATCTATGTGGTTGACACTGGGAATGATCGAGTACAGGTAACAATATATTCACTAGTCTGTGACAGGCTTTAATCCAAGATAAAGTCTTTCTAATCCGGGATGAAAGTATAAATGTGATAATAAACATATGGCATTTAAGCTACCGCCATACCAATCGCAAATTTCATCCCAATCGGTTGAAACTTTAGAGCGTTTAAAAATAACGTATATCTACTACAAACCCACTGACGAACATAGGCCGACGAATTCCTGCGTCGTATCAGTACAACAAAAGGCGTCTTGTCAAAACGCCTGACGCAAAAGGAAAGAAGGTGATATGTCGGTCTGATAAACACATTATTATGCTACTAAACAAGCGAATTGTCTTATTGCACCTGCTATAAATAAGTAGATCATGATCAATTAACGAGTTTGATTATTTAGATATCTAGCTAGCTAGCTTTTTGAAAGAAAATGTCTCAAAACAGACTTGTTTTTTAAATTATCCAAAATCTACTCTACCTTTCCCAGATCCTCCAACCAGACGGCAAATTCGTGGACCAAATCGGCGTCGTCACCCGCCAGCAACCGAACCACGCTCCCAGCGTTTGGGAGACAACAGAAATCACGTGCACTGAACTCAACGCACCGACCAGCGTCGCACTCACTACCGACCGAGTTATTATACTGGACAGCGGAAACAGACGCGTAAAGGTCTATAATAAACAAGATAAGAATAAAATACTAGAATTCGGTTCCTTAGGACAACGTAAAGGACAATTCCGACAGCCAGAAGTATTAGCTGTCGATCCTATGGGGAATATTATAGTCGGCGATTCTGGTAACTGTAGAGTACAAATTTTTAAACCTAACGGACAGTTGGTGAGAGTTTTCGGCGGCTTGGGAACTAGTCCGGGCAAGTTTGGATGGATTTCTGGTATACATGTAACGAAACAACTCGATATTATTATCAGCGATACGAAGAACCATGTTGTTAATTTCTTTTAGGGAATAAATGACAATCAAATTAACAGCATAGTATTTACCCAATACAATTCTACTTGTAAAATAGGATACTTACCACTATTTGTGCCTCAACTTTGAGCGGGTAGAGAAAAGTAGAAGATTGTATGAAAACCTCTATTGATAAATGAATTTGATATCATTTTGGACGTTGAGCGTGATAGTTTAACATACATGCCTACTGTTTTTAATAAATGTATTATAATAGACTTATTACAGTTATAGCAAATAGGTATTATTTTTAAGATAAGCAAAGGTAGAATTAAAGACAAAAAAATATATGTAACAATATTTTTATTCTGAGTGCGGAAACAATTTTCCAAATTAATTTAAGTACTTAAAACTAATTAGATTGTAGCACTGATGTCGAGAAATAAAAATATATTTGAAACAAACATGTGTTTCATTTGAATAAAAGTAGAAATAAAAAAATAAATTTATCACAATTTAATAAGATCTCTATACGTATAAAAATAATTAAATTACCAATCGAATAGGACGATTTCAATCAATTTTCAATCATATTGTAAAGGTTATTCTGCCGATATGAGTATCTAAGGATTAGTAAGGAATAGTTTCAGTTGTTACATGAATTGTAAGCAGCAAAGTCTAAACACTGAAAGAAAAACGTCTTTTACAGTTATTTTCAGTTTTAAACCATCATTGTTATGCCAACTTCTGATATTAACAGTAGTATAAAACTGTCGTTTTTTAACGCTGCCTTTAGCTAATTTATATGTTGATACTAAAATCCATTTCGATACATTGTAGCAACAACTAAAAATATAATACTACTCCAAAGAAAAAAACCTTCGCCATGGTTTTAGTAATTTCAAATATGGTTTCATTTCATAGAGTAAATAGAATTTCAACTAAATATATCGAAATAATTATTTAAAACTATTTTCTGTGGATTTACAGTCATAAAAGTGGCAAACTCTGGTTTTAAAATTACTTTGTTACATAGGTAGCGGGTAGATAGTGTGGTGCCAGTTTTTAAACAACTGGAACCTACAATTTAGTGCCTCATCTGATCCACGGAATCGTCCAGCTGCGAGTGCCACCTTTAGAACAAATATCAAATGACTATGTGTTATGTATGTTAATTAAAATTACTTAATTATATTGGACGTTACAATAATTCCAAATAATATATAATCACTTACATTAAATTCATTGTAAATATTAGATACATTGTGATTTCACCACGATACAAAAACAAAAAATATGCCTCTCTTATAAATTATAGGTATAATATTAAAAGAATACTGATTATATAATCAAAATAATAATAATCAAATCAGAATAATTATAATTGATTGGCCAAATTTACCGACTATAAATGAATGTTTGCATGCATTTCATTCTATTCTGTTTAATTTGTTCACATTTTTCTTATGAAGATCGTGGCTTTATACACTTTTTCACTATATAGGTAATAGATATACTATATATAAACTACGATTACATAATATACTACAATTCAATAATGTAGAACAATCATATAACTTACTTAGGGGTCGTCCATTAATCACGTGAGGCTCGAAAGGGGGGGGGGGAGGGGTCCATAAAAAAGTCACGAAATATCACAAGGGGGAGGGAGGGGGTGTAGTGACATATCACGTGTATTTTTTTTTTCGACTAACGCGCGAAAATCAAAAACAATCTGCAGGTCCTGTAACCTTTCTGTTTACCGCTAGGCATTATTGTAATATTTAATTTGAATAAAAGTAGAAAATTAAGATTCTTTGTAGGTCTAAAAATACACGTGATATATGGGGAGGAGGGGGGGTTAATCATAAACATCACCATGTATCACCACGGGAGAGGGGGGGTTAAAAAATGCCAAAAAAAAACATCACGTGATTAATGGACGGCCCCTTATTATAAAAGATTCCTTTGTTAAGATCACCATTAGGTACTTTATTAATCCTAAGCCAAAATCTATGACTGGACAGTTAAAATATAATGCCGACTGTAAATTTTTGCCTAGATTTTATCTAACTTATCCTTAAGGTAAGAAAGTTAAAGTCCGATCGCAAAGAAAGATTTTTATGACACGTGTGCATTGGTGTGATTGCACCGTCCCTAGAAATGATCTTATTTGGCGACCAGACTTTAGACAGAAAAAGCCGGTAAATCAATACGTATACAACATAATTAAATAAGAATTTAATTTATAAAGAGCTTTTCGATGTTTAGAGTATTTTTTGAATATGATTTGCATCACCATACTTGAAATAACATTATAATGGAATTAATGAAATATTATAATGAATTAAATATGTAAGCATAATTTAATAATAAGATATTTTATTATAATTTAAACATAAGACATGATCCATTTAGGTATCAATTACTATTATGTAAATAATGAGTTAAATTGGGATTATTTTGCACATAACATGCGTGAACTCAGGAAAAATATAATTTTATAAAGTGCAATATGTTATTGTAAATATAAAAGTTTCTGATGTGGGTTAGTTCATGAAATCTAATTCATATGGCATGTCAGTCTCGATTTAGTAGTAGGTGGTAAGATTCATAATAATTTACAGACAACTAAAATTAATATTTACAAATGTTTAAACTGTTTCCAATTAAAATATACATGGAAAAATAATTCATTAGATTAAAACTTAAACAGTAGTTCATACAGTAGTGAATTATTATGACGTTTTCTTATTTATTTATGTATTTTTTAAATAAGTTTGTAATAGGAAAAGCAAGCTCATTTAATTTTTATTTATAGTTTATGTCATTATTATTAAATGAATGTGGATTTGTCTAATCTCAAATGGCAAGACGGTTTACTGTAGTTTTATTATGTTTTTTATTACTAATTAAGTATGTTTGCTCTAGAGTAGTTACTAAATCGAATTGAGATTTTTGATTTGTTACTTTAATGACAAATGCCTTATTTACTGGTTATGTAAAAATGTTCTTTGACGCATTAATTAACTGTAATGTTGTTAAATTAGTTATTTACAAAAATGTTCGTATAATGCAAGCCATTGCGATAATTATTGCTTTTCATGCTTCGGTTAGTTTATTCAAAAGACTAGTGTATGCATGATTGATTCCTAGCTATTGGTCCATTTCTTTGTTATAAGTGAAGACAGTTTACTTTGTGATTTTATAGCCCTTTTTACGATTAGTAAAATAAAAATAAAGTTAAAAAATCAAAAATTGTTCAAGTTTTTAGAAATATTTTTTCCGCGATTACGGCGCCGCTTTTCTGAGCAGTTATTTTCCAGAGTCCTTCGTATACGAAAAACTATCAGCAGTTATGTGTAAAGAGAAATAATTATACACAATGTTTTTAAATAATGTAGTGATCGTGTTTTTCATTCTGTATGTATTTAAATGTATGTGTAAACATATTTTAAGGCTACTACGTTTTCAATTAAAACTTGTGACTTATCAGCACCAAAAAATGTCTCGATAAAACCAGATCAATATTCAATATCAATTGACATTGAGCTTTATTCTTATAACAATAAATACCAGTTTGGTTTGTCAGCAAGTAAATGCAGACACGCGATGCAACCATTAGGTAAATGAAAAGTTTGCTTACAGGTTGCATAAATAGAATGTTTTAAACGCATCGTAATATACATGAAATATGTTAAAAAGTAAAATTTTACTAATAATAATAATAATAAATATAATATTTACTGATGCGAGACTCACGATACAATCACAATTAAAAAAAATTAAAGACAATAGCCAAAACCAATTGAGTAACTATGTACATAATATATTATATACCTAACTGATAGGCACATAACAATTACAATACGAGAAGGCTATTCTATCAGCTAATCATATCGGTCAATTTGTTTATTAAAATCGATTGAAAAAATAGCATCTATAGTCGTTTGTTGTAATTTTTTTAAATACGTCAATTTATGAACACTATCAAGTTAATACATAGACTAACACCTTCTAAGAAAACAATCAAATGATTCTCACATAAAATCAATTGCTGGACTTAAATTCTTCAGCCAATTACAGTGAGTAGAAATTAATTCAATGTGAAAATTAGACTGATTGTCGTTCTAGATTCGGGTTAGAATGTCAAACTTTTCCTATGTTAATGAACTTTGATGTCAAACTTTTCCTAGCATACAAACTATGATGTCAAATATTTTCCTAGTAGATGAACTTTGGTGAGTAATACAAAGGTCACAGCACACTTAACTGATCAACTTGGAAAGATATTTTAAGATATCCATAGTGGCAATTTTCACCAATGATTACAATATTAGTGCAGAGGTTTCTTTTGTTAAGACTCAAAACTAATATAAAGTGATAACGAATACTTCTAACTAGTGCATGCCCGCGTTTTTGCTCGCGTTATGTCGATATCAAAAGTAGTCTAAGTAGTTTGTTTGAAAGTGCGTTCAGGCTACTGAACCCAAGGAGTTCAACAAAACTCTCTTCTGTAACACTTAATATTTGACAATGAGGATACGTAAATGATAGGTATCACACACCATAACGTGTAGAGAGGCTTCAGCGAGTTCCCACCGGAGTACCCGGAGCTCTTCTTCACACGACAATGAGACTAGCCACCGGGGGGTTTAGGTGGGTAAAATCCTACATAACCCGACTGCACCCCATTGTGGTCGGGTATCTTTCTGAAGATTTCCCCCTCATCAACAAAAAAAGGTATCAACTGAAACAGATAGGTAGATTGTACCTTACCGTTAATTATTGTGTCTTGTTTTCCAAGTTGATATGTGTGCTGACTGCTGTGTCCATACTGCTACTACGTGTGTACATACAGGTGTCCCCTAGGAGGAGCGGCACGGCGTGCAGCGCCCCACCGAGTGACTCTCTCCTAGAACCACCGCGTCAGGGTCTGCGGGCGGACCTTCGCTGCTGTCGTGCTGTCTCTGCAAATACAGGCATAAATAACTATTAGTCAGTATTATTCTTCATACCGGCTAAGGCAGAAGATCATGTTTCTTTCCTAGCGATCTTTACTCAGGTTGCCTGGAAGAGATCGCTCTACGCGATAAGGCCGCCCAATATACCTAGGTTAAGCAATATTACTGTAAATGGTTTTGTTTTCTGGTGTACAATAAAGCTATATTGATTGATTGATCGTGCATCATGGAAAAATTTGGGAAAGGCCTATAAAATAAGATATAATATAAAAGAATATAAAAGAATAAAGAAGAAGAAGTATTATTCTTTATACTAGGACCTGGCTGCCCACCAAGATTTATCTGCCCAAGGGAACTCAACTAACGAATTAATTCTATGGGAGAGTCACGACCTTCAGTCATGAGAAGATACGAGAGATAAGACTCAAGAGAGAGATTTTTTATACTAATTCTATCTGTATATATGCTGTACTTGTGTGTACTTTATGACTGAATTGGATAAGAATTGAGAATGATTATTATCAGTACAAGTTTCGAAACATGTAGTAATTAATTATTAAAACTGTTTGTTTTCAGTTAATTTAACTGGGTCAAGGCGAGTCTAGGTGATGTAAGTGATGGCGATGTCATCAGTGTTTAGATAGATGATCAAATATTGTTGATTATTTCCCCCATTGTCTTTCATGCCACCCATTCAAGATATCTACATAACTACTTGAATCATATCTTTCGATTCAAAAACAGGCCTTAACATCGTAGATTTTTTTTTAACAAAGAATGATTTTGCTCTTGGCCGTAATTCGCCTGATGGTAAGCAATCATTACAGTCTAGGACAGAGCGTGATTTCCCAGTAAGAACCGATTCACTCTCGCTTTGAAGATCGCAAGATTATATTCCGCGGGGAACAGGGAGTCAAGCAGATCAATACATAAAAAAAAACTTTCAGAAGACCTGATAACCTTTTTTTTAAAAACTACTACTAACTTATATTCCACACACACTAGTAACCAAAATCAGTGTTAAAAAAACAATGAATAAAATCTAAAATCACCTTTAACTCAGTAGCTAGACTACGGAATGTGTCTTCAACATTAGTATTATCCTTAGCCGACGTTTCCATCACAAACATGATCTCCGGTACATATCTGCAGAAGCTCTGCGGCTCGTCAGGCTCCACTTCCCTCTGGTCTGTGAGGTCACATTTGTTACCGATTAGAGACACTATGACGTTGGATGATGTGTACCGTCTGACTTCTTCTATCCATTTTTGTAGGGACAAGAATGTTGATCGCTTTGTGATGTCGTACACTGGAAATTAAATAAATCAAAGATTAATTTCAGTAGGAATACCGCAGGTAGACACCGTTTTATGGTGGAAGATCGTCGAACACATCGCTTTGCCTCTACGTTAATTGTACGGACGGCAAAGATTTGGAACACTTTACCAGATGTTGTGTTCCTGCGAACTACAATCCAGGGGCCTTCAAATCTAGAGTTAGTAGGTATCTTCTAGGTAAGCGTGTTACACCCTAGTCTACAGCAATGCTTAACATCCGGCAAGCTTTATTAAAACGTAAACCTATCCCACGTAAAAAAAGAAAAAAAAGGCGAGTCTGTTATTGGGTTTCTTTTCGTCTTGCAGAATGATAGATCATAGTAACTTTTGGAAGTATAGTACTAAGAGTGAGATAGGTAACATTTATCCCGCCACAAAAAGGGTGCCGACGTGCGAGCGAGTTTACTAGTTATTAGGTAAATTTCAGTTGGAATATAAGATACAATATTTACAAGTACAATATTCATAAATTTTTAGGAAGTAAGAAGTGTGAAGTTACAAATAATACCAGTTTAATAATTCTCAGATGCACGAAGTAAACATGAATCATACACTCATATGATAACATTATCACATGTATGTGTGCTAATATATCATGCACTGACACTTGCCCTATCTTAAAAGTAATTAATGTTAAAACTGTTCCGACAGATAATATGAGATCCCTTATAATAAATCAGTGCAGATAAATTTACATA
Organism: Macaria liturata; assembly: GCA_964023185.1. Classification (NCBI taxonomy): domain Eukaryota; kingdom Metazoa; phylum Arthropoda; class Insecta; order Lepidoptera; family Geometridae; genus Macaria; species Macaria liturata. The sequence continues at coordinate 3,050,758 of OZ026824.1, read as the reverse complement.
TCATATCACTTTCCTTACCTATACAACTAAATATTAACAATGTTTTCAAAAAATACTATCTATGAGAAAAAAAAAACACTGTTAAGCTATGAAGCTGTTTAGTGATTACCTGAGTATATTTTTTTATTAGTAAGACAGATTAAAACACTAGATTCACACGTTTTCTAGATGAACCATTATATTAATTTGAAAATATTCAATACATTTTCAAGTATCTATGCTATCTTACTTTGGCAATAGACTTCTGTCTTCAATAGTCAAAATCAATAATTTTCAAGGGCAATCTAAATTTATTTGAAGTTAGATAAACTATAGTTATTTACCTAATATATTAATGTTACATATTTGGTATTTCTATATTCATAATCATTTAGTCATACTTTCTGTACATGTCATTATTTTACAATAGTCATATTACATGTTCATAAAATTCATTTCATTAATTATCATTAAAAAATAAAATAAACATTAATAAAATAATAATAAAAATTTAATACAATTATTTAACTCTGTATCTACTACAGAATTAACTTTACGAAGTGGCAGTTCCACAAATTGTTTAAAGCTTTCGAAAGCTTGGTCAATATAATACAGGTAACTGTGATACTTGTGGTCTTAATTCTGTTTTGATGTATTAGGTACAAAATCGTAACTAAGTACATGTAACTTAATTATAAACAATAGCAGACAAACAGTTTTAAATAACATGATTAAATTATCACCATCACATTCACAGCAAGTTTTATATTATACTGTTGAGTATAGGCCTCTAATTTCAAATCTCTCAATCCTGTGACAGTATCCAGGTTCAGCCCACCACAGATGCTATATATTATGAAACTAAACTCAATCAATTAAAATAAGTTTAATAATTATTAAAACTGGACATTTAGCTAACAACAAATAGCTTACCTATAATAACTCCATTGGCAGATCTGTAGTAACTTTGAGTGATTGTCCTGAACCTCTCCTGGCCAGCTGTGTCCCATATTTGAAGCTGAAACCGCAACAAATCAATTAAACTATTGTTTACTGGTGGATGCTTGCAGCTTCGCTCGAATTATTTTGAGATAAAATATATATAATAAAATACATAATGCCTATAACATTTCTAAGACCACATACTACCTACATACCAAAAATCATAATAATCTGTTCAGCTGTTTGTGCATTACGAGCAAACAGACAAAAATTCTAAAAAACTGCTGAAATGTTCTGTTATGGATTTAAAGTATACCAAACCATATTTTTTTCTAATATTTTTTATGTTCAGTTGTTTGACCCTGATCAGCTGTATAGATAAAGATGCATAAAAAAGATTTCTAGGCATACCTCTTGTAGTAATGTATGAACATTAATATAATATGTTTAGACTCTAAAGGCTCTAAACTTTAGAGCAAAGAAACTGCTTATTTTGAGGTGAGGTGAGGTGCTCTATGTGAGAAAGGTTTTGCTAAACCAAGCACTAGGTGTTATGTATGGTTTTGGTTTCCTTCACAGAGCATGCATCTTGTATGATATTGGTAAGTACACATTGCCAAGCTAGCAATTTCATTTGGGCTGGGAAATATCAGTTTAATGATACAGTTATATTGCATATTATGTTGTTCAAACCAGACATATTGATGATGGAAATAAATGGAATGTTTGCACTACCTAAAACAAAAATAATTAAAATACATGTATAGGAAGGAAACATCTGGGCAAGAACAGCTCAAGACAGGGAGTATTGGCGAAAGAGAGAGGAGGCCTATACCCTGCAGTAAATAATAAATATAAAAAAAGTATACTAACAAAATAAGCTCTAAACTTTTTTTATAAACAACAACTTATTCTCAAGATCTGTTAAATGCATATTGAAAGAGCTGGCACAATAGAAAATTAGAACTACTTTTATGAGTAAAGGGCAGACACAAGATTTTATTATTTATACATTTTATTATCCATTGTAAATGAAATAGCATTCATTAAAGCATTATTAAAGTAGGTAAAGCGAAAATTTACAATGTGTTTAACATTTCTCAATGACTAATTACTACAGCAAACCTAAACTATGCTGTAATTCATTGTATAAGGGGCAGCATAACCGCGTACAGGACTCAGTAGGAACTCTACAAGTAGATGAACCAAGTAGAAACTTAGAATTTCGATACGCTTTCGCCGCTGCTTCGTGAGCGCTGCTACGGGCGCAAATGTATGTATTTTGACCTTGCAAAGACAGATGAAGCGACGGAATGCTATTATAGAAATTAGATTACATAATAAGACTAACCTTGACTTTCTTCCCGTCTACAATGAGTGTTTTCATTGAAAAATCTACGCCTATTGTATTTCCGTGTCTTTCTATAAAATTCCCTGATTTCAATCGCTGCACTATACATGTTTTCCCGGTTCCACAATCACCGATCAGCACAATTTTGAATAGGTAATCAAATTGCTCGTCAGGAACACTCATTAGAGTATTTGGATTACGGCTACTCATTGTTTTATTTAATTTAATTACTGCAAAACTACAAGAGAGATTGTTTTACGCCTACTGTTTACATGTGTTTGACGTTTACAATTTACAAATATTTTATGAAGTAATTTTGACAGTGACACTGACAATATCATAGCAAGTGACAATTTTATCTTTATGTTAGGAGTGTGACGTATACCTAGTAGTACCTAGCCAACAAAGTGTTTGAAACGTAGAGAGAACTCTCTCTACGGTTTGAATTGAAACCTCTCTCTACGGTTTGAAATGTTTACATATAATAGTTATGAAACTGCTATCATCATCTACATCAGCCTCTTCGCTCTTCTAGAACGTCGCTCATCCGGTCCTGCGCATAACGCAATCATTCTTTATATCAATGATATTATAATATGTACAATGTAAGCTCACTGCTTTATATTATATAAGTTTGGAGATCAATAAATACCATAAAACATTAAATCCAATAGGTTCTCAATTATTTATTTTGGAAATCGGTAAAAATAAGTATAACTAGTACCTACTTAAACAAATATTTACAATTAACTAATTCATTTATTTTCTACTTCGACAGTTGCAGTAGATTTATTGATGAGCGGTGGTAGTTCCTTTCTCTGGATGGAATCTGAAACAAAAATTATAGGTTCACTTGTTACAATCATAGTATAGTTTATACCTATTTAATTTATATATAGGCCGTATAGGCCATACATAACAAACAGGTATACATAACAAATGAATAGTATGAAATACTAGCTCTTGCCCGCGCCTTCGCACGCGTTATTATACAATACATATAAACCTTCCTCTTGAATCACTCATAGGTAAAAAGTTTTAAAGATCTAAGCATACACACAGACATAGGATAGACACGGAAAGCAACTTTGCTTTTTAAAATATGTCGTGATTAATCATAATATCTATTATGATCTTTTTAAAGCAATCTAAATACCTACAGAGATTAAAGATGTTGTGTTGTAATTACTTACTGTTTCATATGTCTCCGTAGATTGCTCATTTGAGAGTAGTGAGTCCCGCAAGATGGGCATGGAAACTTGTGTCCCGTGTGGGAACGCTGATGTACCTTCAGAGAGTTACTTCTGGTGAAACTCTTCTTGCATATTCTGGAACAATAATGTATGTATTTACATTCTTATCGTAATATTTAGTACCTTATACAAGACGTAATATAATATAAGCCTCACAATTGGGAGAAGACACTGACCTTTTAACACAGTCTTTCGACTAGCACAAAGCCACAGGTTTCAAAATTTATTATTACCCGTTTTTATTATGTCACTAAATATTTTTTGTATTTTTTGTACGTTTATGATATTAAATAAATCTATACTAATATTAAAAAGCTGAAGAATTTGTTTGTTTGTTTGAACGCGCTAATCTCAGGAACTACTGGCTCGAATTGAAAATTTATTTTTGTGTTGAATAGACCATTTATCGAGGAAGGTTTTAGGCTATATAACATCACGCTGCAACTAATAGGAGCGAAGAAACATTGGAAAATGTGGAAAAATGGGGAAAATTATTCCTCTTTGATTCCGTTGCGTGCGCTGCGAAAATGGTTCAAGTTGTGGGTAACAGCTATAATTTATAAAGCTGAAGAGGTTGCCCAATATAACTATTCCACGCGGACGAAGTACAGGCACAGCTAGTAATAAATATTTCAGGACATATCCCACAGCGCCATCTAGCCCCATACTAAGCTTACGCTTGTACAATACAATAATACAATACAATACATTTATTCATAATTCCATAATTATAGGTCAATTATTAATATTAAGTCAAGTCAAGTTGTATCATGGGTACTAGATAACGATATAATACATATGTACTTTCTTCCGTAAATAATAATAATTATGGAGATAGATAATAATAATAATAAATTATTCGGGACATTGCACACAGCGCCATCTAGCCCCACACTAAGCAAACGCTTGTGTCGTGGGTACTAGATAACAGATATAATACTTATATACTTTTCTTTTGTAAATACATACTTATTATACATACAAACAACCAGACTCAACACAAGAAATTATACATTTTTAAAATGCATAAATACCTACTTGTGTCAGGCGGGAATTGGACCCGCAACCCCTAGATTAGAAGGCAGAGCCACTACCAACTAAGCTAACAGGCCAGTCTATAGATGGCGCTGTATGCAATATCACGGAATGTTTACTAAATCATAATGTTGTGTGTGGTGAAGTAGACCAATATACATAATATGTACAGTACATACCCACACGTGTGTGGTTTGAGTCCCATATGAGAAGAAATATGATCTTTCAGCACTTTTTTTTTCGCGAACCCTTTTCCACAATAGTCGCATAGGAACACTTGTTTGCCTTCGTGTGTCTGAAAATACAAAGGATATTAAGTACATAGATTAATTTAATGCTTATATTGTCAACTGTTATAAAATAATCAACAGACAATAATATCCGTCGATGATTATGAGGAAAAAAAACATACAAAACACAGTTATTTACAAAAAACTTAGCACCATCCATATTGTCGCTGTGCGGCAGGATCCCAGGATGCTGGCAGCATTTCCTCTTTGAATGGATAGACTCAAACGTTACGTTGGGAGAAACAGGTGACAGCCCTGAGATCTCCTGTGGCAAAGACCAAACGATTGCTGATTTTGTTGACAAAGTACACATGTAGATGGAAAGATAGTATCTATTATATAAAACTAACAACACAAAATCATTTTATTGTAGTGCCAGAAGTGGCGGCCTTATCGCTAAAAGCGATCTCTTTCAGACAATTATTGGAAAACCATTGGAATTAATTGAGTGGTTCAATATAAGCACACTCCATCTTAGGCCATAGCCTTTGTTTACCATCAGGCAAACTATGGCCAAGTGCAAACCCGTTTAAGTAAAAAAAAGACTAAATCTATGCAAGACCGGAATGAGAGGAACACTGCAACAAAGATTTAGTCAGTATTGTTACCTCCTTCAGTTTATTTCCTCATGACTGAGGGTCGCAAAACTGCTTCGTAAGTTGAGTAGGTACTTTTGAATCCAGTATTTTAAAAGAACTTGTACTTACCTACTTTTTTTTAGACTATAAAATATACTTAGCTAAGATAGAGCAGTAAGAGATGACATCTCTAGCGGCGCTCTTGAACAGGACACATGTTTAGGAGAATTTCCGTTTCTTAATCGGTTTCAATGTGTTGCAAGTCAGAAATGATCAAATAAATAGAGTAAATAATACGAAAAGTGTGTGCTGACCTCTAAATGCTGTTTGTGCTGCTTTATATTCTTAAAAGTTTTATCACAATAGGTACAGATAAACCGTTTCCGTCCCTTCACGACATCTGAATGGACTGTCATTCTGTGGGATTTTAAAAGTCTGAAAAAATTAAGACAACAATTATTACAGATAGTTTGTATGAGAGTGGCCAACTATGGTGTCAGAACTTTCAATCTATCCTGAAGGCCTCTGATTATTTGTCCTTTGCCAAACGATTACACTCATATGATCACAAAAATAAATAGTAATCTTTGCAAATAATGTAACACTTCTTGTCTTCTTCTTGTTTTCTAATAAATTGTAACAACATACTTCAATATTTTTGACATTGTGTTACCACTGTACCTTAATAAAAAAATTGCATGATTATTTTTATTATCTCCATCATTTTGGCCTAAAATTTGATTAAATGTATGGCGACAACAACTAATTAATTGGTATGCTCAACACTATTTTTGTTGCATTTTATTTTTACCTGTCCATATGAAAAGTCTTTCCACACACATCACATTCATAGGGCTTGATATTGTTGTGTATATTCTGGTGCTGCTGGTACCAGGTCTTCACATGGAAGCCAGCGCCGCATGTAGAGCATTGGTACTAGAATAATAAATAATTGGACAAACATAAGAATTACTAGGTTTAAAAAAATACCTATACAGTAGCACAGTAGGTAAAGGCCTAAGCCTAAGTGAAAATAATATTATGTAAGTTCAGAACATTAACAAACGAATTGATTGATTAACGGTAATTTGGAAATTGATATAGGTCTCAAAAGTGAGTGACATAGGTAATATTTTGTATTGATGTACCAATCATGGATGTTCCAAGAGTTTCTTTGAGTCATATTGTATTATATTTATTTATATCCATTTCAACCAGAATGAATTTAATATTTTATTAATAAATAGAATAAATAAATATTTTGGGACATCGACATTCATATTAGTTAACTTACATATTACTAACTTTGCTTTAAACATTAACTTTACATAATAAGTTTGCTTTGAAGTATGAAGTTTCTGTATTTGTAAAATACTTGCTCTGCTGATGACAACATATTCTACTTTTTCTCTCTCTTGAGTTGTATTTCCTCATGACTGAGGGTCATGGCTCCCTCGCTGAGTTCTCTTGGGCAGATACATCGTGGTGGGCGCCCAGGAAGACGCATGCCCTTGTTTATTGTGGTTCCCAGACATGTTGGTTTCCTCACGATGTTTTCCTTTACCATTAAGCAAATGCAAATCCACACAGACTTGAAAATACAAGTTATTGGTGTATTCGAACCAGGGTGCGTCTGGATGAAAAGCAGATACTGGAGCCGCTGAGCAACACTCGCTTTTATCCTTGACTATAACACTTTTGATGTTGTTTCTAATCGCTACACTGGATAACATATGATCAAAGTAACTGGCATCTGGCAGCCAAGTACTGCTAACTGCCTAGTTTCCTTTACTAGTACCTTCTGCTTCTTGTTATGTAGTCTCTCATGGTGTGCGAGTGCCCGCGGGTACACGGTGCGATACCCACAGCCGAGCGAGCAGAACAGGTTGCTCTCACTGTGAGCACGACCGTGACACACTATGTGCCATACACTGGGGAATGTACGACCTGGAATAGTTGAGATATAAATAGGTTTGAAAAGATTATGAAAAGGAAGATGTCTTGTCAGGTCCACATCTAAATATTTTGTTTCTTTTTGTGTTTGTTATGTGCCTACCGACTGAGTGAATTATTATTAATATTTTTCTTTTTTGTCATATCGGATTACAAGGGTTAAAATATTATACAGAAATTTGAGCAAAACCTTTTTTTCAGTAAAATATTATGTGTTTATAAAGTGGTAAATAAGAACAGAGAAAATGAGATCGAAAAAAGATCAATATAGTAAATAAATGATTGTCATACAAAGTAAGGCAAAAGGGAATTATGGGAGAGCCTTTGGAAATAATTGTTATTGCACTATGACCAGAATTTATTATTTTATGTAGGTATACAAAAATAACTTACCACAAATTTTACAGACATAAATGTTTCTAGGCTGATCTGCTACATGTTCTCTTTCTGCATTTAATTTTTTTTGATTATTTAAATGTATCTGGGCTTGATTTAAAAGTTTACTATTTTTATTAGAGTGTGCAGTTCTATAATGCTTTGTTAGTTCTTTTCTTGTGGGAAGATTTGTAAAGCAAGTTAGACATTTTGTGTATTTTAATTTTGATTCAAAAGTCTGACGACATTTAGGCTTAACATCAATTTTTATTTCTTCATTATCTTTTTTTGTATCCTCATCATTATCAGAGTCATTATTTTCAGAAAGATTTGTACATATTTTTTCTAAGTGGATTCTAACTTCTTTTAGCTTCATAAACTTGTTTTCACTTGTCACTTTTTTCTTGTGTTGCTGCCTTTGAGATTTTCTTTTAATAGATACAGGTAAATCAACATCACAGGCTTCGCTCTCTTCGAAACAGGAAACAGATTCTGTTTCAGAGATCTCTTGGACATCAATTTCTGCATAATATGTATCTATAGCTGTATCTCCAAGAGGATCTTCCAGCTTTAAATACTCATTGTGCTTTAGGTCTGTGGTATTATTTAAAAGGTCTAGCAGTTTTGTCTGAATTAGGAGAACATTTTCTCTAAATTTAAGCATAATTTCAATGGTCTTCATACATGTGACACACACAAATGCAGGCAGAGATTCATGAATGACTATCTGTAAAAGATAAAACTCGGTTAATGGTTAATAAATAAGTTGAATCTACAAAATTAGGCACAAAGCTAACAAAAACTATGTGATAACTACTTACTCACTAATAGTCAGATTATGGAAAATATTTTTGTTGCTTGAAGAGAAACTAGTGTTCTATGCATAAATACATACCCACTGTTGTATTGTATAGCAGAAGAGTAGAATAAGAAATAAATAAATAACCGGTACATGGTATGTATTCAAATGAATATCTAAGCAGACATCCTATATTCAGGCAATTCGATTCAAATATTTACCCAGAAAGGAGGAATTCGAGTCGAAGAGGAGGATGATACAATACAAGAGACAAATTAATTACTTATGCTGCTAGCATTTTGGGGACCTTTCCTTCTACTACAGGCATTTATATAAAGTATTTTAGTTTTAGAAGTAGTTTAAGTTTTTTATTCTATTGTTAGTAGGTACTTAGTTATTTAGTTTTTTAAATAAGTTTTTAACAAAATGTAAAAGTTATTTATACAAATAAACTAGAATGTATCGCCATACATGAATATAATAATATTACTTACCTGAATATTTAAGGAACATAGATCGTCCACTAATTTAGATCTTTTATCAAGCTCACATGCGACTTCCACGGCGACTGACAAACATAATCTACATTGCTGCTTCATTTTCATATGATTTATTCGAAACTGATGATAGATTTTTTAAATAAATTTACGAATATATGGAATAACCCAAGGATTTTTCACATTGATCTTCATCAGTACAGTAAATAGTAATGGAGGTCACTAGTGATTTTTTTTTTTATATCATCCCTCTCTTTCCCTCGAATAACCTTAGGAATCGAATGCATTTATAAAAAAAAAAACTGAAAGTAGTACGACCAATAAAATTAATCTGGCGTCTTTTTTTGGCCGTACATTATATAGACAGTTGAAAAATCATCGATGTATGTAAAGTATCCTGAATGAAGGATTTTTTATTTCATCCCTCTCTTATCTGAATACTTCTCAGTTCTCACTTCCCACTTGACATTGGCAGAATTGCGAAGTTATATCTTCACAAAAGCCATAACAAAAAAAAAACAATGTTTCAACTGTCAATGTCAAATTGATAAATCAAAACAAAATTCTAACCTCACAATCCTCACATACCGTGGGTAGGAATTACTATAAATTTAAATAGTCTTAAGAAATTATTAAATAAACTAATGTAGCCTGAGACAAAATGAGAGTTTCAAACTGGCTTCTACTTATTTTCACTCTTAGCATTCCGTCTGCATTTGGTGTAGAGGTAAATAGATTATGACTATCATTTTTTCTATTCATATAGGTACCAATACAATTTCCAAGTTTTTCGAACACCGATTTTCCCACAACACCTCGTTCCCAGTGGCAGAGACTGTGGGATCGGCCGATCAGCGAACTAGCACGGAAATCACTTCTCGATACGTGTACTAATTTCGCGGATCGCGCCCGCATTCTTGCGGTCAGTGTGTGGGAATCTGTATGCTGGGCACGCTGCCCTCTGATAGTGGGCTGGAGCACTTAGATTATCTTTAGGCTTTTCTAAAGATATTCTAAGTGCCCCTTTTTTGTAGTAGTTAGAAGTAGTATGTTTAGTTTTCCTTCCCTTGTTATTATTTTTTATTATTGTAAATAAAGATATTTCCAAGTTTTTCACAATCTCTTTGTAATTACAGATTCCTGAAGCATTCCAGAAATCGAACCATACCAACAACTGGGCTGTGCTGGTGGATACTTCTCGTTTTTGGTTTAACTATCGTCATGTAGCGAACGTTTTATCAATTTATCGCAGCGTGAAAAGATTGGGTATACCGGACAGTCAGATTATCTTGATGATTTCTGACGATATGGCTTGCAATCCAAGGAACCCGAGGCCAGCAACTATATTCAATAACGCGCATGAACAGATTAATGTGTATGGAGATGATGTTGAAGTAGATTATAGAGGATATGAGGTATGTATGACTAACATTGTTTTACTAATTTTTTTTCAATCATTTTGAAAATCTATATCAGCACATGTTCTTAGCCAATTTGATTTAATGTGCCTTATTGGTGCCTTTCCTTTTTATGTCCCTCTTTAACAACAAATAAGTTTTACTTTGTATTTTATTGTTTTGAAGTGTTTAGGTAAATGCTAGATTTAAAGTTTAAGTTGTATGGTTTGGTCTCATCTGAAATCCATAGTAAAAACATTTTACAATGCATAATAAACCACTCAAGCTAATTAATTTAACTATAACTACTATATAAGTGTCAAAATTGTTTCAGGTGTCTGTAGAGAACTTCATCCGTCTCCTGACTGGTCGAGTGCCTCCCGACACGCCTCGTTCCAAGCGTCTCCTCACTGATGAGGGCAGCAACATCCTCATCTACCTCACAGGACACGGCGGAGATGGCTTCTTGAAGTTCCAGGACTCGGAGGAAGTCACCAGTCAAGAACTGGCTGATGCATTGGAACAGATGTGGCAGAAAAGAAGGTGAGGGTCAAGAAAGGTTTTTATCATAGCCTTGATATGTTAGTTGCCCCTGGAGTACTTTCAAAATTCTCAACACCAGAGATGGTCACACTCATATTTATTTGACTAACTTACCATAACCAGTGAATTTGAATTATGAATGTTGAATCTGGTGGAAAGCTATCACATTTGTAGCACTTTGTTATTTCTCTCTATTATTGATCTCTAAAGGACTAAAATAAAGATGTAACCCTTGAAACTAAACAGATACAATTATTTCATTGCCTTAGAACTGAAGTATCTTGCTAACTAGGTATATTCATATCAAACATTTGTGTGATTCCAGATACAATGAAATATTCTTCATAATAGACACCTGCCAGGCCTCTTCAATGTATGAGAAGTTCTACTCTCCCAACATTCTGGCCACAGCCAGCAGCTTGGTTGGAGAAGATTCTCTGTCTGTGAGTATTATGGAAAGTTTTCATTTTCATGCAATTATAACGGTTTGGCATTTCAGAGGCCCTTAGGGTTCGATAAACTCTTGACACCAGAGTTGGCCACTATCATTTGATAAAAAGAAGAAGAATGTGTATAATAGTGATAGAGAGTTTATTGATGTTTGTTTTTCCTCTAAAACTCAACAAAGTGACAGTTTTTATGATTGTTGATATGAATATTATAGTGTGACTTGCTAACATCCATTAGTATTTAACTAATTAAAACTATTAAAAAGTACAGAAATAATGTTGGCTCCTATTGTTATATTTGTCCTTATCCTGATGAACACACTGTTGTGATCATGAAAAAAAACTTTTGTTTGGCTGAGAATTTAGACAGCATGCATTATTTTTTGAGTAGAAAAGAAAAAATTAGTTCCATTTCTACACTTTATGATATCTGTATTCTGTTTCATTTCAGCACCATGTGGACTCTGCGATAGGTGTGTACATCATAGACAGATACACATACTATGTGCTGGAGTTCCTCGAGAATGTGCACCCCGATAGCAAGAGGACTATGTCGGAGTTTGTAAGTATATTAATTACTAGTGGGTGCTCGCGGCTTCGCTCGCATTCAGAAGTAAAACTTGCATCCCCTATTTCACTCCGTTAAAAGAGGCATTGTGAAGTGCCTAAATCATAACATACCTTCATTCCATATTTCAGCCTGATCCATCCAGTGGTTTCGGCTATATGTTGACAGCAGATCACTATATCAGTCAGTCAGTCACCTTTGAGTTTTATATATTTAGATTTATTATAGTCCCTTTCTTACAGCAGCTAGATGCCACTGTGTGAAACAACCCGGAATGTTTGTATATAGATAATTCGATGATCTTTAAAGCAAGAGTGGGTACTTATCGGGTGAGCATGATCCATCTAAGACCATTATTGCTTACCATCAGGCAAATTATGGTCAACTGCAGACATGGTTTAGCTAAAAAATATATTTTACCTAAGGCTAAAATGCTTGTCTGACTGGGGGATATGCTCAGAAATCCCCATGCAATATGTAGGTATGTGAAAGATCCATTGTCCCCACTTCCAAAACTATACTCAAATTTATCTCCAACCCGATATTGATGTCACGCCAGATGACGTTTGAGCGTTAGGAAAGAACAAACTTACACACTCACAAACACAGTTACTGTGTCATTTGTGCTAGTGAAGAATCAATAACGAAAAGCTTTATTTACATAATATATTTATACAAAAATGTACAAGAAATATACAGTAAAATAAATATTTAATAATAAACAAATAAACAATATACATACACTAATCTAAATAAGAGTAGGTACATATAACCTAGCTTTAAGACTTCTACATGTAGTATGGAGCCAAGAACGCCGGCTGCATTCCCACACTGGATTGCTATTGAAATCCTTTGCGTAAGGAACCAGCCGGCAATCTTGCCTCCAGTGATGTCATTTATTATTATTTTTTATTCTTTTTCTATCTACAATCACAGAATAAATAATACAACAGAAACCTATCTCCCTGTTCTGAACACGCAGCGATCGGAGGGCACAGTAAAGTACGCTCGACAGTCGTGTGTCAAACGGCACATCACTCGCTTGCTGGCCGCGTCGTCTAAGTATAAAAAATGAATTCGAATTGTATCAGTATTTAGATATAAGTACTTAAATAAGCAATTTAGAGTCGAATTCGAGAGAAACAGGCTTACTGGCTTAGTAAAAATCTAAGAAAAAGGTTTGTTAATTTTTGTTATAATAACACATACAAAACAATTACTGATAAAGTATTAATTTGACAAAAAATATTTCACCGTTGATTGAGTATAACACTAAAATAATACAATTTTATTGTTGTACTAAATCCACATTCATAATGGCAACCATGATAGCTTTGAGAGAATCGAACTGTATGCAGTGAAATATGAACTGTAAGTCGAAACGTTAAGTATCAATTTGGCTTGAGCGAGGGTTACGAACGTCCGCTGCGAACGTATTTCGATAGCGTGGCGCGTTTTTGTGCAAAGATAGCATGCCCTGCTACAATCAGTATTACTTTAAGCAGATGTGGTCTGTGCGGTCTGTGCAATTGTTGTTGTAAAGTGTGCACTCCATTAAATGCATCTCCTTATATTCAATTGTCTGATGGAGCCCAATGTCAGTCACTGGCTACCACGACCTTCCTCTTTAGCCTCGGTTCGTATTTTCGAGGCCTTAGGTTCTGGGCGAGTAAATTTTAAATTTAATCAATTGATCAACAAAAGTCGTTATTCCCCTTCCAGCTCGCAGTATGCCCCAAGAGCGCGTGCCTGTCCACAGTGGGCGTGCGCCGCGACCTGTTCAAGAGGGACCCCAACAAGGTCCCTATAACTGACTTCTTCGGCTCCGTGCGACCTGTCATCATCACCACCGACCCGGTCAATATACTCGACAAACCTAAGAGGAAGAAGAAAACTGAGTGAGTACCAAAATGTTTAAAGAATTACTAGGAACTATTAATAATTAGTATTAGTCTTTAGTATGCCATCGAAACTGATTTGATGCTGTCTAAGCTAGGTTGCCTGGAAGAGATCACTCCAAGTGATAAGGCCACTTACTGTCCCAATCTTATATTCCCTTGTACTAATTTACAATATTTTTTTATTTAGTTTGAACGAAAACTCCGTCAAAAAAAAAAGAAAAGCCGTCACATTGGCATTCACTAGTTGTGTATAATTTTATCAAATTATGCCTAGCCTGCGTTGTGTCGGGATAAGAAGCAGCTTATGCCACTTTTGGAACCTTATTACTACCATATCAAAAAAGATTTTGATGAAATTACGTATATATACACTAGGCTACTTGTTATCGCGTATTAACGCGCGGCTAACACCACAGAGTGCTTCTAGTTTTAAATAAAACTTGACGTTAGGCACAATTTTTTTTCATATATGGCAGAAAACAATATTAATCGTTGTATATTTGTTTTCAGGAACAAAACCAAAGTTGTTGAGAAAAGGGAATACCTTCCACAGTTCCCGATGCATCTAGTGCAGACTACTTAAACAAATATTGTAAGTTTAATTTATTTGTGGTGAGTAATAAACCTATTCCAGTATTCTAATAACTGTGGTTTTATTTTTTAAATAGTTTGTAGGCTTATCCATAACTTTGCCTATAAAAATCAACCAATATTACAAATTTCTAGTTGGGAAATGTCGTTTTCACTCATTACATTGTACAAAATATCATTAAAAAATATATTTTCCACACAAGCAGTTGCACTAGTGGACGCCCGCGGCTTTGCTTGCATTATTTTAGGATAAAAAGCAACATATGACACTCTTAAGGCCTCGTACTACCTACATACCAAAAATCATGATGATCTTTTAGACGTTTTTGCGTGATGAGCGTTTTAATAAAATAAAACAGTATATATATATATATATATATATATATATACCCTACCCTCGATTTGAAAAGATAAACAGTGTTCAGTATTTTGTTTATAATTATTTTCATTTTAAAAGTATTTATCTTATCTAGAAGTGATTAAATACAACTACAATATTAGAAGCATAAACCCATACCTTACTTGTGCTTATTCTGTGCTTGTGTGAAGAATAACCCAGGAAGATTCACGCTGTAAACACAACAAAGTGAGCTATTGTACCGGCGGGCTGCAGTGACCTCGTTATCTACGGTGAGTCGGCGAATCATAACAACGTAGTGATTTTAGAAAGTTTAATCCACAATTAAATACTAAATGAATTAAAAAATAAAATGTATTATTTTACCTTCTTCTTCTTCTTCTTCTGGTGCCTCTCCAACTAGTAAAACTTCTGCAGCCCGTCAAACAACGCAAAGTTGCGTACTTGGGTCATGTGCTCAGGCACGATAGATACGAACTTTTGCAACTTATAATTATTTTACCAAACAGTACGAATAGAAACACCTCTAACCTCCACATGTCCTACTACACACACTGAGTTATGTTCCACATCTCAGTTTGGAACAATTACGCCATACGCGACCCTCCGTATATGGAAGTAGGCGACATTCTATGTACCAATCATTCACACAAAATTTTATACTCTTTTTTTAAAGAGTTAGGACCTAAAATCGCACCATGTGACACCTCCAACAGAATCTACATAAGCTAATATGGACCTTATTACAAAGACGATAGGAATTCCAAGCACAGGAGCTATTCTAAAACGGTTGCTCAAGATTAGTACTGGACTATTGTATTTGAATATAGCTCTTATTACAAAGGCAATAGAGGTTATAATTTATGCGTAAGGTATTGTAACACGTAAGGTGGTCAAGTCACATGGTATTGCGATAGCATTCACGCATGCATCCAGAGTAGTCAATGAAATAGATCGACCACCCAGAGACATCTATCGTCA